>VZTX01025793.1:981-214352 GCA_013400915.1 Pardalotus punctatus
TTTTCCCCATTCCAACCCGCCCCCCCCCCCTTTTTTTTTCTTTCCTATGAAATTTTTTTCCTCCTATACCATTTGAATGTATGGAAGTGAAAGAAAAACGCGTCTCCTTCAACGTGCTCAGTCCAGATGTGCAGTGCCTGCGGGGCTCGCCACTGAGCTGCAGCACTTGGGGAGTCCCCTCGCCAGCCTCCCCTTAACCTACCCGGGAATTATAAAAGCTGAAGGGGTTTAAACTGGTTTAAGTTAACAAACTGCATTTAATTAGTTTTACCACATCCTGTAATCTGAATGAAATGTATAATATTCAAGACTAGAAGAGTTTTATAGTGTTTATGATTCACTGAATAAATATTTGGAATCTGAACTCTTAGTAATTCATACCCAGTTTTAAGGACTGGTTATTTACCGTCAGGAAAAGCTACTAGTTAAGAAAATAGCTAAAATAATCAACATCGACTCATTTTCGAGTTGGGATTTTTTTCCAGATTTTTCTTTGGTCGAGTTTTTTTTGCCTACTTGTGTTCTATTTGAAGAAACTTTTACATTTGCATTTTAATACAAATCAATTACCTTTAGAATAGGTGTGAATATAATGCCGACTGCTGAACAACAGAAAAAAAATCTCCCCTTGAGAGAGAAATAGTCTCATTTTACTTTACAATATTCTGGTAGTTAACTTTTTTCCCCAAAAAAGTTTGTGCTAGAAACTACATGTGATAATTGTATCTTGCTATAATGAAATGCAATTGAAATTAAGTGGGTAACTGTATTATTTTTTTAATAACTGCTCTTATAAGAGGGAAATCATGGCCATCTTTAAAAAATGTGTTTCCTGCTATAACTTACATGTTGAATTGAATATGCAAGCTTTTCCAAGTTTTTTTATTCAATTGCAAGAGAAGTTAAACTCCTTTATTGTGCAGATTATATTTTTTCCTTTACCTGGAGTTGTTAAGTTTTTTACATTGCATTATTAATATTATGTTATTTATTGATACTGTTAGTTCTTGTGTTTTAAACAACTTCTCAGTTCAGTTTATCCTTTAGATCATATGGGTTAGATGTAGCCTCTTGCCACAATAGCATGTTTTCCTGTATTTAGGAACCAACTGGTGAACCATCTCCTAAAAGACCAAGAGGAAGACCCAAAGGAAGCAAAAACAAGAGCCCCTCTAAAGCAGCTCAGAAGGTGAGATTATTAAAGAGAAAGAATTACTAATGCTGTTTTTTCATCAGCTTGTACCAAAAAGTCCAGTCATTTAGGCTGTGAACTGTGGGGTTAGAACTCTTTTAATAATGGAAGCTACATAAAGCATGAATGTCACATTTTTAAAATTAGAATTAACATGAAGACCCTAAGTACAGAACCTACAAGGGTATTTTGCTTTTTTAGTAGTCTACAGATTAGTGAAATAACAATGAATTTCATGAGAAACCATGAGATGTCCTGTATCTAGTAAGGAAGTCAATGTAAAGGATATTATTTTCTTCATTAAGATTTTTGTTAGAGGAAGATTAATTTCTTGCCCACTTATATTTGTTACTGCTACAGACCAAATCTGTATATTAAAGCTAAGTGCTTTGTCAAACATAAGTTAATTAGAAGTAAATCCAATTATGTGTTGATGGAAGTAAGTGCATATATTGAAATTTACAGCTTTAAAATGTGATGGTAAAGTAAACTTTGAGTTATAGTAAAAGACTGCTATATCTTGTTTAATAATCAGTTTCAAAGAGACTTTTGCTGTAAGTGCTATTAGTCTTCTGAACCCCTATTTTTGCTTGGTGATGGGAGCAAACTTTTATTCTGGTGGATCTGATTGCATTTAGCTATAGGAGAAGCTCCCTGAAGTCACTGCATTTAGTGCATGGACTTTACATCACAAATACAACATGAAAATGTGACTGAATTTTATTTGAGTTGGGGAAAGCACAGCATTAAAAAGCTGTGTTGTCAAGGCAAATCATACATAGCTTTCTGTAGGAAATATTTTAGTGAAGGCAAATAGTTGTGTATAGGCTTGAAAACAAATAAGGGAGATTTGTTTATGTTGATGGTTATACAGCAGTCAGCACTGGTTTACAGGTAGTAAATTGGAAACAAAAGCCTACAAAATCTGGTAGAGAACTGTGGTGCTTAAGTGTATCAGTATCTTTTGAAGAGGTTTGTGACAAAACCTGTGGAAGGTATTTGTATCCTCATCTAATTATGGTCATTTTTCAATATGTCTATGGTACTGACCATATTAAGTTTGATAGTTTTCAGTGTTATAAATTACTATAGCAACTACTCATAAATATTAAATCATTAGAAGGTGGCTATGGTTTCATCTCTGTTTTGGATAAAGTGTTTCCAACATTTGTTTGATGTACTTTTCCAACTGTCTTTAAATTCAAAATTGGTTGGGTAGTTGGATTTTTTTTAGTTGTTTTTTTTTGGTTGGTTGCTTTTTGTTGGGTTTTTTTTTTTACTTTATGGGCTGGAAAAAAAAAAGCAGCATGTTCTGTCAAGAAATCCATGAATTACTAAAAAATGCTTTACAGGTTAAGTATTAAAAATCTTTCAAAGCTGTTCTGCAAGGTAATGTGCTTAAAATGTTGGGGTTTTTTTCTTTATACAGTAAAAACATTCCTTAGATTCATGTTAAAATAGTTTATATGTCACTCTTCAGAAGAGAGCAGTTTTTTATTAGTCTAGCAAATCCAAATGTGAGCTTTAGTATTTTAAATATTACTCCTAGGAGTGTTGGCCTTCCTAGGAGAAACATTTGTAATAAGATTAAATTTTAAGTAATTTGTAGAAATGTGTTTTAAAAAGATGCTTCTAAAAGAAATATTAACATTATTTCATTTACATGAGTGATTTGGAACTCAGTATAAATGGAAAATTATTTAAAAACATTCCTATATGTGTAGGTTTTCCAGATGATTCTGGTACATAATTGTTCTTTCTTAATCTAATTTACAAATTGAGAAATTTCATTGTAGCATTTTGATTTTCAGAATGCATCAAGTTACTGCTCTAATTAAAGATTTTGGGTGTTGCTAATGTAAAAAATTGATCAAAGACCACATGCCCTTTTTTATAATAAAAAGACCCTTTGAGGGATATGTAATTACAAGTCTTATGGGTTTCTAGGTTTGTAGATAGTGTATAAATGTTTGATAAATCCTCTAAAACATAAAACACTTATAAAGCCTTACTAGAAGAAAGAGACTGATATCCCATTTCAAATAAATATTTTAGCTCTTTTTCCAAATTGATAATTAACCCTCTCTAAAATGGTTCAGCTTCTCACCAGGTATCTCAAAGTATCTTTTAAATGTAATATTATTTCCAGTACTGTTTTCTGACAGTAGTATGGATGGGAAGGCTTTGGCGCTGTAAGAAGGCTTCATTTGATGGTGAGGGTTTCACCTCTAAAAGGAGTGAGCTGTATGTTCAATTCTGTGGTAAACATATGCATACATACATTTATTAAGCCTTTCTCCAGCCTGTCTCAACTCTCAGAAAGAGAACTGGCTATCTTAGCTTAAGCCCCTCTACATGTGAACCTGGGTACTATACACCCAACTGGAATTTGCTGGAATTTCTAAAGAATAGCGCGTGCCCTGTGTGTTTCAGAGGGAGCTCATTGAAATGCTTTAGAGTGTTCACAACATGTTAGATAAACGTCGACCAGGAGAACCCACTGGGCAGCCATGAGAAGGCACTCATGATTAATTGATTGGGTGTTCTCTTGCAAAGCATTACACATCACAATTAAAAATGTATTGCACAAACTGGCAGTGAGTTAAAAATACTCCAGAACTGCAGCTTTGTTTTGTTATACTTCAAAAAGGAAATACCCTTAAATCAGTTGATGGACAATTTACCCTGGAATTGTGGTTGTGTTGTGTATTTAAAATGTCTTGGTTCACAGGATTTTTTTTTTTTTCTTTTTTTTTTTCGCTTTCAGAGCTTGTGTTTGGTCTTAGTAAACTGGCCTTGGGGCATCTGAAAACAAACTGTGCTTGTTAGGAAATTAGCAATGTGAAACTTGACAATGCATACAGAACGTTGCAAAACTAACTGAACAGCTAATAATGTGGCAATTACTCTAATTTTGGGTAATATGCTTTTTTTTTTTTTTTTCTTAAAGCCTTGCATATCACACATGCCTAAGTTTTTATGAACTACATACAAGAAGTAAACTGTATTTTATAGAAGACCAAACCATTTCTCAATTAATTTTCACAGACAGGAGGAACACAATGTGTTACCAGATAAGAAGAGGTAGAGACAAAAAGAGACTCCTGATCACCTCGCACTTGAGTCCCCACAATTAGGTCGTTATTATGCAGTCTGCATCTTTAAACAAGTTATTCTGTTATTCATTTAAAATATTTGAAAAAAAAGATAGCAAAATGTGAAGTGGCTTTAGGAGGATTTCCCCCTAAAGCAAAACTATTTTTTTTAGGAAGATCATAGTAGGGATCTTCCTTTTCAATTTGCTGGGTGTTCTGTGGTCGAGTTTCATTTGTTTGGTGAGCTGTGTTTCCATCCCCTCACACTTCCCTTTTCAGGGTTTTTTTTTTTTTTTTTTTGTTTAGCTCCTGTAGTTTGGCTTGACAAAAATACTGTATAGGCATAAATACTTTCCTGTTTGGGAGTAGGAAACACATTTGTGACATTAAAAAAAGGAGTAGTAGCTACTATATGGTTGTCTTTAAAGAAATTGTCAAGGGATGTCCTGACAATATACAATGGTAAAAGCTCTTTGGTAAAATTTACCTTCAGCTAAATATGTTGAGTTTTGTTGTAGTTATTGGTTGAGTGAGGTTCACTGAAAATGCCTACAGAGCTTGATACATCATCCTCTGAAAACCAGAACTTGTGATCCTGCGTGTGACTACACTTGCTACTGTCTCTGCATTATATGGCCAGAGTTTAGTATGTAGAAAGACATGTCCCTGGGTTAAGCAGTCCAAAGGTTAAAAAAAAAAACAACAAACAACCAGCAAAAAGTACATGTGATCAGGACTCTGCCCTGAACTGGTTCACGAAAATCTAGTTGGCTTCTCCATGCTTCATTCATTTTCACCGACACCAGCCATTACAGGCTTAAAGGGAAAACAAGATCAAATTTATCAAGTGATTGTAGTATGGTTATTGCACTGAAAAAAGCAAGAGACCTCAAAATCAGGTATTTTCACAAAGATAGGAAAGGCAGAAGACTGACATTTGTTTAAAATTAAAATGGAAGAGCAGAACATGGAAAGCATGATGTCCTTGTACTTAGTTAATGGCTAAGGTTTTTTTAAGAGTATTTTTTGATGAAATAACTGGGTGTTTTTTTGAGAGGGACACATTCCTAGGCAAGGTCTTTTGACACTGTTTGACAACAGTGTTCTTCCTCCTGAGAATTATCACTTATTTCACCTGACTTACAGCTCTGACACATTTTTTTCTGAGATCTCCAGCAAATCATTTTGCAAAGTAGACAAGAGTTCTTCAAATTTGGATTCTGTTGCATTTGAGGTCTTCCTTGACAATGCATAGAAGCCCAAAGAGCACTTTATAGCCATTCAATTATTTATATTTGTCTTGTTAATTGCTTTCAGTAGTACAGCCTCCGTTTCTGTCTGGGTACAGCATATTTTTGCAATGAGGAGGCAGAGATCATGGGCAGTCAAGTTCTAGAGTTGCTGAGAGAAGCTGTTTGGAAGCAGGGTTTGATGGCCCTGTGGTACAGGACTTAAGTGGGGTGCAAATCTTCCTGGGGACTGTTAGCTTGCTCCAGATAGCAGTGACTGGAATGGTGAGCTTTCCCCCCTGTGATAAATGAAAAACATTTCCTGTACAGATCATGCTTTTACACATAAGTTTAGTCCTGTTCCTAAAATGTGTCATTGCAAAAATGGTGTATTCATATTACCATTTATAATAAAATTAATATTTTTTATGAAATATGCTTTATATTTGATAACATACCTGATCTTTCTTTAAGTTTGGTGATTTCATGTCTTAGTTGTGTAAAGCAAGGTCATGCTTCACAGCGTTGTAGCACCAAATGTTAACAAGACCCTGACCAAACACCATCTCTGGGTGTTCTGGGCCTGTGTCTATATGTGCCCCTAGCTTCAGGGGCAGCACTTCTATTAAAGTAAAGAGCCAACAGACTGGGGTGTTTCTGATGATGCAAATACCTGCTGAGAGGAAAGGCAGTGTTTTAGCACTTTCATGGAGAAACATTGTATTATTGATCTGCTACTCAGTAAAACGTTTCTTCAAGTGCTTCTATTAAAAGAAAGTCTTATGCTGTTGGAGAAAATACAGGCTGCATTTTCACAAAATACAAGCTAAAAAAAGTCCAGAGGGAAGGTGGAATCTTTTTCCCAAACTTCATGTATTTATCATTACCACTGTGCTGCTACTACTCCTTTTGTTTGTTCCAAAAGTGTTTTGTCTTTCCATTCTCTTGGAAAGGAGATCAAAATTTCCACTTTGGAGGTTCTTGTCATTCATTTTCAGCAGTTTAGTCTGTGAAAACTTTGCTATTTACTTACAGAATCACTCTGTACCAAAACATCACCTCTGGCATTCCTGGCTGTTTGCTCAGCTCACCTCTGGGGAAGATTTGGTTTTGATAAGAACTGTGGAAATGTTTTTCCTCTATCATGAGGTGGAAGTCATATACTGCAGGAATACAGTGCCTTTCAATCTACAAGGTCCCCAAGCACTTGACAAACCAGTACTCAAAGTAGCCAGCAGGAACACCAGCTACTTCTCACATGGACCTTCAGTGGTGGGAGAGCTCAGCACTGCTCATGGCAAGCGGCCACACCGTGTGACAGTTTATGGCAGGAAGCACAGATCAGTTATTCAAGGAAATCTCTCATGTTCATTATACTTTGTAGTTAAAATTTGTGTCGGGTTTGTAGGGACTTTAATTAGAAGACCAAAGTAGTTTTTGTTTTCAAAATGTTAATTATTTTTTAATAGAGTTTTGGAAAGGGCTCTTTCCTTCAGATGCGGTAATACACAGAAGAAAATAAATAGCATCAGTGCTTTTATAACATGTCAAATGTTGATTTGTTAAGAACAATTTTAACCAATATTTTCTTTTTAAGATTTATGCCCAGTGTTTCATGAAGTAAACTTAGAAGCAGGGGGCTACAGCTTATCAAAACTAAACAACTAAACCTTTTTTTTTTTTTTTTTTGGCATCCTTGAGGTTACAAGGTATAAAGAAATTGAACACTTAGAGGAAACAAAACTCTGAAACAGACAGCTACAGGATATAGTAAATGCACTTTAACAAGTATTCTCTTTAGAGGGTTTCACCTTACATGTAACACCAGTATAAACGATTAAAGCTCAAGTTTACTCTTTTAACAAGTCTGAGTGATAATTTTGCCCTTTAGGAGTGTGAATTTTATTTTTCACAGCTTTCTTATTGGCAAGGTATTTATTTCAAAGTAATTGCCTTTAACTCACAGGGCAGTTTTTTCGTAGAGATTCCTCCACTAGGTCCTCAGCTCAAGTTCTCTTTCAGAGAGATCCGATTTACACAGTATTGGGTTACAGTATATGTTACAGTGATTGACCAGCAAGTGATTCATTTAATGGCACAGTTGATTTCTAAGGGCAAATCCAATACACATACAGTTAACGAGGGGAAGAAAAAACCCAACACAATTCATGTGTACTAGAAGTCTTCATTCTTAGGGACTTTGTATGTGGCAAGTCCTGCCCTGACTACAGGTGATGGCAAAATCCTCATCCTGAGTGGAACAGGATTTTTTACCTGGTGAAATATATGGGTGGGCATAGCCTAGCTAGAGAAAATAACCTGAACTTTTCATTTTAAACTCTGTAAGTCTTTTAGTATACTAAAGTACTGTTATGAGTAGTAGTATTCACAGTGTGATACAGTGGAATTAGTGGAAGAGTCTGTAAAAGAACCCATATTTCCTTTAAGCTGAAGTCCAGGAGCAACTGCTGGGCTTACGTAAATATAGCTGTTGCTTTTAGGGTCTCTTCCACACTGTTCCCTTAAACCTGGAAAGAGAAGGTGTGTTTTGGGCCATAAAAGGTTTGCTTACAGCTTAAGGATGTGCTTTTACCTGGAAAACTTTGTGTGAAAAGTAGAGAATTTTTTTTCCCAATATGAACACAGACATGTTTATGGTGATATTCTGTCCTAATTAATTTCATGCATGAACATAATGAGACTAAAAAAATAATTGTAGCTGCTATAAACTGCTTTGATCAAGCTTGAAGTAGGCTGTATTTTTAATTTAGTAACTTCAAGTACTTTTTGATGGCCTGTGAAAGACTAGATTTGATGTTACTGGAGGTTCTCTGGTTTCCCAAGTGCCCCACGTCCCCATCTTCAGCCTGCATGTCCGATGGCTGGCCTGGACCAGGGCAGCCCAGGCTCTGCTGAGGGCTCTGGGCAGCTGGGGGTGTGTGGCCGCACTCCTCCACGCCCCTGCACACAGTGTGGATCAAGGCTGGGGACACCCTTGGGTGCAGGTGAGGCATTGCCTAGCCACATTGGCTAAGAAATGTCAGAAAAAGCAATCACATTCCAGTAAAAAGTAATCACATTCTAGGAAAACACATGGATTAGCTGGGGGACCTGGTGCCACCCAAGAAGTATAATTGTAGCTAATGTTACAGGAAAGGAGTTCCTAGTTACTGAGACTGTTAAGTAATGCTGAGGTATAAAATATGGTGTGTTTCTTTTCCTTTTACAGAAAGCAGAAGCCACTGGTGAAAAACGACCTAGAGGCCGGCCCAGAAAATGGGTAGGTATTTCACTTCCAGGTTTATTTGCTGTGTTATAAAGCATGTTATAAAGTCCATTCTTCTAGTGAACAGTAATTTCATGTAAAAAAAAAAAAAAAGCATCCAATTTCTGTGTCTCTTTGTTCTGGTGGATTGACTAAAGGGTTAAGAAAACAAAGAAGTTGATCACAGCTTCCTACCTTTAGACTCTGTTAGTTTGCTTAAGACAGTTTACAATTAAATGTTTGCTTCGAGTGAATATTTATGTGTCTCTTATCAGAATGAAAAGAGGCTCAACTCTTCCTTCAAAAGAGAGTAACAATGAGATAACTTGTTTGGTAATTGAGTAACAAAGGTTAAAGGGGTGCTATCAGACATCAGAAGGTGATAAGACTCAGATGCAGGGTGCATAAGATAAAGTTTAAAAACCACAGTGCTTTTGTTCTACATTGCTTGGAAACATGCGTTTCCTTAAATCCAGTGAGAAAAAGCACAGATGAACAGCAGGATACTTGGACTTAGAATTTAGTTTTTCCATTCAGAGCCATTTTCATGCCTCATATATTTGTAGTGACTGGTAATATATTTCATTAAAAGTTTCCACTTTTCCTGACCACATTTAGTCTTTAGATGTGTCTATCAGATGTGTGTTTTTATTCTTCGGCTATGGAAGTATATCAGTCTTAGGTACTTGAAATTCTGTGTTCTCACTGATATTTACAACTAACGAGGGTCCCCCTGGTGCACCTCTCATCTGCATGTTTTTCACTTTTGCATGAGCATTACTTTATTATGAGATTAATAGTTACAATAATTTCACTCATTTTTTTATTGTGCATATTTTGAAACTTGGTATTACTTTGCTGCTGTGCCTGTTGAAAGTGTAGTCTTTTTATTTTCTTATTCCAATGATATGATTGCTGCTTGTAATTTTCAGAGAGAATGCTCCTATCTGCAGCTTGCATTGAGATAATTCTATGGACTATGAGAATTAAATATGCCATTTTTTCCCCCTTCTCTTTTTTCTTTCTTTCTAGTTTAAATAAAGTTCATGGGTTCCTTCTCTGTGCATGATGAAATGGAGAGTGATGTTATATTTTTCTCCAAAAAGAAATGTGATTCAATTATTATAAGCCATTATGGTGCCAGCTATACGCAAAGCTTATAGTTGAAATCAAGGGAGGAGTCTGCCTAAAAGCAGATGGTACAGCATCTTCCTTTCTGTTTAGACCTCCAACTTGTAGTCAGAAAATGTCCTTTTTTATCACCCATACTTCAGTTTAATCCTTAATGATTATATTCTTCCTTAATCCAGTTTATTTATATATCAAGCCTTAATGATGATGGCTCAGTATCAGTGAAAGTAAGGTGTGTAGGGTTTTTTCTTTGGAGAGGGCAGAATTCTACATTTTCATAAGTTTGTAACCCTTATTTTGGGAGTCTAGAGGTTCTGTGTCATATGTTGTTCATCAAATTGTAAAGTATTTTTTCTGCTGTTTCCTTCAATATGCACATGCAGAGACATACGAGCTAACAGACTACTGTAGAATTCCGGTAGCTGGTCTTTCTGCTGGTTCAAATTAAGTATTTAATGTTTTTGAGTCACAGTGTATTTATTTATATATTATTTTTTTGAAGAGAAGTAAATCTTTTTTGACTTGTATAAAACTGAGAAGGGGGAGGGAGAGCCCAAGTGAAGAGGGGACAAAGCCCAGTTTATCATAAGCATATGAGACATCAGATGATCTTTTTAATGCAATAATGTGTACTTTTCAAAGTTGTCAAAGGACCCTTGTCAATAGAAAAGACAGTAAAGATTAAACAAAATCTGAAAATAAAATATTCAGCTACATAGAAAAGCTTTCTAAATGTGAAGAGCTAATTGAATGAAAGTCCTGAAGATAACAAGGTCAAGAATGTGGGAAATTAATATAGTTGAAATCAGAGACACAGTGCCTGCTGCTGTAAAACTCATCTTCACTGTAGGTTGCTGCACGTGTGTGGAACACACTGAAGGCTGTGAGTCTATTACCTATTAACACTCTTCATGGGGGCCTCAGTACCACCTAATTTTAGAGGTTTTATTGAAAAACATATTTTAAGCTCTTTGGATGCATCTGCATTAGTGTGCTAGGTCAAATCAGGAGTATGTTTTGGAAATGTATCTCCTAATTTTCCCCACTTACTCTATGCATTGTGTAGCAGTCCCAGAGCTTATTGGTTGGACTCCTTTCAAATGAAACCAAATTGGAAGATGTGCTGCAGAAGTGCAGTCTGGTAGACATTAAACCCACAGGACTAGGCTAGAATGAAATAAAAACCTCTTGAAAGGTGTGTGGTTTGAACCTTAGGTCCTCACCATCATCCTGTGGTCCACATTGTAGACATAGCATTTGATGCTTAAAAAAGGCTGTGAAACAACTTGGCTTTTATTAGCAGAATTATTTTATGTAGCACAGGCATAAAGTCAAATTCATAACCATGGAGATTCACATTCACAAAAGACAGTGAAAGGTTTGTCAATAACTTCATCAGGGCCAGTTTGCCATTGAAGCCTGATGTTGCTACTCATGGACTGGGCAATGGTTTTGCTCATGGTTTCACACAGCGCCTTGAAAAGAGGTATCAAGAGTTTTTTATTTAATTTTTAAATTTTGTGTATGCCTATAATTTGACTGAAAGGAAGGGGCTGAAGGTTTATGAGTAGAGCAGGAGATTGAGAAATCAGTTGTTTTGCTGTTTGTTCCTAAGAACTGCACTGAAAAGCCTTGGAAATTTCATAGTGTTCTGGTGTTCTCAGGCATCAGTTTAATGGAGGAATCTGAAACCCAATTTTGAAGTTGATGTTTAAAAGGGTATTTGTTTTTTATTTCCATTGTTTTTGTTGTGTCTTTAGGTAGAATTTTCATTGCATTTCCACATTGTTTAACTTGAACTGCAGACTCTCTGCAGCATGGCGGAGTTGTTCCAAACACCCACAGAACCATCCAGAGTTTTTTACAGCCTTGAACAGGACTTTGTTGAAGAGGAGGGATGGCTGATTCCATGTCATAAAGCTGTTTTAAAGGATAGATAGATAGATGCAATTCTAGAATTTGCATGAATGTAATAGCGGAAGGTATTTGGTGACCTTCTGACCAGGGACATGCAGGATGCATGTGAAGAATCTGCTTGAACATCTCATCACTGAAGCCCAAGTAAGAACTTGTTCAGAAAACTTTTAACAATTTTGTTTTCTGATAGGTAGTATAGATAGCACATTTCAGGTTGTTAGCAGGTAAGAGGTAATAAGAAATTTATTTCCTTATGCAGATTTTTAATGTGATCTAGTCATGATCATCTGGACAAGCTGAGAGGGTAGGGGCTGTTCAGCCTGGAGAGGAGAAGGTTTCAGACAGATATTAGAGCACCTTCCAGTACCCAAAGGGAGCTACAAGAAAAACGCAAATGGACTTTTCACAAGGGCCTGTAGTGATAGGACAAGGGAAATGGCTTTAAACTGGAAGAGAGTGGTTTAGGTTAGATATTAAGAGGAAATTCCTTACTGTGAGAGTGGTGAGACAATGGAACAGTTGTTCAGAGAAGCTGTGAATGTCCCACCCCTAGGAATGCTCAAGGCCAAGCTGGATGGGACTTTGAGAAACCTGGTCTAGTGGAAGGTGTCTTTGCCCATGGCAGGGTCGTTGGAACTAGGTGGTCTTCCAGGTCCCTTCCAATGCAAACCATTTGATGATTATATGATTCATGATTATAGTACTTTTTAAATGAGGGCAGAGTTTCACTTTATACAGAGAGTCAGCTTAAGCAGTGCCAAACCATATTTAAAAAATCACTACAAAAATGCTTTAGTATAATAACATTTTCTTCAGATTATTTCCCAGTGCAATTTTGACATAGCTGAGATAAAAAACCTTAAACATGCAACTGGAGTGATGTTTCTATGCCAGCAGTTCCTCTGTCAGGGCAAAGACTCTTTAAGATTTTGAAAATGAGGTTCTGAATTTTGAAGAAATACATATTGATAAAATGTTGTTGTCTCAGAGGACCCATCAATGTTTTGAGGCTGTTTCTTGCCCATATTAGCTCAGTTGGTCAGAGCGTGGTGTTAATAACACCAAGATTGTGGATTCAATCTCCATACAGCTTAATCTCCATTCACTTAAGAGTCGAACCTGATGATCCTTGTGGGTCCCTCCCTTCTAACTCAGAATACCCTGTGAATCTGTGAACACTGACTCTTTCCATACCTAAGTCAAAATGTTAAGTCAAATTTCTGGTCTGATAGTGACATACTCTCTGATGTGAAGTCATTTAACTGTTTTTTCTTCTCATGCAGGCAGTCAGTTTTGTCTCATATGAAGTCATGGTGTAAGAGGTGCTTTAAGTCATGCAGGCTTCTTTACTGGGTGATAGAGAGAGTGAAGAATGTTTTGAGATCATAGTCCACCCTGCTCCAAAGAAGACTTTGTTATAGTTGTGAATTGTCATCTGGAGATATTAATCTTTGGACATTATGGAAGACAACCTAGATAATAAAATAAGACACATATCTGACTTGTGGATCACAAAAGGTTAGCGTGAGGCCTTCCCCCTCTGATGTGATGCTAGTGCACCCATGCATCCCTAAGCTAGGTTAGAGATTCTGTTGTTGCAAGAACATGTATTTGTTGAAATTAAGTACTCCCAGGTCCATTTGGAGCAAGCCATGATTGAGGTAAAATTTAAGTCCTGTATATTGTATAATGAATTAAAAAGTTACTATTTATGTAATTATAGAAGATAGCACAGATAAAAATTCAGTTTCTTGTCCTTCTAAGAATAACATAATTTCAGTTACTTTGAGTCTTTACAACTTTTGACTGCTATTCTCTGTGGCATTACTGCTTCATGAGAAGCACATAGTGAAAATTTGCATATGTTGCTGTTATTTTAATCTACCAAACTACTTTAGCTTCTTTCTGAAGGTCATAGATATTATTTTATATCTTGGTAATATAAAATACCTTCTTCTTGAACATGTTTTACATCTGTGTGGGCAAGAACATCACCTGACAATGTTCATTGTTTCAGTGGTCTAATGAGCCTGAAGGGGCTTTTATAATTATGAACAAAGGACTATTGACCTCTCTCCTTTGAAATTCCTAAACTTAAGAAGTGGATGAAGGACATGAATTAAAAGCCTTAAAATCTTTATACTTACACACTTACTTTCCAGTTCAGGTGACCTGTAAAAGAAATCATCTCTCAAAACATGAAACTGCTTTTTTGCCAAAAGCAGTGATTGTTGAACTTTTCTCCTTTGACTAAAAGATGCTCTAGGTTTTTTTTTCCTTTTGCCAATTTTTGGTTGTTTGCCTTTTTTTTTTTCTTTTCTACTCAGCATTTTAGGAAAGTAAAAAAATTGTCTAATATACTTGTACCAAATTAATTAAAAAATCACTAAAAATATGTCCTGTCTCCCCAGTGTTCAGAGAGGTATGTGTCTTCATTTCTTTAGACATTTGTCTAAGCAAATAGTGTCCTTCCTTGGAATTTCAGAGTCCTGTTCCTTGTTGGTATAAATAGATGTGGCAACGTTTATTTGATGTAGACTACAACAGAAAATTTAGCCATGATATTTCTTTTCTAAAATGCATTTATATTATCAAAAGAATATTTCACTCATTCTCTAATTTGTTTCCACTTCTATTAAGGTATAAGATATCAGCTTAGATAAAAAAATATTTTTACTCCATCTGCTATTTCAGACTCCTTCAAGGAACTGTTTGAGATCCAAAGAGGAAATTTCATCAGGTAAAAAAGGCATAAAGTAAAACTAGAGCACCTCCAGTGAGAGACAAACTGAAATTCTTAGCTGTTTCCTTTTTATGATGTCAGATAATGGGTGTTCAAGAACTTTAAAGATTAGTTTTCCATTTGGCTGTATACTTTGATTTTATAAGCCTCATTGCCCATTTTATGTACGAGGAAACTGAGCACTGAGCCTGTTTGTGGCAACATAATTTTTATGCATTTTTACGCCTGCAATGTTTGAATTCTTAAGGTTTTTTAACCAGCACAATTATCAGCAATTGTGCATCCAAATACCTGACAGAGAAAATGTATCAGGTAAAGAAAAGTACAGGCACTCATTCTTGCCCCTACAATTCCATTTTCACCATTGAAAATGTTATGAATGCAGAAAGAGAAGCTGGGCCTCACCTCCATTGGAAGTGCACTCCACAAGGTTAATTGTCTTGCCCAAGGAAATCTGTAGGAGAGCCAAGAATAGAACTCAGATTTCCTGGCAGCCTGCCCTGTGCCTTCAGCTCAAGGCCATCCTCCTCCAGTAAAGCTCGCTTGAGAGCACATTGGATGAGGCAGGGAGGGAAACAGATTTTTCAATCCTGTATCTTAAACCAATAGAGGTTTTTTACCTGTTTCTGTAAATTCAGGTGTGACTATTTCGGTATCTCTGGTATATATCTAGCTGGTGGGCTAGTGAGGAGTAGGAGTAAGATATTTAAAAAGTCTATCTATCATCCCTGGAGATATTTAAAAGGCATGTATATGTGGTCCTTAGGAAGATGGTTTAGTGGTGGATTTGGCTGTGCTGGATTAATGGTTGGATTTGACGATCTCAGAAGTCTTCTCCAACCTAAACATTGAAAACTGGCCTTAAATAATACTCAAAAATTTTGTAGCTTCTCCTCTACATGGTATTTCAGCTTCAAGAGAAGGGCTGGAGAATGCTTCTCATCCAGGAAAACCCAGGAGCTTGTGACTGGGACACTTGCACAGGAGGTGTGGATTTAAATCTTCATCACATTTGCTAATAGATAGACCCCTGTGAATAGTCTTGCTCAGAAATGCTGAGGTCCAGGCTGGACCTGAGCACTGTGAGCGGTGCTGTGCTCTGTCCTGGCATTACGTAGCTCTGAAGGCTTCCTCAGGGATGGAGCTAGATTTTGGATGACTGTTGGCTGAAAGTTGAAATGCAATGGAGTTTTAGTAGGGAGGTAAAGCTTGCTGCCTTAGGTTATCAGTTTGAGCATGTTCAGCTAGTTAAACTGAGAGGGCTTGAAGGTTAAGTAAGAAAATACTAGGCAGCTGAGGAGCTTCCAGAGATAGCTGCAGAGAATAGATGGATCAAACCCCACTCTGGTGAAATCTCCACATACAAAGGATGTTATTTGGGTGTTTTATAGCATGGATGCTAGAATTTTGCTGGCAACAGCTTGCTGAAATCTATTTGCATGTGATTTTAATTCCTTCTCTTGCCAGTTCAAATTGTATTCCTTGTTATTATTGCAAGTATTGTAGAGTTTCAGAGGTTTTTTTGGCAGTTCAGTTATATATCCGTATGAGTGCTATTTCCATAGCAGTTTTAGGAGACTAGTAATGAATAATGTATGTCTTTTTTTTTATTTTTCTTTTTACTTCTTTAAAATAAGCTCTCTATTTTCAGTTTGTTTTATTCTACTCTGTCAATCCAGACAACTGTTGAACTGTGGAACTTCAGCGTCAGATTTTGGTCCTACTTATGATGATTTAAATAACAATACTGATAAATTAAATTTGATTGTATATCTGTATTGGTGTCAATGGGAATGGTGTCTGGTCCACAAGGGGTTGGTTTGCTTTGCTTAAAAATTATTTGCCAATGGTGGCAGTCTCCATTTTGGAGCCTCTAAGATTATTAGTGAATTGACACAATTTAAGGTTTTTATATCCTATCTGTTCAGAGTAACTTCTGAGAGCTTAAAAAGTCAGACTGGTAGTTTCTGTATGCCGCAGAATGCACAACTTAATATATTACCCAAATCCATTTTGGCTATTATCAATTATCCTAAGAGACAGCAATTGGAGCCTTTTACAAGAAGTGATAGAAGCGCATATGTGAGCTTCATTGTTATGATCTTATCAAAATTGCATTGTGTTAACATATTCTTGGGGTTTCCTTAGTATTCACACAGAACCCATTCTGGCTCTGGCTGCTTCTCTTGCTTTATTTCCTATTAATGATGCTAAATGCCTTGAGAAATCTGCTTGGGGACCCTCCTTCCATGTACAACTGTGTATTTGGGTCTTGAAAAAACATCTCACACGACTGACAAAGCAGATACAGTACTTGGATCACAGTATTAAATGTGTAGGGGAGAGAAGGTGTCCTCTGACATGGCATGCACTGTTGTATTCATTAATGTTCATTAACATTCATAAACTATTCAGAGGAGCCAGAGGTTTATGAAGTTTTCAAGGTACTTCTGCAAACTTCCCATTCAAGTCAGGAATGACTATTCAAGCAATTGTTTTTTCGAGCTTTACACATAAGTCTGATTGAGGTAGATAGACTGACAAATGGTCTGCCAGTGAGACATGATGCCCCATGTCAAGCAGATTGAATATGCAGCTAAGAGATGCATGATAAAACTTTAGGTATGTTGAAGTCAATGGCCAAACTCCTAATGAAATCACTTGCCTGGATTTTTGTCCTTCTCCATCTGTCATTAATGTGATATATAACTGTGTGTGTTGCTTGGTTACAAGCTCTGTAAATTGTGTGAGTAGCCATGTTTGCATGAAACTCAAGAAATTTGAGGAAGACCATCTATACATGTTCAACAGAAACTTTATGATGACTGACATAACAAGAACAGTACTTGAATAAATCTGTGAATATGATACATTTGTTATTAATGACAGCTAAGTCTTGAGCAGTCACTGCATGAGTAACAGGTAGACTAGACATGGACAGGGACACAGACAGAAGATTTTTATTTTTGCTTTTTTAATTCTAAAGCAACTTGTATGCCACATAAACAGTAATGCTTCTTAAAAGGAGAACTTTTTTCTTCTTTTATAGTTTCTGTGGACTTTTTGAAAAGTGAAATATGGACACCTCTGTACTGTAACCTGCAGGAAATTTTTCAAAGATATATGAAGATGTGGTTTTGAAAATGCCTGGATTATCTTGCTTTTTCCTCATGCATAACTTTCGTTAGGCTGTGGTCATAGGTAGGTACATACAGAGGGGATATTAGTCACTGAAACAAATTCTTTTTAAGGTGAGACTGTGTAAAGTAGTGCCTCCACCGAAGTCAATCCAATACCAAGACTCTGACTTACTTGGTTCAAGTCAGGATTTCTCTCTCCAAAGGCTTGTAAATGGTGATCTATAAATTGGAAACCCTTTCCTAGTTATGCTTACAAAAAGCCACCTATTATGGTTTTCAGTAAGGGAAAGAATTTGCCCTTTAATCTGCAGTATATCTTGAGGGAGAAGGTTTTGCACATTGTATTTTTTGTTTAAACTAGAACAAATCCTTTAGGTAAAGACAATATCCATTGCACAGAGAACAACAAAGGGAAAGTGTGCTATAGCTGAAGTTCACACATGAGCACAGAAATGTTTCAAAATTGTATCCTTAATACTAATTTTGCTCCAAGCAGAAAGCTACTTTATCTCTTTCATTGCTCATTTCAGGAAGTAGGTCTCAGAACCTTTGCGGGCAAATCAGATGCAATTGCTTTCCAGTAAAGAGGTTGTTAATTCCATGGTGCCAAATCACTGAAAAAGCTATCTAAGGGATAAGTTAGAGTCATCATGATCTTTTTGCATAATTATAAATCACTCTGGTTTTCTCTGCATGATTAAAATTTCAAATAGTAATTAAATAATGTCCCAGAGCAAGCTTTGTGCATTGCAAAGCTCTGTACACCTTTTTTCAATCCCTGAAGCCATTATCTTGAGTATATATGGGAAGCAGAAGGCTAGTGATTTATTTAGCTTTCTTTTTTTTTTTTTTTTTTTTTTGACTTGTTAGTTTTCAGAAAAGCTTTTAGTGACCTTAAAACAAAACAAAACAAAAAAGATTTTTACAACAAAAAAAAAAGTGGAGAAATTCTGTCCTTTCTTTGCACTTTTGTAGTGTGAGCATTCCAGACACTTTGCACAAGTATAGAAACAGGGGTGAACATGGCTGTATCCACTCTGTGTTTTGAATACTTAGCTGTCCTGCTCTCCTTATTCAGGGCTACATAAATGCCATGGATAGAAACTTTGAAAAAGTTCTCATTTTGAGTAATTTGAACATGATAAGGCAGCTGAAAAATTGAAAAGGGCATTTATTTAATTTTTTAAAAGTCTGACAATTTATTTCGAAACTATCCAACAAAATAAACATCTAGTCTAAGACTAACTATGAGAATATGAGAAAATTCAGGTAACCTTTGAGAAAATTTTACAGTAAAGAGTAGCAGACAGGCAAAAAGAAGGAACAAAGAGCCCAAGTCTCTGTAAGACCCGGAGAAGTGGGGAATTGTCACTTCTGGATTCTTGGATTGAGTTTGTTCTCACCTGCTATCGGCTCAGTTGTGTCCCATGTGCTGGTATTAGAGTTTTCAGAGTAGGGTGAGAGAGTGCCTAAGTTATCCATTTCTTATTTTGCATGCCTATCATAGCCCCTCTACCTCTTGCAGTCTAGGATACTGAAAGGAAAAATAATTTTTCTTCTTTCAGAAGCAAAAGAGATGTGTAAAGCTCTTTCATTTACAGCAGTTATGCTCTGTGTATCAAGGTTCAGGGTAACTCTCTTAGTACCTGGGTTAGATGTGGAAAGACACAGTTCAGGGGGTTACATTCCTCCTTTTGGATTCTGTTGCTCAGCCAGTTACCTGGGGATCTCCTTATAACTAGCTCATCATGGTTGTTGTGATTTATTGGAGACGGAATAGCCAGACCCCAGAGACAAAAGCCACGTCAGCTTGAGGATGAAGGCAGAATCATGGGAAGTTTGAAGGCAGTTTGAAATCACTTCATTCCCTTCATATCCTGTCTTAAGCTGTATGTCTGATTTTGCATTTCCAGAGAGTGCAAAGAGTTGGACCCACAGCATATGATTTAAACTGGTGCTGACATCAAGCTTGAGTTTGGATGGCAACACATCAGCACCATGAATGACTTACACATGAAACAAAAATTTTAAGGGACATTTTCATACTTGGCCCAAGTGAAAAGTAGAGAATATTATTTGTGCAGACGGAAATGTCTGTGCCCAGAGGTGCAGTGTTGTCTTTGCTAATCTCAGATATATTTGTGTTTGAGTGTGGATTTTCTCCTTCACACAGGAGTTCTCCTTTTAGCCAGTCTGTCACTGAAGTCATAACCCCACAGCTGACATCATAGTCTTAATCATGGAAACTATTGCGATCTCACAAATACAGTCTCTGAACGATGGGAAAATGAGCTGTAAGACAGGAAGTTGCTGTTTAAACTCAAATCAATTGCAATTATCAGAAACAGAGAAAGTAATAAGACATAGTTCTGTAGGGCCAAATTGATTTTTGGTGTAGTACTGCTGAAGGCACTTGAGTTACCCCAGGGAGGAACTTATCCCCTGTGTCTGGAATGACTTGATGGCAAGCATAGAAAGGAACTGAATTTACGCTCCAATTTAATACATTGGAAATTTTTCCCTTGTCTGAAAGTCTTTCTTTATCTCTGAATTTCCTGGCTTTTGTGGATTTATATTAGACCTTTAATGTTATTTCAATGTATTTTTTCTGGTGTTTGATGTCTTTTTGGTTGTTTTTACTGGGGTTATAATATATATGTACTTAATGAAAGCAAAAGCTGTCTTCCATTAAGGAGGCTGCAAAGCTTTCACGGAGACTGCATGGCTACCGAGCACGAGGTGTCTCCTTTTTTCAGATTGGTGGTTGTTACTTGTGTGGCTGAAACATTCATTTCAATAAGAAGATGCAAGTGTCTCTTAAAGAATATTTTAGCACCTCTTTTCCAAGGCTAAATATTATTGCAAGTTTTACTTTTTTACCAAAGGATTGCCTCACCGACTCTATATGCAGAGTGCTTGTAACCTCCTAAAATTAGTGATCTGCAGTATAAATAGAACATCAATACATTGTGCTGGTCAAACCTTGACAAACAATTATTAGTAAGACATGGAAAAATGGGATAAGTTACATGTTGTTACCTGTATGCAAGTTTCTCACCCTTATTCAGAAGATATCAGAATTCTCTGTTCTAAGCCTGGTAGGAGGCAGAGATAATGCACAGTCAGGCCATGGGGAATAGAGGCTTTTGGGGATGCAAGTGAATGAAGGGTGTTATTTACGCACATGCCAAATTCCTAACAGAAACAGAACTTGGTTCTACCTCACTTGCATGGTCTCTTGAGTCCATGGCGTTTCCCCAGTTATGTCATGGTGTAAGAGAACAAGGGGCAAGGGCCACAAGTTTCAGCAAGGGAAATTCCAATGGAACAAGGAAAAGAGATCGAATGAGAAAAAAAAGGACATACACTCTGTAGAGAGGCTGAAGAATCTCCCTCCTTGAAGAAAGTCCAGGGCCAACCTGATTTAACTTTTGATTTGGAAGTCAGCCTAGCTTTGATTATTAGAAGGTTAGATGAGATAAGCTCCAGGCACCTTTTGAAACAATCTTTAGATGCTTTCATGCTGTACCTGTCAATGTATAGCATATGTCAACTTGAGCCTGTTGTATCTCAAACACTTTAATGACTGAAAATGCCACCAAGGTGTTTGTCCTTCTTCACCAGTAGTGAAATGGCAGGTATTTGAGCTTTGACTACTTACAGATTTTCTTTTGTGGCAGATCCTGGAATGAGTAGTAGAGTTGTCCCAGCTTTGCTTGAACTGCCCACCTCACTCAGGGCTAAGTAAAGGGAGGGGGACTAAGAACCTTAATTCTGGAAATTCTTGGTGAGAGCCACATGGCATCCCAGTACTGTGTGTGCTCTTTGCTTCTGAGAGAAAGAGATTTCCCCCCATTATTAAGTGGATTTTTACCCTTTGTGCTGGGAAACTGCTGCTCTTTGTCTTAAACAAAGGTGAAAGGCAATTTCATCTGTGTTTCTCCTGTGTTGTGTAGAAGAGCAGAACCAGGGGCTGCAGTGATCCAGGAGCTTTTACTGCTATGCCAAATGCATGGTCTTCCATGGGAAAAAAAAATCCATCCATAGATTAGCCACAGAATAGTTGTTTTGTTCTCTTTTTTTAGAAAGGAAGAGAAGCATAAGGTTCACTGTAGTTTGAAAGTAAGGTCCTGTGTTCTGTATCTTATCAAGACGTAGCAAATATATTCCTAGCCAGTTGATTTTCCTGAATGTTGCCCCTGGACCAAAAGTCATGAAGGAAAATTCTTCTGCCCCTGGTCTGTGTCAGCACTGTGTGAACATATGTCATAGATCAGGTCTGGAGGAAAGTTTTTGTTTTGCTTTTTTTTTTTTTTTAATTTCTGTGAATACTTGCAGTAAAACTTTTTTAACAGTTCATCTGTTCAACCTGTTTATTCCCTACTTGCAGTTTTACTAATCCTATTTTTGTGACATCATAATGATTTCCACAGCAACCAATTGTGAGATTGCAAACAAAGGGTTATGACTTCAGGTGCAGAATGAACAGTCAAACTCTTAAGAAACAGGTTTTCAGGCAAATGACCCTATTAATAAAGAATAAGAGGGTTGGCTACAAATCCCCAAACACATGATGTGCAGTACCGACAGAAGTGATTCAAGCTGAACAGTTGTTAGGATTTCCTGTGAGGCTATAGTATTGTTTGAAGGCCATAAAAATACACGAATCTGCAAGAAATTATTTTTTCATCTCTGTTAAAAATGTTCAAGTTGCTATTTAAAGCTGCTGTGTTTGTCAGAACGAAGTTACTTCTTTGCTTGTGTGCTGTTTCAAAACAACACAAACCCCTGAAGTGTAACTATTATTGAAAAAGACACTGTTGATTCCTCAAGGACTTTGTTGTGAATGTGATCCATGTGTAGGTGAGAGCCATAATTAGTTTCTTGCAAAAGCTTTCTCAGATTATCAACAGCAAACATTTCTGATGAACTCATTGTATTCACTGTTGGAATGAAGGGACATGGTGAAGGAATTCTACTAGCAGTAATTTTATGTTTGATGATGTTTCCTACATCCAAATTCTCTTTTGGATTTACAGCTCTTCTTTCACTTCTGCTGCCTAGGGGGGCTTAATAACCATAGTTGAAAGAGTAATGCCAGTCCTCGGTGTTGAGGATTGTTCCCCCTTATGTCCCCCCACTGAGCAGACAGATTTTTAATTCCTCCCCAATACACTGGAGTTGTTAGTTTAAACAAGACAGGAGACAAGTCCAAAACAACCAAGCAGTTTTTTGGGCTATTCTTTTGTGTCCTTGTTCTTTTTCCTTGGGCAGTGTGTTGGGACAGCTTACAAATCACAACAGCTTTGCAAGCTTGTTTCTTATGCTTCTTCCTGGCTCCTGACAGAGATGGGAACCTGTCCACGTCCATGCTTTGGCTTTGGTTCAAGACTCTGTGCACAGTTCAGGGCCCCGACTCGCTTCAGACAGATGCCTGCCACTCTCCAACCACTTCGTCTCCCTGTGGCAGTGATCTTCTTCCTCTACCCTAACTCTGGGCATTTTTATCAAAAAGCACCTGAAAAGGAATAGCAAGTTTGTGGAGACTTCATTAAATGGGCAGCATATCCTGTGTGTTTCCTCTCTCCATGCTTTTCCTTCAGCTTTTTCACATATCAGACCTTAAGACAGGATTCATATTTATTGGTGTGTCAGTTAATAAAGTTACAGTAGGTGTTGCCTTACTTAATTGTGTTTGTTTTCTTCAGTAATCTTTGTAGTTTTACTCTTTGTAAACACGAGTAATCTTTGTCTTACTCTTGTTTCCCTCTTCTGATAAGAAGAGGGATTTCTGTGTGGGCCACTTATTCTAACTCTAAATACTTTCCAAATTTCCTTTCCCATATAGTTTCCCACAGGCGCTATTTCTTGATTTCTCTGAAATACTTCCCCTAGGATTTGTGTCTTTTTTCCCCCTAGCATTTCAAAGTTTGGACAGGGATTCTCTGCTTCCTGGAGTTTTAATAATTACATCCTCTGTGCCCAGCCATGGCCTGTTAATGGAGTCATGTGCACTGGGTTTCTTACAGGAATCTTCTGTTTGCTGCTCCCAAGAGAGCAGAAAGTCTTCTCACAACTGGTATTGGAGTAAGAACAACAAATGCTTTGGGCTTTTCCTGAGTAGCAGGACTGGCTGGGAGGGGCTGCTGACTCTTGATCTATCCATCCTGAGGAAATGACCTGTGTAAGTTTGCTCTTCATTTTGATGATATGAGATGAGAACAGTCATTCTGGGGAGTGGGATGTATTGTGCATAATATTTAAATCGTATTTATTGTGGAAACTTTACAAATGTTTGTCAAGATGATACCTTTTCCCTTTTGGGGACAGTAAGGCTCTGTCCCCAGTACAGTTTCTTCAGGTGCTTGAAAATTAGGTTTGTATAAAGATGAATGTACTAGATTGTTGCAGTGATATTGACAACTTTTCAGGGATGTGGAGTATTTTCAGTTTGTATGGATGATATTCAGCTAACTAGGATAGATTTATAAGTGAGGTGATTAATCTCTTTTCCTCAATGAGCAGTGAGTCAAGATGAGAGGTGATCAGCCATCCCTGGAGCTGTCTCTGTGGTCTGAATACAAAGCCATGCCATGAAGAAATGAGAAGATTAGGGTTGATTAGAGAAGATGAGAAGTTGCAGGGTTCTTGTTTTACTCTTCTTTCCCCTGTTGCCTATCATGTTTTCCCTTTTGTCCTCTGGGCCGGGTCTTCCAGCCTGCTGCAGGTTGTTGTAGGTTTCTCTTTCCAGTTATCTTTCAGTTAAGTAAACCCGATGTATGGAATGGTGCTCCTAGAAATATTTACCTTAGTAGACACTGCTTTCTGTGGGCCTTGAAGACAAAGGAGCAAATCCTTCAGATTTGGGAGGAAGTGTACAGACATCAACAGGTGGTGTCTGCTGACGTATTTGTATGCCAAAAAGAACGAATTGGATAAAAAGAAAACCTGTTGCATTTATCAGGTTCCTAGGAAGTCTATGGTTGTCAGTGTATAAATGCAAACACACGCTCTTCTCATTCCTGGTCCAGAAGTACTCTGAAACCCTGCTGCAATTGTTGTGAAGTCACTCACCTTTATACACACTGACCCATATTTTAGCCATGCTGTGGGTGGTTATTTTAGTCTCAGTTTCACAGTAACTGTACCTGGAGTGATTACACCAGCAGCGATGTGAAACATCCTAATGCAAACGGCAGCAATGGGTGGCAGCAGGCTGCAATCCTCCACACCCCACCTCGGCTGCAGCACGGGGGCTTCCCCCTGCTGGGAGTAACTCACAGCCTCCAAGTAAGTAGCTTCTATTTCATTTTGAGCACCAGAAGGTCTATGCTAAAATAGAAACTGAGTTTCCTGAAGCTCGTGGAGCAAGGATTGGAGTCAAACACACTCACTAAGAGGTTTAAGTGTTTAAAAAAATTGAGATTAGTCTCATGTTCTGGGTTTGACTGTTTTTTAGTCTCTCCTTAGCTGATTCTTTTTCTTCAATGAGTATTTTATTCCATTAGCTTTGGTGAGAACTTCCAGAGGCAGATAGGAATGTACTTTACTTGTCATTCAATTAAATATTTTTCAAATGTTATATATGTAAAACCACCATGGCTGAGAGTGCACTATAGTATATTTATGTAACTTGCAAAAATACTTAAGGGCCTTCTGTCTTTTTTAAACACCTGAATAACACCTTTGTTTGAAGAAGTCAGGAGGTTATCAGTAGCTGTGATGAGGGGCTGTGTAAGGATCAGTCAGATCTGACTGGGCCAGAATGAAATGGTGAATGAGAAGTCAGAAAGAGATACCCTTTGTGTGAATCGGATGCCATCTGAGAATGAACAGGTTGAGCAGTATGTAGCTTGTGAGGTCCTTTGAAGTGCCTGTATTTGAGCAATTTTTCTACATACATACACACTCAGACATTCAAACCAAAGAAGTTCCAAGGCAAACACCTTTTAATATTGAGAATATAAAACACGAATATAACAGAAATAGAAAATATTAAATTGCACATAAAAATAAATTTTATCTAATTGTATACAAATAGAAAATACTAAATAATATGAAAAATAATATTGCAGTTAAAACTTTTAAATCTAATATTTTTAATCCCAAAAACCTGAAAATTCAGGTTATATTTGGAAAAATTTCCCCAGTAAAAAACTCAAATGCTACCATATACTATTGCCCAAAGCTGGAAAAATATGCAAACATTTACAACAGTCAAGGTCAGTTGGCTTTGTCTCCTCCTGATGTCCCTTTCCTCACAACCAGAACTTTTGTGACCTTTCCTGTAGAGACTGTGCAGTAGGGACCCGTAATACTAAAACCGTTTTTTAAAATAAGTTACTTTTCATTATGGCTCTGACAGACACCAGTAGGGACAAAACATTAACCTCCCCAATGAAACCGCTAGGTTCTTTTTCTCTTTTTAATGATGATTCTTTTCTTTCTCTCTTTTTAATTGTGATTTTTACTTTATCCTCAAATAGCTCCTCTTTGAATCGGAAATGCGTACAGGGATATAATTTAAAGAGAGCTGGCCAACCTTCTGGCTCCATTTCGTCTGATGGATTATGCTTTGTCTGTTGATGCCCAGCTGTGTGCAGAGTGTGCTCAGGTCTGGAGACTGAGCTGTCTGTGGGTTAAATTCAACCTGCAGGTTGTGAGGAAGGCATAATTGTTTTGCACCTAGGGAGAGCAAACTTAATTTCCTATTTCTTACCAAAAAAGGAGTCCATCTTGCACCGGAAGTCTTACACAACAAAAAAACATTGATCAATGATTACTTCTGAGTCCTTAGTGGCCAAATGTTGTCCTTCTAAATAGAAAATGATGTGATACAAATCCTTAAATTATGAAGCAAATAAAATTGAATGTTATGTACAAAATGCATAAAATGTATCAAATTAACTAGGAACAATATTTAGTGATTTGGCAGACAATCTCATTCTCCGTGCATGCAGCTCAGGCTGCATTTCATGTGGCATGTTCTACATGTGGCATTCAGCTCCCTGTGACTTTTCCATTTAGTTCACTGATATACACACTGGTTTTCTTGAAGTGCTTAGGAAGTTTTGCAGCAATTAATCTCTTTCAGGAAAATAATGATAGTGTAGCACTTTACAAAATAAATATGAAAAGTAAATGTTTGGCAGGGGTTAGTGAGAAGAGTTAAGGTTAGGTAGATAATCAGAATTGAACAATCCTGTCTTTCACTTGTTTGCATGCTTATAGTGCTAATTGCTGCCTTGGTTTTTATTTTAAAAGTTGTGAGTTGATATGCTGCTTTAAAAGGCATGAATTTATCTTACCAAGTGAATGAGCAATGATACACTTTTGAGAATACTTGTTAAAGAGTCATTTCCTATTACCACAAACTGAGGAAGTAGTTTGAAATGAGTAACTAGTCGATTTAATAAGTCAGCTAATGTACTCTTGAAAGGAATGGAAATAATTTAATATCAGACTAAAATATTTGATAAAGAACCTATTGTACCTTCATCTCTCTGGCTTGAATCAAGTATTTAAAATCTGTGGAAGTATATTCTGTGACTTTAGTGTGAGTTAATCAGATTTTTGCAAATAAGTTAAACAATTATTCTGGTTGGTCCTTTACAGCATGGTTCTTACAGCAGATTATGTAGATAGATGGTAATTTTGACCTTTATTAGCATTGCCTTCTGTGGTGGTCAGGGGAGGTTTGTGAATAGTCATGAAGTGCTGATGTAAAATTGTCAGTTTGGTATTACTACCGAATGTCTCCTTAGTACTAGAATGCAGTTAGCAGAGCTAAGCAATAAAAGCTGTTTGTTCAGCTAAAGTCCAAAACTTTGATTTTAATATGTTTGACAAGGTCTTTCACAAGAAAACCATTTCCCTTCAGGCAGACTTCCAAGTGTTTTTTTCATCTGTTTTTAAGTGGCATTTGTAGGTCAGACAGAAGTACTGCCAAGCTATCTTAGCCTGTTACAATTAAAATCACCTCCTTACCACAGCAGTGACAGAATTTTATGTCTTTAAAAAACTTTCTATGTATTAAAAATGAGTATAACAACAGGAATAGATGCACAAGTAGTAATGAGTCATAATATTAGTGCAGAAAACCCCCAATGGATATGTAGTTGCTTTTCATACTTCTTTTTCAGTGATTTTTGAGGTTTTCTTTCCTAGGAAGGAATTTTGCACGTGCTAGATGAGCAGGCCTGAAAATTCACTTTCATAGGAAAGTCATTAATGATGGGCTATAGTAGAAATTGATGCAGGTATAGAGTTTAAGTTGTTTCTTTAGGTTTTTTCTTTTTTTTTTCTAAAAGAATTACAAATAATGGAAAAATACATGTTTTTGAAGTATTGTATATAATACAGTAACAAAGGTGCAATGATTTATTCAGTTCACTAGCTTTGCAGTGTTCTTTCCTTTTGCTGCTATTGATTTTTTTTTTTAACAGTAATGAAATTCATGGTGAAAAGATTTTTGTCATTAAAGTTGGGGGCTTTTTTCCATCAGGGGCTTGAGAGTCAATATGCAGAAGAGTATCTGAAATGGTTTTTTTGCCTGCTGCTCCCCTAGAGGCATGCCAGGTTGCTGTGTTGATGCTGCCACAGGTGCAGTCCCACACATTCTCAGTCTGGGAAGGCACCTCCAGCTCTGTCTCAAGGTCTGCCTGGGTCTCTCCTGGTGTTACAGCTGAGCCTTTTCACAGATGTGAAGCCAGATGGCTCCTGCAAATACCAATCCCCCTTACTCTTTCTCAAGTTCATGATATCCCAGAGGGCCAGTCCTGCCAGCAGTGTGACATTCTTATCATATGTTTTATGAAAGAAAATGGAGAAGTGTCATAAGATGCCATAGCTTATGGAGACCTAAGTAAAATAATGAATGTCTACACATATTTCCCTGCTTCAGTTTTTTCTTAGATTTATGGGGAAAGGGAATTTGAGAAGCCTATGATGTTCTTTCTGGTGCTTCTGTTCTTTTCTGATCATAGAGTCACTTTCTTTTTGGTGGTGAATTTTAATCTGCCTCAGCTAGTTCAGCAGTGAAACATTTTCCCCCTAGGAAAGCATGCTTCTCTTTCCTGCTAAAGCCTCCTGTTTGCATGACACCTGTCCCTATCTCCCTTACCTTCTTTTTTTTAAGAGCTTTTCCTAACACTTAGTTTCTTTGTTCTGTTTCTTCTTCAGACCTGTGTTTCTTCTCAGAAACTGGAAAAAAATCTGATTGAGAAGAAGTAGAGTAAGAAAGAGTATCTGACAGTGATTGTGGACCGGTCTGAAAAGTCAGTGGACAGCAGGACTGAGCATGCACAAAAAGAAAAGGTGTGAACAGAATGTGCTTTCAGAGAAAGGGAGGCTGAAAGGATAGACAGAGTTGTACTCTTTAGACAGATAAATACTTCAGGAAAGTGTATAGAAGTAATCAGTGTAGTACTTGGGGTTTCAGAGGCTCTTTCCTCTGTGTCTTTGAATGCAGGGGGTAGCATAGAAAAAGCATCACAGAAAGAAAGTGGAAAAAACAGGTGGATGAAAAGGAAAGAGGAACCAGACACAAAGGAAAAATGGAAAGAAAGGTAGGCTGTAATCTACTGTACAACATAAAAGAAAGGAAAAGTTGAGCAAAGCCAGAGGGGGTAACAAAAAGCAAGAGATTACATTGCATGATACAAAAATGTATTAGAAAGTCATTGGGTTTTCCACCAGTCAGGGGACTAGATGAGGTGTGGAGCCTTCCATAGTCCAGACTCTTGTTTTGTGACCCTAAGAAAGCAGAATGAGGGAGGGGAGTTCAAAGGAGAGATGGATTAAGTAGCAATTTGAGTGGCATAAAAAAAGCAAAATTCTAGAGGAAAACTTATAGTTAAGAATTTAGTGAGAGTAAAACTCACACAATCCATGAGTTTATACTTTTGGATTTGAATGGAGATTCAGTGAAGCTATCCACTGTTTAAGATTATTTGTGTGGGAAGCTGTATGGAGCAGTCCTGAAGACAATGCTTGCAGCCTGATCAGGAGCTCAGGGCGGTCAGCAGAATTGTCCCACTGTACATTGGCTTGTTTTCAGAGTCTCCGAACACTCAGCCCAAAAGGAAAATGCAGAACTTTTGCCATTACAATTTGGCAAGTGTTTCTGAAGCAAAGGAAGTGGTCATGAGCTTGTTTTGCCCACTGACCTGCCCTCTGACTAAATTGCTGGTGTAGGAGGAGAACTCCATATAAGAGCAATGAGACAGAATATTTCTTCTATTAGTGTCCCTGGTTAAGGGGCAAAGGAAATAACTCAGAACTTGTTCAGGCATCGCCACCCAGCAAACCACACATGAGTATCACCCAAGGAGAGTTTAGATGGCATTCCTATCTTAGGTACTCAACAGTGCAACCCACTTCTGCCCCCTAATAGTATCAGCTAGAAAGGCTGACTAAGAGTCTAAATACTATTTTCCAGTTTTGTTTCCTTCCCTTTCAATAGAGATGGGTTGATTCTTTTTAATGTGTTTAGCCCTAATGGACACCAGATAAGCAACAATAGTAAGCAAGTTTAGGTCTCTGTAACTAATCAACAGTTACTAAAACTCTGACATTCCTTGACCATATCTGGTGTCCTGTGAGTTTCTACCATCGTTTGATCAGTAAGTTACTCTTCATGGTCTTTTCTGAGAGAGAACTCTATCTGTATTTTCACATACAAGCTTTCCACCCACTTGTGCCATATGTTCCATTTAAAGTTCCAGGACAGGAAGTATAGTAGAGATACCCTCACTTTCACATCTAATGACAATTAAGTGCTTTACATTGAGTCAGACTTTCAGTTTTCCAGTTCCAGCATTCCACAGATGGGACTTTGTGTTAAAGAAATGAAAGTTAAATAAAGCTTTGCCTCTGTGTTCAAGTGTTGATTCTGTAATTTCCTTTCATTACTATCCAAGGCAAAACCAGGCAAAATACCTTTTGTCTTTTGTGGATTTTTATTCCCATGGAAAGATTTTATAGACACAGTTTAATGTTTTAAGAGAATCTAGAGGTCCATGTTACCCTGATCTATTTGTAAAGGTGCTAAGTTCTATGAGCAGAAGCCAGCTTGTAAGTGAGTGGAGGTAGAAAAGGATTTGCATAAGATTTCTTCGCTGCAGCAAGCTGCAATGACTCTGATGAGGTATCACATTTTACACTAATTGAGGATTCCAGCGTGGTGCACTCATTATTGAAATATAGTGTTGGTTTTCATGTTTTGGGATTTTTAAGTTGGAGTAAATCATCAGCACAACATGAATGCACAATTCTAGAACAAAGAGCATTTCATTAGTCCTTTGGAAAAGGAAGCTCAAATTCTCTTATGTAAAAAGACCATGTATAAAATTCATACAGTCATTTTCATACTGGGCAAAGATGTCCTACTGAATCATCCTTGTTCTTCTACTTCACTGTAATTTCTCTATAGCCTTATCTGAGTTCATGAGTAGGTACAACATAACACTGAGGTTAAAAGAAAGGGCCAATAGGGTGAAATGACTTTTGCTCATCAAGAAGACTGCTCACAGATATCTTAAGTGTTCCAAGTATGTATATACCAACTATCAAAATCACTTTAGAAGGATTGTTAAGACATTGTCATTTTTAAGGAGATGAATGGAGAGGAAAATGTTAAATAAATAGTTCTCAAAAAGTAAAAGTTGTGTCCAAATGAAGGAGAAAATAAAATCTATGTTAAAAATAAAACATTGCTAAATGGGAAGCATTGATGAAAGATGACTAAAAAAGGTGCTGAGGAATAACCTGTTAAGGACTTGGAAGTACTAATAAAAAACATTTTCATACATGCTGGAAGCCACTTAAATGTAGAGACAATGAATCTTGAACAAATAAAAGAAGAGCTCAACTAAGGCAAGGCCACAGGGGTAAAAACAAATTCTTGGCATCTTACAAGAATTTAAGATGATTTCCACACCAGTACCTTTCATTATAGGGAAGGATTTGGGGGAGATGTTTAGTGTTGGAATGCAGGTGAAGGAGTTTGCAAACAGATCAATAAATCACTAGTGACAAATTATCAGGAACAAACACTGTTCTCCACAGAAGTCAGATCAAACTGAAACATGAAATTTCTGAACTTCCTACAGTAAAGCCCTAGCTGTAGGGCATAGGGCAGGGTGCTTAGCCTCAGAGAAGATGGTGGCAGCCATTAGGAACACAAAGAGAGCTCCTGGAATTGGAGTAATGATGAATAGTTCTTGCAAAATGTCAGTTTTGTGATGGCAGTGGTCAGAAGAAGGAATAAAATATTAATAATTGTTACAAAAGGAAAAGAGAACAAAATGCAAGACATACTTTTGGCATAGATAACTCAGTGAACTGCTTGGAATTTTAATAGATTTGAACACTACTTATAATAATGAATCTGAAGAAGTGCAGATAAATTTAGATTGTTCAACGGTAGAGAATTATTTCCCCACAAGGGAAGATAAGCAGACCAGATCTTCTCAACTAAAAATAGGAGAGAAGCTAAGAAAAAACAGGACCTAGACCTGTACATCTAATTAGTTCTGTATAGAACATGAATGGAAAATCTTTATTTATTGTTTCCTGAAATATAACAGCTAGAAAACCAACAGAAATGGTTTAGGTAAAAACAAGAAAAAAGAAATATTTTTTTCACACAACACAGTTAAATTGTTGAGCTCATTAGCATAGAAGTTCTTCATGTCAGATGTGCAAATTGGTTTACAAAACCATTAGACAAATTTTCTTAAAAAGTAAGATACAGAAAAAGGATTTTTACAGGCCTTGTACAGAAAGTGTTTTCAAACTCAGTGGACTTAATGACATGTCCCACTTTAATAATGCAGGAAATGTCATTCCATATTTGCCACGTGTGTTTTTCCTCAGCAACCATTATTAGCTGCTGTCTGAGTTGGCACCACCCTAGAAATAGATTTGTATTCTGACTCACTGCTCTTAAGGTCTTAATTTTTAGTTCAGTATGCTTCTATATTATACTTAATATTTAAATAATAAGAAATTTCCATTGAAATAGTAACTCTAACATATCCTACAGCAAACAGTAACTGTTTTGATGACTATAAAGTATATGTGACCCCTATATTGGAGTTGTGTCTCCCAACTTTGATATCTTTTTACATGAATCAAATAATTATTATAATTTCTGTTATATGCAGAGAAACTGCAGTTGTTTCTGTGTGCTTTCTGTCTGTTCTTTCCTGCTTTAGATATGCCAGCATATGCTAGTGTGCTGTTGGAGTTTTCTGAGCGCTGAATGGAAATATTAGTATTTTTAATGAATATGAATATGGAATGATTTGTCCTATAACAGCACATCTGTTAGCAATGTTTCTATATCTCTTTTTCCATTATCCTGTATATATATACCCATCTATATGTGTCTGAGAGAGAGAATAAGCCTTAGCACACTGCAAATAAGATCTGTAGGTGAAAAACTTTTCATATTAATACTTAAACATTTCCAAATGTTCAGTGTTAGTTAAACATTATAAAGTGTACTTATTACATAGAAAGACTTGTGGACATGCTGAATTTCAGGTAGTATTTTGTTAGAAATGACACTGGGATTCACTGAATTTCATCCTGATAGCATAAGGTGGGATGTAATAAATACAGGCAGAGCAAGAAAATACCTACTGCACTGCTGTCCTTTATGGTTGGACTCAATGACCTTAAAGGTCTTTTCCAACCTAAATGATTCTCTGACTTTGTTCTTCCTCTTACAAAAACAAACAAACAAAACCCCACCTCAAAACCAATGCACAGGTCCCCAGGCAGATGGGGTAGAGAGGTATCTCTGGGGTAGCGCTCCTCCAGGACTTACAGGGAGGGCAGCAGTAACTTCCCTCGCAGAGGCTAAATCCTGCAGCAGAAAAGGGTTGGATTAGAGCATATTGTACAGTATGGCACAGTTACTGTTCCCACCTGATAGGAACGTTGGGTTTTTTTGCCATTTTTCTCTGGTTTATGTCAGTGGAAAGTTGCGTGAATTAGAGATGTTTTCTTATGTGTTCTACCAGGGCCGTTGTGCCATATAACATTTGAAAACATAGTATTTAGCTATTGCAGTAAGGTCTGAGCACTTCTATAAAAGTTTGTGACCTAACTGGGATAGATACAAGGAAGTAATATCTCTTTTTTTAGTAAGCAAAAAATATGTCCACTGTTTTGCTCAGAGGAGTATAGAAAGTATTAAGCACAATGAGGAACAGCTTGGAAATCTATCAGTAATGCTACATACAGGGTCCTTCCTCCTGCATCAACTTCTGCATCATAACCATGAAACCTTGGAGCAGTGATTTGTGAAACTGAGCATATACCAAGGCAGATTTATGTCATATCTTACAGAGGTTCCAGATAAAGCTGGAGGACCACTTGCACATTTTTTAAATATATTTATAATGAGGTTAATTCAAGACTTTAAAACATTGCCAAATACAGCGGTGCCTGCATCTGTCATGTTCATGTAGTTTGATGGTGGTTTAATTTCTCCATTTTTTTTACCTCTTTGGAGAACAGCAGATGTTGAGTGGACATAAAAATCTATCAAGTGCCCAAATCTGCCCAGTTCTATGCAGAGACAATGTGATGACAGTGATTCCATTTTTACCACAAAATTCTACTCCAATTCCAATTTAGGTCCAGTTACTGCAGCCGTCAGAAGGGAAACCAGACCCTTCAGGCTCCTGTCTTCTTGGCTGAAGGGGACAGTTTAACAGCAAGAAGACTGTGTTACCATTTGACAGATCCTGGGTTTCCCAAAACAACTGGAATGTTGTGAGGAGCAATTTAGAGCAGCTCAGGGCAAAGGTGGGTTGCTGCAAAACTAATTTAGGTTTGCTTAAAAAGCAAAGAAACCAGAAACAAAAATAAATAGTGAGAATATGTACTCTTTATGCTTAACAAGAGTCTTGGAAACTCTGGTTACTCAATGAAACAACCGCAGGCTATATTTTTTCTTTCGAGTTAATCTCCGTAGACCTATAAAGAGATCAAGATAAAACCTGCATACCTGTCCCCAGTTTTGCATTATCTCCCCTGTGTTCTGCAGACTGGACTTTTGGGTGTTACAGAGGTCCCAAGGAAAGGTTGCAGTTGAGCTGATGTTTTACAGGGGAGGACAGAGACTTGGTGTGTGGCAATTCCAGTGCAGCTGTTTCCAAAACGTCCTGTGTTCTGTACAGTCACAGGAAAGGCTTGTGGTCAACAAGCCAGAGAAGGAAAGAGACAAAAGGAATCAGCTGGCACCAGGTTTCAAGCCATTACTGTATATTTTATCCCATCTTTGGGGCAAAATTATGTGACTTACACAGGGAAGTTGAGACAGCAACAGGCTTCTTCCTTCAGCAGTGTGCTGAAAGGGCATACTGGATTTTTAGGATGCCCGAGTTCACACTATCATCGGAAAAGCATCACAGCTCCATTAAGTTGTAAAGGGCAAAGTCAGGGTGACTTTGCATGTGTTGCATGACCTCAGAGCTACAGGAATTGTTACTAACCCAAACAGCTGGAGGTGTAGAATGAATTTCAGGTGAAGAATCTAACAGACCAGAGCTCTTTGACCAGGAGGGAAGATGATTGTGGGTAGGATGAATTTAGGGGACCTCACAAATCAGTTGTGGCACAGACAAAGGGAAATGTTTATTCATTCTTGTGGTAGCAGAAGTGTGAGTCATTTAATGGAAGGAGTAGCTATCAGGGCTGAAAGAAACAAAAGAAGATGCTTTATCATATAAGTCATATTGAAACACCTTATGTTTCAGAAACTGGAAATTTTTTTTGAAATTCAAATATTAATTGGAAAGGTTCAAAGCATGTGATTTTTATATTGGGCTATTCAATACCACAGCTTAGGTTCAGGAAGTCCCAGAGCCATGAATAGTTGAAAACTGGGGTACCGTTACGGGAAATATCACTATGTGCTCATTTTACTCATACACTGTTCCCTAAATTGCCCCCAGTTCAGAAGGGATACTGGCCTTTATAATGTAACAGAAATTCCCATTCTCATCTTCTTAGGAAAGAGGTAATGGATTAAAAATAGCATTTGAGATCTGAATAATGATGCAGACATTTTACTAATAACAGGATACTAGTAACCAACTAAATAAGGCATTACTGTAACTGAGAGGATGAAGCATACCCTATTACCACTCATCCATTTTCATTGTGAGCGGCCTTTGCAGCCCTGTTCCAACGGTTTGGAAGCTCTGTGAGGTCCCTGAGCTCCAGGAGCTTAGTATGATCAGTTGTCAGTGAGGGGAGGCCATCTGAGAGTGCAGTGATTTCAAACCGGCAACAAGGAGGATTATGTTATTTTTCCACCTTCCCTTCAGATTTAGGTCACATGAAAAACTAGTTTCTCCTTTAACAGATGCCACAAAATTAGTATATGATAAACTGTGTACAGAATTTTGTTGAATGCTACTTTGGATTTGTAACTTTGCTAGGTGGTCAGTTGACATTTTTTGACACCATTTCAGAAGGGGAAATTGGTAATTAATCATACTGCATCATTTGTTTATAATAAAAATGTGCATTCATTTGCTATGCAAATATTTATTTGAGTAAGATGCTGCAGCAGAATATGCCTGTGTTAGGTGCAGGAGACAGTGTTCATGACAGGAGGTCACATATCACAGTTCAACACCAGCCTATGACATCTGGTTTTATGTCATTTGGAGCCTTTCTTTGTGCCAAGCTGAGAATAGAGGATGCCAAAGAGCATCTCTGCTTGTAGTATGTGTTAAGACCTTGTGCAGTTGACATGAAATGGAATAACATACTGTCTGTTAGCTAAAATACCCTCAGTGTTCTTCAAGCTTGGTATAGAAAAAGAAGGGATTTAATAGAAAACTGGAGGTAATTTCAGAGGGCCTTGGGCTTTTTTTCATTTTTATGTAGTGTAGATGAACAATTTAGTAAGGTTGGAATTACAACTAAAAGACAAAAGGGAATTGAGTACAATAAAATTATATATTTTACTTGAAAGGACTCTATATTTTTGTAATTTCCATTTAGCTGGGTCAGCAGACTGTAGAGCAAGTAGAAACACTCAAGAAATGTAAAATATAAATGTATAGTGATAAGGTACAAACACTTTCTGTTCCTTGGTGTTCCTCTTCTTTGCCTCTTAGTTGCAATTTCTCTTAAAACATCAAAAGCTCTCTTGTGTAATTGCTATAAATGTGATTTTGAAAGGTACCTCAGTGCCTTTTGTATGTAATTTCTGTACAGAATTTTTTCTCAAAGAAAATGTATACACCAGTCTTCATGAGAATGGCTGAAAATCATGAAAGACTTTAAAAGGGAGCTGCATTTATATTTATCTTCAGGGTTTTGAACTTTTCCTTTAAAAATAATTTAATGGTGATGTATTTTAATTTTTTTATATATGAATTTGGCTCCAAATCTGAGGGTTTAACAAACTGACCAAGTACCACAGGACACATCACGGAACTTAGTGCACCAGTCTTCCAAGGTGGTAGCTCACAACTGTTCCTCTATCAACCTTCATTGCTATCCTCTCTCCTCTTCAGCATCCTGTCCACTCTCAGCCAGAACTGTTGCTTTCGTAACCTGCCTTGCTGGCCCCCGTAGCACAACCTTTCCTCTCTTTCTCCTGTTCTCTGCCTCTTACCAAGTCCCACCAAGGCAGCACGGCGCTCAGCCTGATCATGATGTGTCAGGGAATGAGCTTGGCTTCCGTGCCATGTCTTGCCTCTGTTGTTACTAACCTCACCCATCAGAAATGCCACATTTCTGGAATGATGATTTTGATTGGCATTGCCCAGAGGTATTCTTGTTCACGAGTATTTCCAAGCATAGATCTGTGCCTACAAGTACTACTCCAGTCAGTACAAGTGGCATGGTGAGTGTCAGAATGGAACATTTCCCATTCTGCTAGAATAATTTTTATATGGGAATCTCTGCAGGTTACATTTTCCTGACCCACACAATATACTCAGCAGACTGCAGTAGTTCCAAATAAGCCATTTCAATCCAGCATATGAACTACTTGCTTGAATGCTTTGGTATGTTGTACAAAATATGAATTTAGGGTAGGGATTTTTTTTTTGGGGGGGGGGGGGGTTGGGGGGTGCATGTATGTGCATAGTTAAATAAAACTGCCTCTTTATATATGTACAAGTCTGTCTATTAAATGTGGAAGACCAAGTCCTGCTTCAACCAAAGCTGTTTTAAGAGGTGAGGAGCAGGCAGGAACCTCACACAATGCCAACTCTCCCCATTTGTTAGGAAAAATTTATTAATCCAGAGCCGTACTAAGATTTCTCTTTACAGAGATGTCACAGCTTTTTCAGTACTCTGCAGCCCATTTGCTGGTGCAGTATCAGTTATTTGCACAAGCAGTAAAAGTTCATCTGAAAAGCATCATGCTGCATCAGGCAGTTACGTTATTTCTTCCTCCTTACTGTGCTTCTTATTCACTAGGTGACGAGTACAGCCAAACTAGACCTAGAAAATCCAGCAAAGCCTGGTTGCCACAGGCTCATAGCAGGTAATACAGTGGAGCTTTCTTTTCTGGGGATACATAGGCAAGACAGGGATGCACAGATTTAGTACATCCTAATGGATGTTGCAGCTGGCATCCCAATGGTATGTGCACTGCTGGGGCAGGATGTAGATGAGGCAGGTGATGGAGCAGGATCAGTACTGAAGTGTCTGCCAAGCAATGCATCTCCTGAGCTGAGGTGATGTAAAATAGAAAAATCCATCTGTGATGAAGATGCTGTCTGCACCAATAAGGCACCATATCACGGTTATGTTTAGGAGCAGCAGGCAGACAGCACTAAACTATATAAATATGAAAAATATTGCTTGTGCTACACTTGGGGCAGACAGGTAAGGCACAGGGTTGAGGAGGTATGACAAATCCACACGGGCAAGCTGTAAGCTGTTATTTCCCTCTGCCTTGGGCAAGAACAGTGGTTCAGGATTGTTGCCCATGGGGAGCCTTGGCTCTGGCAGGTGGATTCCCATTCTGCAGTCAGTCTGTGCACCTTCCACACTCAGCTGACCCCAGGAAGAGCAGGTAGGTCTCTGGTCAAGAAAAGGGGCCACAGGGTGAACCATTTTAAACACCTGTTATTTTTCCAATGACTGGTTTGATGTTACAACCTTAGTGATACATCAGAAAGTTTTATGGAGAATCATGGATGGTTGTTCCAGGAAGTTCACTCCCTATGACCAGTTCTATGCTCTACATACCAGCAGTAGCATCCAGGCTCTTCCAAAGAACTAGCCAGTTGCTGCCTGCACTGCTGAGCAGCTCTTGCACAGGCATTGTGCTTGCATGGGGCTGGGAGCTGCATCTGCACAGTGGGAATGCACAGGCAAAACCAAACTAAGGAGCTCCTAACTCACAGCAAACCTAGACACACTTTGTTTCAGTCACTGGCTCGTAAAGAGCCCATTTGTGGGCTGAGCATCTTAGACACCTGCTTGCCATTCTGTCTGGGCTGTGAATTTTCACTATCATGTGTGTAATTCAGTATGAAACAATTGTAATTTCTTTAGTATCCAACATCATGTGAATTCTGTTGAGAAGGCATATTATTCAAACAAGGAGTGAGACATCTGAATCCTTGCATACCCAGAATATGCACCTCCTAAGCTGCCTTTTTATGACTGAATATGTGGGTCATTATTGTTTTATTTTCCCAATCAGAGTAGCTGACTAGGAGATTAGTGTTTGTAGAAAGGAAGATATATACTAAAAAGCATCCAGATGTGATAACTTCATTTTTTTTACAAAACATTAGTATGATTTTGAGAGAGCCAAACAATTATTTCTGAAATGTGGTTAAAAAAAATTTGCTCTGTGGCTGACAGCTGTGTGCACCAAGTTGTGCTCAGTGATCCAACTGTAAACTCACATATAGGGGTTTATAATGGAAACTGCAACTCTGCCTTCAGCGAGGCTGTGTAGACATACTGCTGATTAGATGCTTTGTTCAATCAATTATTCCTGGTAACAAAAGCAAAGGGCAATGTGGCGTTTTAGCATCACACATACTGCCTTAATCCAGGGTACTTGGCAGGTGAATATCTGAAAGGGACAAGTAGAAATAGGGGCTCTAAGCTAAGTTTGAATTCCCTCCTTGCAGCATGGGTTTGTGAAGTGATTTATTTGAGCTGCAGCCTATAGACCATACATCACCTTCCTGGTTGGCTTTGTTGGCACCTTGTCACATTCTTGTGGGCTTGAGGAATTCGTTGTTCTTGTTTGAACTGATAAGAACAAAAAAGGATTTTCTGCCGAGACCTTGGGAAAGGCAGAGGGGGAGGAATGTTGACATGAAACAGCAGGGCTGCACTTTCCCAAGCCTTTCAGCCTGCATTCTTCCCTGGCTGGGGAGCCTGTGTGGAGGTGTGATAAGTGCCATTTCCTTGCTGCTACTGCCCAAAAGCATAGCCCTGGGGTAGGATCCCAAGCTGCTGATGCCCAAAAATGTGGCCATGAGGCAGGAACCCTTCAAAGAGCATTTCTCATAGTAGCAAGAGGTCACGATTGCCAGGATGAAGGTGTAGCATAGAGTGTTGCTTAATTTCACAGAATCACAGAATGGGTCAGGTTGGAAGGGACCACAGTGGGTCATCTGGTCCAATTTCCCTGCTCAAGTGGGGACATCCCAAAGCCCATGGCACAGGATTGTGTCCAGACAGTTCTTGAATATCTCCAGCGAGGGCAATCCGTTCCAGTGCGTGGTCAGATGCACAGTGAAGTTCTTCCTCATGTTCAGCTGCAACTTCCTGTGCTTCTCTTTCTGCCCATTTCCTCTTGTCCTATTGCTGGGTACAGATGACAAGAGCCTGCGTCCATCCTCTTGGTTCCCTCATTTTAGATACTTCCAGACATTGATGAGGTCCCCTCTCAGTCATCTCTTCTCAAGGCTGAATAGACCCAGCTCCCTCATCCTACCCTCCTAAGACAGATGTTTCAGTCCCTTGATCATTTTCATAGCCCTCCACTGGGACCTGCTCCAGGAGAAGAGCCAGTCCTCCAAAGTTCACCTTGCTCTGTGTGTGCCTTTTGGGAAATATACCACCCCAATCCGTCTTCCTCCACTGCATCCTTGAATGCGCCACTTAGGAGGGTGAAGTGACTTCTTAGTTCCAGAACCATTTCTTGAAGGTGGAACGTGTTGTGGTTATTGAGAGCATTCATTTGCTTCTTACAGGCTTTGTGACAAGCACTGTCACAGACACAGTATCTCATCGCTGTCCTGGGGGTCACTATCCTGAATGAAAACTCTAGCTGAACTTTTGGTGGTTTCTTTCAAATTTGCTCAACATTATGAAAAAGATCTGTTTTCTTGCTTCTCCTGAAATCACGAAATGTTGCCTGCAGGGTTTGAGGCTTACAAGGATGTGCCAGTATGGACTGTATCAGTACTGATGAACAGTGAGCTACAAAAAGTACCAATTAAACCCAGAATTTTTCCAGAGCAGACAACCATCTGCTCCAAAGCTTTTTTCCTGCTATATGCACAGAGGAGCTTTTTGCTTGTATTATGCTTTCCAGGTACCTGCGAATCCTCCTAAAGCTCTCTTGTTGAGAGGATACCAGAAAGCTCTACAGAGGCTGTCCTTGAAATAATATCACCTCTCTTTGTAATAAGAGTACCAATTAAAAAAACCAAAAATTGCTCTTTACCTTTTTAGGTAGGGCCAAACTTAAGTTTCAGGACACTGATGACAATTAGAGTGGTTTTTATAATTTTAAAATTCAAACAGAAACAATGATGTTGCCTGCAAGGTGAGCACATAAGGTCAGCTCGTGGCAAAAGATCTTTCCAAGAAAATCCTTAGTTTTTGCTTTCATGGTTATTTTTCTTACCATTTAGGCTACTGATCTGATGATCTACAGAACCATCTGGGGTGATCCATAGATAAAACATGTCACTTGGCAGTACAGTGTAGGTTCATGGAGAAAGCTGCTGCAGGAACATGTCTCATAAGGAAAGGCTGAGGGAGCTGGGCCTATTCAGCCTTGAGAAGAGATGACTGAGAGGGGACCTCATCAGTGTCTATCAGTATCTGAAGTGAGGGTGCCAAAAAGGTGGATCCAGGCTCTTGTCATCAGTGCCCAGCAATAGGACAAGAGAAAATGGGCAGAAAGTGATGTGCAGGAAGTTTCACCTGAACATGAAGAAGAACTTCTTTACTGTGTGGTTGACCAAGCACTGGAACAGATTGTCCAGAGAGGTTGTGGAATCTCCCTCACTGGAGATATTCAAGAAACGAGGCACCAGACAGGGAGGAGAGAGCAGGTTGATGTTGACAGGACAAAAAGGAAAGAGTAAAGTGGGAAGGGATGTTGCAGTGGCAGTGGCAGAAAGCTGAGCTCATATGATAGATACAAAAGCAGTGGCAAGGTGTCCTGGTTACAAGCAGGGTGGGAAGCATCAGTGTACAGTGCAAAGCCTGCCTGCCCACCTTCAAGTCCTCAATCCAGACAGTGTTCTTTGTGTGCTTCAGTTTTTATCATGTGTAAAATAGGAATGGTAACACCAGTCTTTAACTTAATGCAGTATTTTGGCATCTTTAGATGAAAAGCCAGATATTTATTTTACTAGCACATGGGACAGAGGAAAATGATTCTACCTAGGAAAGCCTTCTTCTAGGGGTACAGATCAGTTCCTGTAGGGTTGGGATATGTAAGACCATAATCTACCTGTTGCTTAGACCACAGCAATGAAATTTGGAATTTGACATTCAGTACTTTTTATTGCCTAAGAGGGGTTCACACTTTTACTTTATTACTAGTAGTGGCTATACAGAGAATATACACAAGGATAAAATACACACAAGGTGTAAATGGAGAAGTGCCAGTGTGTGTGGATGTGCCTGAGTATATGTGTGAGCTTATCTTTGTAATACATGAAGCAGCTTTACACAGGACATAGATTGAGACAAGCTTGTTGGGTTTTTAAAGTCAATATTGGTAGATCTAATAAAAGAGTCTATTTCTGCCTGCAAATCCTGCCTTGCTCATAATTTGAGCTGGTCACATTTACAGTGCATTTCAAACACAGTTTGTTAAGAGGTGCTCTTCTCTTGGCAGCCTGGCATCTTCTACTTGATGTCACGTGAACAGGCATGTGCAACTTTACCAAGGGTTGGCAGAGGGTGTTTGACACTAATCTGAAGGGGGGTGAAGTTTGTGCTGCAAATGCCCCCTGCACTGGGCTTACAGTGCAAAATGCTGCAAGGATTGCATCTCTGATCTCCTGTGAGTATTCCTTCTGAAGTGGGGGCTGCTGGGTCAGGCACTGCCTTTGCAGGTGTTCTTAATGCTTTTCTCTTCAGATGACCCCACACTGTCGTCTTTTTCTCCAAGTCCAGCTCCTCTGACATTCACATTGGCAAGCTTGCCAGCTTTGAGCTTTGCCTTTTCTCCAGCTTGGAAGCTGCCCTGCTTTCCAGGACTGAGCTCACTGGCAGTGTATCACTGCTCTCTGCTGGAGAAGCACTCAGCTGGGCCAGGCCTCTCTGGGTCTCCAGCTGTTTGTCAGGAATGCAGGTGTGATGGCCAAACCAATAAACTCTGAGCCTTCAAGAGCAACCTGAATGTACAGCTTAATGTACAGTTCCTCTACAGCACAATTTAGGGTCTCTGTTGTGCAGGCTGGAGACAAGAATTTTCAGAAAGAAGATGAGAGAGATAAACAGGGTGATACTAGGTGAACATAAACATCTGTAGTCACGGGGACTTGCTCTTTGGTAATGCACTATAACAGACACTGGTGTCATTTTCACAGGTTTCTGCTCTAGCCTGGAGTACAATTCCCTGTTGTATTTGCAATCATATAATGATCCATCTGTAAAATGTTTCTTCAAGTCAGATGGAATGACCAGTTAGGAGAGCGGTTTTCTACTCAAGGGGCACAGTAAGCAAATGATCTGATCTTCCCCACAAAATGAGAATTATTTAAAAGAGTGTCTCCCATTTGAGCCCACACACACACACACACATCTATATCATGTACATGCACACAAGATACATCTTCTAATTTCATGTACTTTTGTAGCTCTGGCATCTTTTTTGCTTGAAAACCATTCAAACAAAATCATTAAAATGCAGCTTTACGACATCTTTAAAGTGCTTTTATATTCTGCAGCATTCCATGTGAATTATTGCTGTGCTGTCAAAGAAAACAAAAACATTTGGGAAGGACTGTTTATTTTACAGTGGTTGACCAAAAGTATGCAAGTGGTAATAAAAAATGTAGACAGCTAACAATGGGAGGTGCCACTGCTGATTCTGTAACCCGTTCACAAACCTTTGACACTGATTTTAGATCACTAGCGATAGAGCTAGGGACTTCCCATAGGAAAACATACACTTTCAAGTCACACAAGTTATAAACAAAACACACCATTCTCCCCTCCATCAGTCCACTCTGATCCTTCTTCCCCACCTGCCCACATTGCTAAGCAAAAAGCATGAGATTTATGTATGTTTAGTGAGGCCTTTTTTTTAGCCAACTATTTCTTTGAACTGGTTTCCACTACAACAAGGCAGTAGGAGAGATGTGTATTTGAATTTGTCTTGTCTTTCAGAGAAACCTTTTTATTAAGGTGGTACCACTGCTGGTGCTATAGGGTACCATTTCCTATGATTAGACTGTGTATTTAGCTCCCCCGCAAAAATTACTGCATGCAAGTTTAAGGTAAGTTGGAGTCTGTAAGCTATTGTGCTTCTTGTTAGAAATAAGGCATACAGTTCCAGTCTGCTCATCCTAGAAAGTGAGTAGTAGAAGAGAAGGCAGCCCCAAGGGTGACTGAGGAGGCTGCCATATGAGTTGCTGCCCTGTAAGGAATGACTGAGTGAGCTGGGACTCTTCAGCATGAAGAGAGGTTGGTAGGGATTGACTCTTGACTAATTTTTCTAAAACTGGAGTGAGTGGAATCAAATAAAATCAGTAGTAGCCTGTTTCAGAATAAGCAGAGATAGAGTCCCTGAATTAGCCATCTTGCTTTGGTTGGTCCCAGTGTAAATGTTGGGGTGGGTGGAAAATCCTTAGAAACAAACAGTACCAGTCATAGTAATACTGATGGTCATAAGAATAACAATCATAGTCTTAAGAATAGTTTATGAAAAAAAACCCTGCAAGTATTTATTGCAAAGTGGTTAAAAATTCTGCCTTGGTCTGCATCACTTTTTAGCTATCAATATCCTGTGGGACACTAAAAAAAAGAATGAAAGAAAGAAAGCTATTAAAATAATATCATCCACCCTCTGCCCTATACTATGCAAGTTCCATGCAGTTGTTAATGAAGATCTGTTGACAAAGAAAGGACGTGAATCCCAGTGAACCTGCCTTTCATAAATGTGCTGGAATTACTGTGTCACTAGTGTTGAGACATTTCCTTTCCCTGTGGGTGCACACCCTTCCCCATGCGTTTCTGCAGTGCATGTAAGTTGGTCTGAGTAGTCCTCCAGCTATGCCTCTTACATGAAATTTCATTTGAAAATAGAGGTGGGGAGTGCCTGTGAGCTGACTAGCAGCTGATCAGTCCTCTAGCCCCCTATTTATTACCCGAATAAATCAACAGTGCCAGAGGCTGTATGATATTACCTTGCATGGCTACATAATTAAAGCTATCTTTCCTGACCAGAGGGAAATAAGCATGCAAAAGCCTGCTGCTGTTTGCCAAGAAGAGCCTTAGTCAATGGGAGAGAGAGAAATGTTTTGTGCTTGGTCTTTTTGCTGCTTATATTAGAATCATGCACTGCTATTTCTATCTGTTTTGCCAATTGGCATCCATCCACCTTTTCTATTCATGCTCAAACAGCCAGGAACACTACGGCGGGAGAGGAAGCCCCTTCTCATATGTTGCTGACTGAGCTGCCAATGGCTTGTATTTGTAGCGGATCCAGCAACAAAACAAAGCACAAAGCAACCCCATCACATCAGCTGTGTGTGCTAACGGACAGGTTAATTGAATAGTTTTGGAGCAGTGTCCCAGACCTTCCCTTCCACTTCAGTTGCAATAAAGGCATTAAATTTATTTAATGCCCAAAGCAAAAGTGGCATACGTTCCTCTAATCTTGAATCACTCTTTTGTTAGACAAAAAAGTCCGCACACAACAAAACAAACGAACAAACAGAAAACACCAGAAGGAAAACCCTGAGGGGCTTACTACTCAGATATAGGTGGGGATGAATGAACTTGATCTGAACAGATCAAATTGATTAGATGGTTTAATTGAGCTTTGGCACAGCAGAAAACTAGATATCTCTTCTGACCAGAAACGGCAAAAGCATCTTATAAACAGCCTGTAATGACAGAATCTGAGTAATTAACTTGCATGTGCAAATGGTACATACACTTATGTGTCGCATGCCCAAGTTACAGCCTCAACAGAAGTAGTTTTACAGGGGCTGAATAATAGTTGGGAGAAATAGAGGGGGTAGGGAAGCAAGAAAAACAGCCAAGTAATTGAAAACATCCTCCAGGGGGGTAGCCAAGAAGAGACATTGGGGATGTTGAATGTGAGCTGGCAATATGAATATCATTCCTACCACAAAGCCTTTTGTCAAGGTAGTCATCATTTTGGAATGGGTTGATTTAAAAGGATACACTTGCTGATAGAAACTGGCTCGTCCCAGCCTTCCCCATTGGTAGTAGGATCTACTGATAGTGGAACTGAATTCTGCTCTGGGTGTCTCACTGAAAAAATAATCCTTCGGTTTTTCTTCCACACACTCATTCTGAACTACCAAATTATGTGATCACCATGGGAATTTAAGGTATTCCCAAAGTACTGTGCCCTGTGCTAACCCTGTGGAACCACTGACAAACTTTAGTTCGAAGACTCAAATCAGTCTATTACATTTAGAGCAACTTGCTATTAAGAATGATAGAAGGGAATATTTCTAACATGAATAGTCTGATCTTGTTGTAGTCAGACACTTTTATTTCCAGAATTTATTAGTACCTACAAATACTGCTTTCTCCCACTGAGTTAGAGGTAACAATATTTTTCAGCTTTGTGAAAACTCCAGAATAGGATAAGGTAGTGTAGTTAGGGAAAGTTAATAGTAATTTATTTAAAATTGGCTGACCCACATTTTAAATCGTTTCCCTTTCTTCTAAATTCATTGATAATTTTGTTCTTGGTCCTCTGGATCTTTCATTGGGGAAGTACTTCTTACAAGAGCAAAAAATTTAATATCTTCTGCACGTACCATATTTCTGATATGTAAATCTTTTGGGCATTGTATAAAGGAGAATGCTGTTGTTCTGTGTAGGAAATTAGGCAGCAGAAAGTGAATTGGTGGCATATTCTGATGCTGTACTCCCTGCCTGATAGACTTTGCTGTTTCTGTTACCTTTAAGTGTGTTTCAGGGGTTTTTATTTTGTTATAAAATACATACTGTATTTTCATATTGTTTGCAAAAAAAATAATGCCTTTTGAAAAGTTTTATCCTTTAGCTGAGAGAAAATATTATTGTGAAGGTGTTTCAGACTCTAACAGCACATTTTGTCAAAGATTGTCCTTTTTCTTATGTGGAGAGCCAGCAGTTTCTGCCTTAGCTCCATACTAAGGAATACTTTGAAAATGGAAAAACTAGTCAGTGGGCCGCTCACGTTACAGAAAAAGAGCAAGAGTTGACCCCGGGCGTTTCACATGTTCTTATTCAGTATCTTTTCTCTGCAAAGCCAGCTGGAGCTGTGATTATTTCTGTGTGTTATTTCACAGAGAAAACTCACCAAAAGAGTGGAAGTTAGGGCTGGTTTTGCCTGTAGGCTGACCTGTGGTAGCCAGCTACATGTGTGTGGTTAACTTGATGCAGATGGAAGGCAAATGACATCACTTAAACTGCTATCAGTGAGTCAACATGTGGTCAGTAACTTGACTGTGTGCCTAGTTCCTGTTCTGAACTGACCCAGAGGCAGGTGGTTGGTAGTAAAAACCTACCTGAGAAACATTTGTCAGGGGAAGTTTAAGATATGGGTATGTGATTTGGGTATTAAATTTGATTAAAAAATTATGGTATAGGAACAGGCTTAGAAAAAAGGGAATTGTCAGCATAGCTGCAATGTCTGGGGAAGGTGGACATTCACTTATGGGATGTCCCTGAGCTTGAGGTATCTGTGTGTGGGAACACTGCATACATAGAACAAAACACTGGAGTTCAGAGATTCCAGAGTTTAATATCCTTTGGTGTGCTTTTCCTACCTTGCTTTTATGGACAATGAATAAACCTGGGAGAATAATATAAGTCTAGATTTACTGTACACATTTTAAGTCTCATATTCTTTATGGCACAAGGTAAGATGTAAAAGTTCAAGGTTTCAGTTCTGTGTAAATCTGTGTAGTGCCCTCAAAGAGATTGAGACAGTTCTTGTGAGTAAGAATCAGGGCATAATTTGGAAAAAAAATAAAGCTACTTCAGCATCATTGAACTAGAACATTTTCACTACCTTAAAGCAAATAAACATCCAAGATTAGTAAAGCTTCTCCTGTGGCCAAACAGAAATATCTTGATAATTTTTCAGTAATTCAGAAGCAAGCTATTAATCTGTACATCCTAGCAGATATATTTTCAGTTGTGCCTTAAACCTTTTACAATCCTGAATCTCCAGGTTTGCTCATGTGTCTCGTGTTCTGGGCTGTCACTGCCATTTATTGTATGAAAAGGAAATGTTTTAATGTTTTCTCTAAGATGGGCATTGATTTTTGCACTGGTAGGTAATACCAGCACTTTATTTGAAAAGCATCTGAAAGGCAGGATTCTTTTGTCTGAAAGCTCCACATTAAAGAGTACATGGCTTCTTTTTTTTTTTTTTTTTTACCAAGAGTACTCACTGTATTCTTTCTGCTGTAGTTACTCACTCACGGCTAGCGGGTACATTCAGCTGACGATGTCTTGCAAGTGCTGTACACTACCTTTTTTTCTCTGCTTAAAACCCTATTTCAGGATTGTATTGTCAACCCTTACTGCAGTTCTTGGATTCATTCTGCACAGAATCAATGCCGGGGCAAAGACCTTAGAGAAGGGCACAGAACCTCTCACTCACCTCTGCAGCTGAGATAAAAACCTTTGTCAAAGGCACACGTTTTTGAGCTTGCCTGGCAGGGACACTGGTGGCTGGCCAGCTGAGGTGAGGCTGTGAGAGCTGCTCTCGCAAGGTACCCTCATCCCTCAGTGACAGGGTTGACAGCTTCTGGAAATGAAGGAAAAACTCCTGTCTTTGGATCTGCAGGTTTCTGTACATGTCCGCTGCTTGTTGAAGCATCAGAAGCTCCTGTGCTTTACTTGCAGCATGCCCCTGCCTTCACATGTGAAGTGTATTCTTGCCTCAGCTGTAAGCATGAACTTGTCACACAGAACGGCGTTACACATGATATCCTCTTTTCTCTGCTTTTGCATAGTGAAACCATGTGCCCTACGCACACACATTCCTCAGACTCCTCTGTTAATACCTTTCTTCCCGCTTTCCCATTCACTGTGGACTGGGTCCTGATGGTACAGAAAACAGCCCATGATCGAGGTAGGCAGCCTCACAGCTCTGCCTGGTTGGAAGCAGGGTTGTTCTGATGGCTGTGGGATGGACAGATGAAGAGTGTGTCTCCGAGTGGGTGGAGGAAGGATGCGGTGTTTAGCCACCTCACAGTGCTGGGCAGCTTGCAGCATCCAGCCAGCCTCACACATCCCCCTTTCACTCTCTCCCTCCCTTTCAGCCTCCTTCTTGCTCCTTTTCTCCTTCTTGGCTTACTCCACCACCTATTTAGTTAGCTAGTCCTGTGATTACAGGTCTCTAACTCTAGCTGTGCTTGCTGCTGGTGTCCTCAGAGGAGAAAGAGGAAAAGAGGGAGGGGGGAAGGAAGGAAGGAAGGAAGGAAGGAAGGAAGGAAGGAAGGAAGGAAGGAAGGAAGGAAGGAAGGAAGGAAGGGAGTCCCGTCTCTCCGCTGACACTCGCCCCCAAGGTCTTGGCTAGGGGACAGCCACTGCTGGCAGCAGTCTGGGAGGAACTCACAGTGGTAGCAGAAGAATTTGGCAGAGAGGTGAACCACATGATTCTGATTCATCCTGCACTCCCAAAATGTGGCAGGAGGGGTAGGCTTCGTGTGCCAGCACTGAGAGCAAAGATATTCACGTTCAAACATCACATTCTTTTTATAGTAAGGCATGTCTCATAGGAAAAATATTGAACTTGGCCTTCCAGGATGAAGAAAATAGGCCTAGCTGTGATTTTACTGCTTGAGTCACTCACTTAATCGTTACTGGTTGCATGTAGGAAGCCTTCTATTAGGCTGACTTGGAAAAATTGTTTTTCATTAATTAATAGTGACACTGAGCTGTTTTTCAATTTGCTCAAAACTGCTTTCATTTGTAGATCCCCTTGTGCAAAAACACTCCTAATATACCATGATTCAAAAGAGTAATCACCTTAATCCAGTCACTTGATTTAACTGCCTTCTAGATAAGGCTCTAGTTTTTACCAGGAGTTAGAAGTTTGCTGGAAAGGTGAACAAAGTTATATGGGAATCATGATGAATTTTGGGCCTGATTCTTCTACCTTTCCTCATATGGGATAGCCCCCTAGCCCTGGGTTGCATGTGTGTGCTATTCACATACCATGTAGGAATGAAAACAGCAGAAGATGTCATTTAATATGCATGGGAAGTGCAGGGTGGCAGTTTGAAGACCATGTAATGAATCAGATCCAGTACAGCTTAAAAATTCTGGCTTTCCTTTTGTAAGCCACATTTTTGTGAAAATCCAGCATAACAAGACCATCTCCTCAGCCTTATTTCAGCCCAGCTCCTCTTTCCAGCAGGAGGTGGTTACAAATGCAGCTGTGGAAGTGCAGTTCAGCTCAGGAACACCAGTCTGCACAGTCACCCACACTCGCAAGGCCCACACTGGCTGAAAGGCTGATTGCTTCCCATGCGCAGTTAATCTGCATTTGCATCCAAAAATGTGGAGGCCACAGTGTATGGAAGTTCCTTTTCCTCCCTGAGTGTGTTTATGACAGATTTATATTGATGGCAGTAGTGTACACGGCCACAGGCGTCTATTATATTCAGGCTCTCCTAACAGTCCCTGTTTCCTGCTGAAGGTGAGACAAGGTCCTGTATGAATGAGGGGTGAAATTACAGCTGAACTTACTAATTGTGTTAGTACTGAGAACCTTTAAGAAACAGAGCAAGACCTTTTGTGTTCAGAGCTACCCCTGCCCTCTCTTTACCAGTTCACTTTATGTTAAGTTCACATTTTTCCCCCCTACAAAAAACAGTAAATGTGTGCCTATATATCTCCCTATGTTTACAAAGGATATTTGAAAGGAAGGTCAGAAGTGCTTTAATTCTTGAAAAAAGCCGGCCTGTTTCAGCTACTCAGAACTTTCAAAGTGTATACAAAAACACAAATGCTGGTAACTGTTATTTCAGGCCTCAGGCTTAGACATGATAAATTAACACTGTCCAATTTCATTTTGGAAGCAGTGCCTACTCCTGCACAGACATTCATATCCTGATGAACTCTGGGGTGGCTTGGAGGGGCAATCACCACATCCTCTGTCTGACCCTGGTGACTGCTTCCTCCTGCCTCCCACGCTGGGCTGAGCAGATGAGTCTGGGTGCAAACACCAGCCACAGCTATGAAAGCCAAGCCAATGCCAAGTTCAGCTCTGCCAGAGTATTCCTGGACCAGATACTTCATCTCATCCTCCTTTCCCTCTGCCCTCTCCCTCTTTTCATGTGACAGAAGAGGAAGAATAATCCGATGTTTACAGTAAGGGTTTCAGAGATTCCCAGTGGGTTTGGGGCTTTGAAGAACCTCATTGTGAATCGGCTCTGATAAACCACAGTCCTCTCTGTGGTCTCATACTGATTTTTGGAATAATTTTAATTGGAATAATTCCTTTTCAATTCTAAGTCTAGAGTGGGAAGCAGGAGGCAATGCTGAGCTGTAACCAGAAAGAGTCAGTGACATCTTGCCCTTTCCTCTCTCCTCTGTAAATGTTTTTGCTTCTTGTTTGTTGGACAAACATCCTTTCTATTGAACTTGTTGTGGGCTCTGTTTGCTTTGCCAAAAGACTGGAGGAGAGGCACAGACATGAGCAGAACCTAGGTCCTTAAAGAGACTATCAAAGAAACTGAGCCAATCCCAGAAATCATGGGGTGCAAAAATGCCTCCAGGGTGCCTATCCACTTCTCTTTTCACCTGTACCAGCCTCTGAATCTAGGCCAGTCAGTTATTTCTTGCTTCACTTCTTGTTTCACTGCAGCATTTAATGGCTTAGGACTTCATAGTTTTTTGCAGTGGTAAATAGGTCCAGCTTTGATTGAAAGGAGGGATCAAAATCTTCTGAACCAAATACCCTCTTCAAACAGCCCATCTTTATTTTTAACTTTGGAGCAAACATCACTGGCATGTTGCTGTCCATGTCTGCCGTGATTCACCCATCAGCCACCTCTAGCAGGGTGGTTTCACACTGTTCCTGCCCGAGCCTCTGTCACCCCTTGTGCCAGAGGTTGTGCTTCTGGCTGAGCTGGGGCATCTGAGCGGTCAAGGTGTCTGCACAGGTTTAATAAATGCAGGTTTACCACTGCAAACATCTGTCTGTGCCTTTAGGTTCCTAACATATCTCTAAATGCCTGGGTGTGTATGTCTTCCCACAGACACAGAGGAAGTCTGTGGGAAAGAAGGAACTTCTCCCATGAGGAGGGACCCTGACGGTGCAGAACAATGAGTAAATCTCTACATCCTTGTTCATGGACCATTTTGAAGGGTGCTCAAAACCCCGGCTAGTAAAAGGAGATGTATGAGATTATGTCACCCTGGCTTCAGAGGAAGAGCCCAGGGCTTCATACTGCTCCATGGCAGCGTGACAAGTCAGGCTTCCAGTGACAGTCATTTACCCTGCTAGCCTGGATTTTAATGGATTATGGCTTAAGTTGTTACGGTCCATTTGGTGGAAAACAAACAATCAAATAAACAGACAAACAGATCTGTAGTTTTAGGAGGCTACTTTAAAATGCCAGCCATCTGCTAGGCAGAGAGTCAATAAATCAAGGTTGCAGGAGGAGGTTAGTGCGCACACGTGTGCGCCTGTGTTCTGCAGGCTTTGCATACTTCTCCAATGACCAGTTTTCTAAGTTGATACTTATTTTGCAGAAGATGCTTCTAGGATTTACGCAGCTGGTGGCAATTAGAGGACTATGCTGGGGAGACTATCTCTCAATCTGTTTCTTTTTTCACTATAGCCAACTGTCTAACCTTGGAAGGTGCTGAATAGCTGCACTTCCCATTGCATTTAACTGTCACTGTAGGTATTGTACACCTTTGCTGGAGGTGTCTTCATTATTCACTCTGTGTCTTCTTTAAGGGTGGGCCTGGGGTGGGGTAGGTGGAACAGCCCTTCCAGCCTCTCTGCTTTTAAGCCGTTTGTGTTCTCAAGGCCCCATTCTCAGAGCAACTCACCCATGAGAGCAGTGTGGGATCTTACTCTCAAAGGAATCTCATTGAAGAAAACAAGCCAGCATGAATAAGGGTGAGACACTCCAGCACTCCCTTTCCTACCGGATAAGAACGTTCTGTCCCAAGTTTTGCAGTCAATTACAGTGGCAGTATTCCCACTGATGCTGAGGTAAGCTAGAGCTCCCTAACCAGCTCCCTTGGGGGAATATTCAGGAGAAAGCAGAATCTAGGGTTAGCAAAAGTCTTTGGTTTCTTTCATTCATTAAGAAACAAAGGAGAAGAGATCTTTTAACATGATTGCTTTTTTTTTTTTTTTTTTCACACGACTGCAGAACACAGTGATGTTCTACACAACCCGTTTGGTTTGTACACCCAGATCTTTATCCCTTCACTGCCACTGTGCTGCCATATGGATAAAAACCCCCTTGGACCAGTAAAAGATCATTTAAAACAAAGAGGAAAATGAACATCATTTGCAGAGCAACAAAGGAAACACTTTTTCAAACAATTGGCTCCCATTTTGAAAAACTTTAGAGTATCAGCCTCCACAGTTGCAAATAATATTTTGTTAGGTTTCAGATGCACATACACAAATAGATGCAACATATGCCCACCTACAGAGTCCACTTCCATCTGCATGAATATTCCTTCACTCCTTCATAATCACAGCAAATTCTTTAATGCAGGACATAAAATATAAGTAATTAACAATATTTATCAGAAAGCATATTGTGTTTAAGTGCACATTGTGAAGAAAGGGGGACATTAAGATTGTTCAGAGCATAGGAAGTGAGGAGGGAGGAAATTGTGTTTGTTGAATGTGTTTATGTGAGGATTACATGCAGTTTATGCAATTCAAGATTTCAGAAGCAGATAAGGTCTTTTAAATCAGCCATAAAATTTGTATCTGGTTTTTCACACCAAAGAAATAACAGAAAATGGTTTTGTTTTCTCTGGAGGAAAACAGACTGAAGGAGGCATAGGGCCAAATTCTGATCTCACTTTCACTGGTGTTCAGTGAAATTGTTGGAAATATACTGGATTTACACTGATGTAAGTGAGATTAGAACCTTGCCTGTGGCAGACAGAATGTTGTCTCTGTACATCTAGTATGGTTTGGGGCTATTTTAATACAAAAACTGTGTTGCTGTAATGTAGTTGAAAAGGTCATGGTGAGCAAATACAGACAAATGTTATATAACAATTTGCAGCTTTAATAAAATTTTGCTGATATTTGGCGGAGTTCTTTGGATCTCTGTATAATTTTGCTGGTTTAAATGTGTTTCTTATGAACAAGTTATTAACTTAAGAGAAGTAAAAAGCATCCACTGGGTGAGTCTGAAATTAATCAACACCCACATGTCATATCCCTTTCAGTTGCTAAGTGAATGCTTGCCTTGTCCGATCTTGTAGATTTCATTTCTGCCAGGATGTATTTATACTCTTAAAATGAATCTCTCCAAGCAAATCTTTCCTTCCACAGCACAGTCGTAGCTGCCCCTGCATAGCTCATAGGTGATGCATATTCGTTTGGCACAGACGTGGGACATCCCACAAGATGGGATGAATCAGAGAGGAGGCATCCATGTACCTTCTCCACTCACTGTAGGTTCATTCTGGTGTTTGGGTGCATTTATTCTATTTTACAGGCTAAAAATGAGGTCAGATTCTGCACTGCTCTAAGCTGGCAGAGATCCTTTTATTGCAGTGGATCTGTAGCAATTTGCACTGGCTGGGAATTTGGCCCCTGAAAGCTTGTGTCAACAAAAGTTTTAACTGGGGAAAAAGCAGTAGAAAAAACTAACTAAGTGAAGCTGTTGCTGTCGAGAGACATTTCTATTATGTAACCCTAAAGTAGTGGTGTTTTGAGTATAGCCTGTTCGGTCATCCTAAACAGAATTAGTACAGTTGGGAAAGGGGGGGAGGTGTGAATGTTTCAAGGAGGTCTTTGAACGTTTCTTCAAATGTTCATTGCATCTAAGATCCCATTTTTTGTGTGCCTTTATTTGCTCCAGAATACCACTGCACTGCCAACAAAGGAGGGCTTGTCCTCCCAGGAATTTTCTGCATTCCTCTCTGGAGTAGGCATTTTTCTCAGCTACAAAAGCCCTTTGGCAAATTCCCTCTAATCATTGGATTTACCCTGGGCTCTGATAGGTGCCATTCATGAACTTGGTCTGCTGTTTGATGGGGCTGAAGCATTAATGGGATCTTTTCATGATAAACAAAACAGAGTAACATTACTGCAGGAATCACAAAGCTGCTCTTGTAGGGCCGTGCGGTTCTTTCTCCCTCCGTTCTCTCTCTGTTCCGCTCTGTTCTCCATTTTCCTTTCATTTCTTTCCTTATCATTTCTTTGCTTTTATGAACATACATTATTTTTTGTCTCTGGGACCATTTTTAGTGGCAGATCTTCCCAATCTGTTTACCTCAGGAGGCAGTGGGCTAGCTCACTGCCTGTGCTTGGCCCCAGGAGGTACAATAAACCCCTACAAACAGCCCAGCTTTAGCAGCTTGGTGTTTTCTCCAAGAGTCTTATACACCATCAGAGCAGAGACATCCAGAGATCCCAAATCCCATCTTCATTCCCGTGGATTTCATTCCCATCAATGGGTTTCACTTCCATCAATGAATGACCAGTGTTCAAATGAGGAGACGAAGGAAAAGAAGTTGTAGAAGGACTCACTTTTGTATTGAAATAAAATCCCAAGTTGCCTCTGCTTTTGAAGTCCATTTGTAATGGTGATTTTGTAATCTTTTAGACAATATATGTGCAGTTTTTTCTCTCTAGTCACTTTTAAAATGTGCTATACTGTCCTATTAATGGGTGTGTTGTAAAAAGCAACATACACAGAGGTGACACAACAGCTTATAAAAAATAAGTTCAGCAACAAAAGATAAGACAGAACTGTATCTTTGTTTTGAGGCTGTTTCTGCTCTTCTTTGTGGGATGATGGGACCCAACAAAATGTAAATAATACACTGCTCTTTCTACCACCACTCCTTTCACTGAAATATCTCACATGCCTTCTGATGAAGTATCACACTTGGGTTTTGGGTGAGCAGTACAGCTCCTCTTAAGAAAAGAAAAGTTGCAAGATTTTTCTTTAAAAAACCCTTTCATTTTAAATTTCTGAGTTTGAAAAATGCTGGTTTTCCAACTGTTGGTTTTAAACCAATTAATTTTCACATTTACCACTTAATTTGTTAAATCATCTATATTTAAAGCTGATAATGAATTGTTTGAGTGAACATAAACAGCTGGTTTTGTTTCATAATTTGCTGAAGTCACCCAATCTTTTTTCAGAAAAATAATATTTTGCTGGAATCTTCCTCCCTAAAAGTAAGAGGGAGTAATCAGACAGAAGGGACATGAGCACATTTTCTGTCATGTGCTGCACGTAACTTCTCACACTTTCATCCTGCTGAACAGCACTGTACTTGGGAAGTGTCAGGGTGAAAAGCTGGGTGTACTATGAGTATGTGAGAGAGCTTCTCAGACTTAGGCCAACAGGCTACATATGAAGGCACTGCAGTCAGTAACTCCTCTTTTTGGTACCCTGGAGACCCTCCTGGTTTTTCAGACAAGAGCCTTAACCTTAAGCGCCTGATGGGATTGTTTAGGTTGAAGGAAACATAAGGTATTTGCTGAAATTTGGCCTAGCTCTTCTGGGAATATCTCCCTAAATCTTTCTTTGTACCTTTCTCCTCAGTCTGTCTGGTTATCCATCTATCCATCTCCTTGCAAAACTGTCAGGAAAGTCAGGGCTTTTCTGATGTACTTGGGAGACAAGAAAGGCTGCCTGAGCTGACAGTCACTGGAATGGAAAGCCCCCACAGATCCAGCTGACAGCTCGGAAGGTAGAATGAATGTGAATGAGTGAGAGCATGAGGTTGCATCTCTGACAGATTAAGGGGAAGATTGGCTGAGAATGATGATGGTGCTGTGTAAGCTAACCAGGCTGGGTGGCCTGGACATGATGGACAACTGATGGGACCTGCCCTGGTCAGCCATGCCACAGCCAGCATCTGTTGGGGGTGTTTCACCAGCTTTGAGTGCTGTGTTTCCAAGGGGACTGCACCTGTTAACGTGTGCTTGTGGAAATTTGGCAGCTACAGAGAGTTGGGAGAGTATAGAAGGCACTCAAGGCACGGGCTTGACAAAAATTCAGTCTCCTCAGCTGTAAGGAGACATAAGATGTGGATGACCTCAAGGCCCCAGAGCCCCTCAGCTCTTCCATATCAGCTTCCAAACCTGAAGTGCACAATATTTTATTAACAGTTGCTCTAACTATAAACACTTACTTGGCACCAGTCACTGTGGTGTCCAAGGACCTTTGTGCATTTTAGTGAATTAATTAAACATATTACAACGTTTAATGCCCACGGTGGGAGATTCAGCTGCGGGCCATAGGAGCTCAGAGTAGCACAGATTGAGTGGGATGCATGATTAAAGGATGCATAGTCATAATTCCAGTTGTGCACTGACAACTTTATTTTATATTTTTTCTCTTTTTAAATTCACCTTCCAAAACACTCATTGCCAAAATTGCCGTAGGAATAATGAAATAATGTGAAAGTAACTTTACGTTCAAAATTACATGTTTCATACCTCCTGAGAATAACTTGAATGGTATAGAGATTAGAGGTACCTTTAAATAATGGAGTCCTTTTTTTCTTGAAGTCCATAGGTAAAAATTAGCTTTGCTGTCCTTGAACTAGTGCTATAAAATGCCAGTCGTGGTTTAATTGTGATTCAGTATGTTAATTCTGTGTGACAGCCTAAAGGTCTTTGAAGTCCAATTCTTGATTGTGTCTAATAATCTGGGGTTTTGTAGTGCTGAACTTTAAGAAACAGGCCTGCAGCTAAACTGATGCAAGCAAATATAGTTGTGAGGTCACAGTTAACGGTGATTGAAGGTGAAGTCCTTCTAGTGTTCACTTGAAGGCTAGAGTAGAGTCAGAAGTCACTCCAGAGGTCAGTCTCCAACAAGAAGCTCACATTTTCTGCAGATCTGTTTCCCAAGAAAGAGTAAGAATAATTCTTTGAAAATTGTAGTAAAGTAAAATGCTGTCCTTCCCATCAAATATAGGAAATATTGGCATGAGGAGGGGGAAAGCTGTGCCTCCTTAGGCCAGTTGGCCTCTTTGAGCTCATTGAAAAAAGGTAATGGAACTTTGTCTTTGCTGGATGGAATGAGCTAGCAGAAAAGGGTCTGCTGAGGGTCTTCTCTATAGACATATTCTTGAGTGGTCTGATTCCTCCAGGCAGAAAATGAACTTGATGAAGAATATGTGCTCTGTGTGGGAGGTAAGATTCACATTGGAGAACCCTTTGCATTATAGAAGGAGCACAATGACAATTGTCTCCTTAGGTCTCAGTGATGCTAAAGGGTTGAGGTCTTCTTCAAGCAAGGAATAGATGACAGCATACAGAAGTGCTTGTTTTTGACTTCATTCCAAGTTAAGAAAACAAAAGACATGCAACATTTATTTCGCCCAAAAAAGGTGTCCCTTACTGCTCATTGCTTCCTTCCTGCCCACAGCTGGAGCACAGCTGGGCTGTGAGCAGCCCTGTCCCACCATTGCCATGAGTTCACAGCGCCACCTCTCCTTTTCCTCTTGGTTGCAGAGGTGTAGTTCGTGAGCAATACCAGCTAAAGGTGAGGAGATATGTTCTTTCTGTGTTGTGCACAGGGCTGTGATTACAACTATTGCAAAATTTGAGATGCACGGGTGTGGGTTTCAGCTCGGGTAAGAGTTTGCTGGATCTGGTTTGGAATGTTTGGAGGGTTTTTTTTTTCCCCTCCCAGAAACACTAAGTTGTTGAATCAGAAATTCCTAAGAGGAAAGGTCCGTTTCAAGAAATTTCCCATCTCAGTTAAAACCAATGGAATGAGAAATCCCAGCTGATTCATTGTATTGGTGTTTTTGTTTCACGAACCCTTTTATTTTATTTTTAAAGGATTTCTACTTAACTTGTCTTCCTTGATCTTTGAAATTCCAGCTGCTGCATTAAGCAACTTCCACTTCTCTGACCCTTAGCTTGACAGTTGTCAGATTGCGAGGCAAATTCACTTTGATTTCATGTCAGCAGCATGTCCTCTGTCTGGTTTGTTACAGAGGAACCAGAGCTGTAGCTGGAAAACTCTGATTGATATCATTGTAGTACCTTTTAGCATCAGGAGTGGGCTTTTCAGCCCCAGCTGCTTGGCAGGCAAGCCAGTGTGGTGGCCAGAAAAGAGCCATGGTATCGTTAATATCATGACAACTGTTGTAGATTATGTACCTTGTGCAAAAATCATGCAACTTGTCAAGTCCATTTTAGTCTTTAGAAGGAAGCACAGTCTGAAAAGTTCTCACAAAGCAAGGAAAAATGTTCTTCTTGTGCTAAACTCTGCACAAGATCTTCCAGAAAGATAGTATAGCTTCTTGTACAGAGTTATAATTACCTCATAAAACTGACAGGAGGTTAATCCTTCACTCCTGCCAGAGGAACAAAACTTGGCTCCTCACCCTATGTGTTTTTAGTTCCCATGTGCACATGAGGGGTACATGAAGAATGAAGGCAGTTGATCATGGGAACAGCTTGCTTAGGGGATGTAGTGAATTCTTCAAAACTTGCAGTCTTTAGATCACAATTGGGTGCTTTTCTAAAAGATACGCAATATTCAACCTGAAATTATGATGTTGATGTAAGAATTGCTGGGCAAAGGTCTGTGACCTGTGCCATGGAGGAGGTCAGAGTAGGTAATGACAATGGTACTTTCTGGTCTTACTGGTGTCTGTTGGATGCATTTGTGGATTTATTCATCACTATGACCTGTACACTGCCTCAGTTCAATGTTTTATTCATTTTGGTGTTACCATTGCTGCCAAAATTTATGTAAAAATTAAAAACTCCTTAACACCAATGTAGTATTAAGAAGCAGGCATTCTTTATTCAGCCAGATGCACCTGGCAACACCAGGAGGACTGTTCACATTGCTGTAGCAGAAAAGATTATCAGAAAACAAAGCTTCTTCCTTTCCAGAGCATCATGCTGGCAAGAACTGATTGCGAGGGTCCAGAGTAGGTGAGGTCAGTGGAGGAAAGAGGCCAAGTCATCCTAGCTGATCACCATTGCTGGTGGAGGACACCACGTAGTTAAGCTATAGGAAGATTTCCCAGTTGAGCTCCAGCTGTGCTGGTGGAAGAGGTCACTGCCCTCTGCTGTTTGTCACAGCCTCCCACCCCAAGGTTACTGACCTGGCCCAGCTGCAGCCGGTGCTGTCTGTGAGTGCTTCCTAATCTGCTCTGAGCAAAACCAACCAGATTAGTTCAGTCAGTTTAAATGGTTGATTGGAGCGAGCCTGGCCACTTTTGTCTGAAGTGGTGGGAAGACGTGCCACAAGGCATGCTGGTGGCAGAGCAGTGAGAGTGGCAGCTCTCACACACTCAGCTGGAAGCAGTGCCGTCCTGTGGGAAAAGGATGCATGTCCTCACACTCAAAGCTGGCCCTCACTTTCCCTCTCCACTGCTCACTTCCCAGCTTGGAGACTGTCTCATCAGGAAGAGATGATTAGGCTTCTTTTATTACATATCTAATTGTCCCGTGGCATGAGGTCTTTTGTTGTCGTATTTGCACACACTCAGCCCTTACCTGAATTCCACTGTAATTATCTTGACAGCACCTCCACCATATCAAGCCTGGGTGACATGCACATCCTTTTGAGAAGGATTTGTTATATTTATTCATCTAGGAAACAGAAGTTCACATCCTGTGAGTTGTACTGGCCTTGTTTTTCCTGCTCATTTCTGGCACTACTCTGCCACTACTGCAAAAATCTGTTTAACTTTGTGAGCTCCTGGCAAGCAATAATTGCATTATCAGCTCTATCAAGTTATCAGTGAACCCATAAAGCAGTGTTTTTTGTGAACCCCTATGCCTTGAAGCATTAGTGTTTGCAAAGCAGCACAGATGAAAGAGATTGCTGGGGCTGGCATCAGTACAGACTTGTGCCAAGACCGGCCTCATTTAGTGCAAGTTTATTACCTGTGGAATTTAAAAAGGATGTTCAGTGTAGCATGTCTGACAGGCAGGAAGAAAACTAAAGCTTGATTTTTAACTCTGGTTAATATCCAATTTTTTTTTTTTTTTTTGCAGGAGCTGCTAATTTTTGTTTAATCTTTTCAATAACTACTGAGTCAAAGTCAGCTGTAATCATAACCTCACTAAGGAGACGGAGGTCTTGTGTAGCCAGCAGGGATATTCTAGGTTTAAAGGAGTGTAGTCTGGTCAAACGAAGAGGCAGTCTGGTCTAACACTGGTAGTTTCTGTTAATTTGAAGAAGATGCATCAGTTTATAAATGCTGATATTCTGTGGGAGGAATTTGAGGATGGCAGTCTTCAAGAATTGACAGCAGACAGTCCACACTGGTTTAATTTTATTCTGAGCATAATGTTAGTTGGCATGTGATGAGATCAGAGTTTCTATTTGATGTTAGCTGAATTTATTACCCCTGCTGGTATCCTTTTGGTAGAGGTCCTGTCAATGTTTCTATTATAAACTTTGTTTATTAGTAATAACTCAGCCATAAAAATTCTCTCCAGATTGAAATGTAGTGAGCAAATTCTCAGCTGAGATCCAAGAACGTTTCTCTTTTCCTTAAATTTTGAAGGAAATTGTTTTGGCTATGGTTCCATTAGAATAAGATAAAAGGATTTGGAGCATACTTTACATTTCTTTCACTAAAACAGAAGCAAACATTTTATAAGCAATCATATTCTTCGCTGTTTTATATATATAACAAAATTAAGGAACCAGACAGCAGAAATATTTTATGTACAATTTAACTGGCTGGCTATCCATATGTGGAAATATGGCATAATTCCCCATCTCCTCAGCGAGGGGATTCTGTTTTACAGTTGGCAATGAGGGTATAGGGGTTGTTACTGTCCTGGCTTCATCTGGGATGCAGTTAATTTTCTTCCTAGTAACTGGTACTGTGCTGTCTTTTTCAATTTAGTATGAGAATAATGTTGACAACACACTGGTGTTCTGGTTGTTTCTGAGTAGTGAGGAGGTGCACAAGAAGCCATGAGGCAGCATGGCCAGGACAGCTGACCCAAACTGGCCAAAGGGATATTCCATACCATGGAATGTCTTGTTCAGTATATAAGCTGGGGGGAAATTGGAAAGAGGGGCTGATCACTGCTTGGGGACTGGCTGGGCATTGGTCAACAGGTGGTGAGAAATTGTGCATCACTTGTCTTTTTGGTGAGGGCTTTTTTCTCTCTCTGTCTTTGTTGTCTCCCTTTTCATTGCAATTATTATTATAACATTATTATTATTATTGTTGTTGTTATTATTATTGTTGTAGTTGCTGCTGCTGCTGCTGTTGTGATTGATGTTGTTGTTTTATTATATATCAGTTATTAAGATCTTCTTATCTCAACCCATGGGGTTTACCTTCTTCCTGATTCTCCTCCCCATTCCACAGGGAATAGGGTGTGAGAGGGAGTGGCTGTGGTACTTAATTTCTGACTGGGATTAAACCACAACAGTTATACTGTCTAAGTAATGTGTAGCCATCTTCTTATTAAAAAAATACATGTGCAATACATTTTTAGATCACAGATTCACAAACCTAATGTCCTGTAAATAAGCAGTCAATACAGAAAAGGATGCAAAAAGTCTCCTTATAGATAGTCATTAACAAAGGGAGCCTGCAAGGGAAGATTCAGTTCGGCTTACGGGCCTTTAATGCTTGTCAGATGCCTTGAACAACAAGGATGAAGATGTCAAATTACACTAATCCCCTTTTTCATCTCTCTTCATTCTCCTTTAGGTTCTATAGCCACTTTGGGTAATTTGATGTAAATAAATGACCCACAAGTAGGATGATGCCCCTACAGACACCTCCTACAGCCCCCACGGACCATTCTCTAGCCGTAGGGCATTTGGGGACTGCAGTGGTGACATGATCTAAACCCTGGAGCACAGCAATATCCTGGTGCCCAAACTATTTGTGGGCAAACAAATCTGGTGGTTTAATATGAGGTAACCTCCTCTTTGCTTAGGCGATGAGAGGATAAAAACAGGGCACTCAAGGGTCCAAGTCAGTGAAGTGTCCATCCATAGACCTGCAGACCATATTAAAAGCCAAAATGTGTAGGGATTGAGAAAGATACTGGTGTCAGGAGTGGAAGCACAGAGAGGTGAACTGTTACAGCAGAGAATGAAACTTTGTTAGCTTCTGACAAGGAATATTTCTGTTGAAATATTCTCATCAGAAAATAGTGTTTCAGGCAAAAATGAAACTTAGAGCTGAAACTACTTGGTCACTTCAGAAGATAATTTCTTCATGGAAAAATGCCAAATGTAACACTTTATAGTCCTCCTGGGCTAATGTATCAGTAATCAGTTTTTCTATGAAAAGGTGATGTTATCTCTCCTTCAGTGTGAGGAAGTGTCTCTGTGTGGAGCAGGGGGAGGAGGCAGAGGTGCATGTGCATTTGCCAGCTTGGCTGAACTGTCCAAGACCTGAACCAAATCCATATTGTTCAGTGGTGTACCAACACACAGGACACTAACCTATTCACAAGTTTGAGATAGAGGGTAGGAAAGAGGTACTCACAGAGATACCACACTCGTGAACCTTGCAGACCAGCTGTTAAACTGGTGAAAATTGGTCTGGCTCCAGTGACCTGGAGCTATGCTAAGTATGCATTAGGGGGTCAGATGCATTGAAGCATGTCTTGCTTTGTTTGCATTCACTCATAAATTGTGCCAGTATCCAAAGCTTGACAGGAGCACGTATTTTAGAATTAAAAAATATAAATCTGGCTGATTTTGAATGTGCTGTATTTTTTTTCCTTTGTGTTAGTTATTTATGACACTGGAAAGTAAAACTTAGCATGGATCTCAAGGAACTGTTTGATCTAAAATAAGGAAAATTCCTTTAAAGGGGAATTGTTTAAGGGGCTGATAGTTATTTATTTTATTAAGCACATAAGGGTTGTTTGGATTTGTGTTCTGCCTATAATTCCTGTGTTTGGAGCAGTGCTGATGGGAAAATGGTACCAGCAATTTATGAAAGGTGATACTGTGTCAACAGATAGGCAGTGGGTTAGGACATGTGACAGTAATCTTCCGTGGCATTCAGAGCATTCAGACCATATGCTTTGAAACATCAGTAAAATACATGTCAGAACCACTTCCTCTCCATGCCCCCTCCCAAGGACCACAGTGGGGGCACACTAAGGAGTGCAGCTGGGGGGCTGCTTTGCAGTCCTCAGCACTGGGATGCTCTCTAGAAAGGACATGGGTTTGAGGAGGGTGGAGGGGAACTATAGGGTCTTCTCCCAAATGAATGAAGGAATGAAGTTCAAACATGTGAGGAGGTGAATGGACAGGGCAGCAGCTGTGTGACGTTAGCAGGACCTGGTGGACTGGTGTGAGGTTTGCTCATGAATATTTACTGACTGCTTTTTAGAGGGTCTTTTTGCAGCGAACTCATGGAAATAAATGTGGAAGCATGGCCATTGGCTATTTCTACTCCTGCTTTTCTGCACTGTCCTGGTTTTCATCTATAGGCTGTAAGAGCCTTTTAGAAACACAGCATATCTTAGTGTATATAGTTTGCAGAAGGAATAAATGCTAAAGAATGTTAGAGAAATCTTTTTGTCTTTGGAGGCTAGCATTGGAGAAAGATTGTTTTTCAACTCAGTTAAAGCTCATTGTCAACATCCAATCTCTAGCTGCTGCTTTTGCTCAGTGAATGAAGGGGGTCACAAGTACAAACTCAAGTCACAAAATTCAAGAGAATAATTTGGGACACCCAACAACATACAACCTGGGGGATCATGGGAAACCCCCTTTGTACCTCTTTGGTTCAGTCTGGAAAAATTAAAGTTCAGACAGGAGGAAGTATCTCAAACCACAAATAAACTGTTCTATCCATTTGAAGGTAATGGGCCAAAACCTGGTATTTTTACTCAGGCAGAACTCTCACTGAAGTCATTAGGCAGTTTGTCTGAGGAAGGGCAGAAGGTCTTGCTCTGGTGTTATATATTAGGACCAGCATTTCTGAACCTCCCACTGGTAGTACTAATCTGCCCAAAACCCAGACTTCTTGGGAAGGGAGCAACAGTGGGGTCCTGTGTGGAGGCTATAAAATGGTTTACATTCTGTATTAATATTGATTTTGCAATCATAAAAGGAATATAAGTGTATGAAAATGAAACATGTTTCCTGTTTAAATATTAAACATTGGCATTTCTCTTCTGATTTTTAAAAAAGCCTTGAAAGTGACTGTCAGCTGGTTTGCAGTCATTTCTTGCCATCTCTTCTAGACTGCTTTTTAGTAGCACAAAAGCTTCCAGACAGGAGAGGGTACCAAACAGCTAATTGAATTCACAAGGGTTGTTTTCAAATGTGTGTCACTGTTTATTCCTGTTAAGAGGTGTTCCTCACCTTTTGAACTTTCTGACTGGCAGCCCAGGTCATCCAAAATGTCATGCAGATTGGTATTCCTGAGTTCAGCACAGCATGGAGGGGAGTAACCCACTCAGGCCTCCTTGTCCTTCAGTGACAACTTCCTTAATTGAATAAGAGGTGACTCAGTGTTTTATGAGCATCTCTCAACACAGTCATAAGTTTTATCAGTATAAAGTTTTAAAAGACAGCCCTTTTACAAACAACCTCTGAGTCAGTGCCAGCTCACAGCTCACTTCTGCCAGCAAGACCTTGCTGTTGACACTGACTGCTGAACCCAAACAGGAGGGCAGGACTCCCTGTGGCAGGGTGGGGAGAGGACTTCTCAGTTGGTTTGTGATAGTTCTCATATCTGGAAAAGGAAATGGTGACTTTATACCTCTTTGCATTTTCTCTTCTTGGGCAAGAGGAGCAAACAAGTCTCATGCAAGTTTGGATAGCTTTGGAGCTGCTTGTACCAGTGCCACATCTGCATCTTGGACCTGCAGGTGTAGAGGCAGCTTTCAGTCTTGCCCCTGCACCGTGACAGAGGAGCCTGGATTACCCCTGGAGCTGTGCAATGCAGAGCTCCCCAGCATGAGTGGGTCGGGCCAGTTGATTCAGGGAAGCTGGTGATGAGTGCACTCCTACCTACTCTGTGCCTCATCTGTGTCCTTCTGTGCAATCAGCCAAAAGGAAAGTTCCCTTTCAACCAGCCAGTAATACTCACTGCCCACCCTCAGCAGTCTCCAGTGCTGCTACTTGCAGTAGAGACAAATTATGAAACACTGTCATCATACAAAAATTGCTTCAAGGCATTCCTCCCAGAAGTGAATTCTCTGGGATATGTTTGGTCAGCCGAGAAGCACCAAACTGTGCAAGAAAGTTCCCAAAGTCATGCTTCCTCCTGAGCCATGGAGCAGGATTTGGACAGACCTTCTCAAATACAGCCATTTTTAGGGATATTTCTGCATTCAGTGTGTCTGCTTCATGCTCACTGTTAGGTGTGTTTCTGGCTAGCAGGGTGATCTCCTTGGGAGAAGTGATGGGCAGTTGTGAATAACCCTCTGCCACTGACATTTCAAGCAGCATTCTTCAGTGCTGTTCGCAGAGGGAAAGATGCACTCAGGCAGCAGCCCTGCTCCAAAGGAGGGCTGGCAAAGCAGGGTAGACTGATGAAACAGCTGAATCACTCTCATACTCCAGAGGAGGTGACAGGGAGATCTGCCTGTGAGGCACACATCTTTCAGCAATGAGTTGTTTGTCTTCTCACTCTTGGTTGTTAATGACCATGAAAAGCTGGTGGGAGGCCAGCCAGGACACTCATTCTCTCTCTTGCTTTCAGGGGTCCAGAGACTTTGGGATAATGGAATAAATGTTGGGTTGTCAGTCCAAAATAATAACACTTTACAAAGTGGAAATGCAAATTTCCTGTGATATCCCTGAATAGCAGGTGGTATTTCCTGAGGTATTGTTTCAGACCTACCGGGGAATTGATATTATGAACTGACTGAGGAAAATGATTATGGTATCAAGCTCCAGTCATTAAAGTAAAACAATGAGACCATAGTAAACTAAATACAGTAACAAGCAAAAGGAATCTTGGATTTTGTATATTTGTATATTTATTGCTGGGTTTTTTTCCTAATGCTGTAGGTGCTGAGTGTGGTTAAGATCCAGAAATCCTCTTTTTACAGAATAGGCAGCAGCAGAAAGGAAATAGGAGAAAACGTTTAAATTCAATTGCTTCTAAGGGCATAAGCAAATCATATGTAATCATTCATAGCATTAGCCTTATTAAACAAGTAAAATATAGCTGGGTAACAAATTAACTAGTACTTCTATATGTCCAGCAAGGCAGACAAATATTTACTCAAGTTTCTAACATGACATCAGGAGCAAACATGCCTGTGTTTCTACTAACTAGATTTTTCTTTGAAAAAAAGGACAATCTGTTACTGTCAGTCAAAACTCACAATTTGGTTTTTGATTTCATATAAAGGAGTCAAGCTATTAGGTTTGCTGGTCTACACTGCATGAAGTATCATTTGTATCTCATTTGAGTGAAATCCATCTAATGTGATCTTATATACATAATGTTGTTTCCTCAAGTGTATTCAAAACCAGCGTCTACCTAAAGCAAAAACTGATAACTGATTTTAAATTGATTCTGAACACGCATTTTGTAGCATATTCCTACATTACATATAACTTTATAGCTGAAAGACATATATACTGGCTCACACTGTAGAACCTCCAAGATCTATTTTCTTCTACTACCACAGTCCTGTGCTCTCCTGCATAGAGTTGTTCATGCTGCCAGCCCAATGGATTTGAGCTGGGTCCACTTCTCTCAGATTGTTCAAACAAATTTGAGATTTCTAGTTTTGTGCATTTGGTCTTAGTGGATTTTGTTTCAACTTCTTCAGCTTTTCTTGCTTATAGCTTGCTATTTGATTTCTCTGGAACTCCTGTGTGGATGTTCCTGCAGAACAGAAGCAGTATGATGTTTTCTCTGCACACCAGTGATGTGAATGGGGATGCATATGTCCTCTGGGCTATCAGATTATATAGGCCAATTGAGAAGCAGAGTAAATACATCCAGGGACCCCTAGCTGCTGTGCTGGGATGCCCTTTTATTTCTGATTCACTTAGAAAGAATGATTTTGCAGGGTATTCAAGAAAGCTTCTGTTGGAGGTGTTGCTTTTCAGCTGACATATAAAATCAAGACCCTGACCACTTGTGATCATCAGAGTCCCTATGGCACCAGGGTGTTGATCCTGGCATACTAGCAAAGTCCAGTTTGGATAATTACATCCTACTTTCTCTGCCATGGATGCCACTGGATACGCTACCTCATGTCTGAACTGTATGTAACACTGTCTTGTGCTGTTAAACATGCTGCCAGACCTCATCCCAGAAAGGGCTGCTTTGCAAGGCAGAGTGAAACAGATCCCTTTAAAAGGTTCTTGGGTCAATTCAAGTGTGCAAATCACATCAGGATCTGCAGAGATGAAAAGGATATTCAGATATAAAATTACATATTTAAATATTGTGATTGCTTTTAGTCATCTATTCTAAGCTTTTCATAGGAAAGTCTGTGTTGAACTGAGTAGTACTGGTATGACCCATCACACACCATTCCAGGACTCACTGATTATCTGGTAATGAGTTAATTTCCATTTCTAAAGGAACACTGAGGGTTAAGGAAAATGTACTTGAGGAAAAGGAAACCAAAAGAAATCCACCTGAATGATGCCGTTGAGGATATACACAAACATGGTCTCATGGTGGTGTCCAGGCACGTCTCAAGTTTTTTAGCTCGAAGTTTGCTGTTGCCTACTATTTACTAACAGATGAGATTCAAATTGTGATTATTTCTGTAGCCTCCACTCTCCTTGTCTGTATCTGCGTTATTACAGGATGCTACTCAGGGAATGTATTCGACATTTTGATCATAAAGTCTCTGTGGTTCCTTGGCTTCCCATCTTTGAGGAACATAACACCTGCACACTGAAGACCCCCAGGACAATGGCAGCCCTGTAGCTGGAGTGGATTATGGCTGAGACAGGCAGAGGAAAAGGGCACTCCAGCTATTACTGGCCAGTGCTATAAGTCAAGGTGCAAAATTTTAAATGGACTATTTTCTAGGGTAAGGTGAGTTAATCTAAAGCTCCCTAGGCTGGATCTTCCCAACCAAAATTCTCAACAGTGCAAAATTATCCTGCATTCCCTTTTCTGAAGGCTCTTTTCACTGTGCCTTAACTTCAAGGATGGTATTCTGTTCTTCATCAGACATCTGATCTGATGTCTCTCAGTTGGTCCAAGCACAGACATCATCATGTCATGAGATGAGCATGGATGTGAAAGATTTGCCATCACAGATTAAGTCATGGTTAGAGCTGAGCATAGAGCCCTTGAACACCTCCATAAATTACCATTCAACCAGTCCCAGCCCAAGAATTGGGCCTACCATGATTAGGAGTAGAGAGAGGGAGGACACGGAGTAAGGACACTTCTAAGAGCCATATGGAACTTATTGGGTGGGTTGCCTCTGAGGTACAGAATGTTTATTAATAATGTCGCAATGTGGAGATCTCATGAGAGTTCTGTCTTTCTTGTCAGTCAGGAAGCTGTCTGAAACTATGGTGATGCATCTGAAAGACTCATGAAAACATCAGTTTTGGACTTGCAAACCAGTTTACAGTCAGCAAAGCATTTTTTTTTTAAATGGAGAATAAGAAGAAAAAAGAAAATAAAAGCCCCCAGTATTTGCTAAGTAAAATAGAGCTAGACTATATCACTTTCATGAGCTATGTGTTTGCTTAACTATGAAAGAAAAATCAGTAATAGAGGACAATTCTACAATGTAGAATGAGGAAAATAACCACAAATTGCCAAGGGTATGTGTCAGCAAGGGCAGGCAGAAATTAAAGTAAAAAGATGTGGCTGAAAAGGCCACACATTTATTACATAAATGCATCTAAATTAGCCCCGAAGGCAGACATTCCTGAGAGGTGATGAAAGACAAAGTGGCATGGGCAACTCCTTATCCCATCACTGTCTCCCACCCTTTTTAAGTGCCTGTATAATAAACAGTGAATGTCCTGGCTATCCTGTTCCCAGTGGCTCCAGCCAAAAAGCCGAAGCAGATGCTCTCCTGCACAGATTGCTGTGCTGAGAGATGGCTGGAGTTCTTCAGGAAGAGTATTTCCTCCTGTGGATCCTGCTGTCATCAGCCTTGCAGGTGGAGTGGGATCCTCTGCTCCCCAAGGCAGTACAGGCCCAGGGCCTCCCTATTTCTATCTTCCATTTTGTGATCTGAGAAGATGAAGCACTACCATAAAGCCTACAAAAATGCATCTGATCCTAAAATCTGAAAAACCCACTGGTACCTAAAAAGATTCTTTCTAACCAAACTTTCCAATTGCTCTCTTTAAAAACTCCACAAAACTCAAAATATATCAGTAATGCACACTTGCAGAGCATGGAAGAAGCCAAAAGCATGACAACAGTACAGCCATCTTGTGAGCCTGGTGGACAAAAAGAAATCAGAACAATGTATTGCTGTTTTTCTTCTTGGTTCCTTACACATAAATAGCAGTGCAGAGACCTTGTTTCCATTTGTGTGTAAGCAGAGGAGGTGGTATGTGTTCGGTCCCACTCTTTCCTGCCATCTCTCCTTGCCACATTCATTCCTCCATCCCATCCCTTTGCATCTTTCCCATTATGCAACCCAGCCAAAACTTCCCAGCCCTGTTCTCTACTGGCCAAAGATTTCCAGGTGTACACATGTGGGCACAAACAATACTGTTGTTTCCTCACCCCCCCCTCCCATTGCTGTCCTTCCTTCACTGGTGACCTCCTTGGTGGCCATGGGGATGGCCTGGGAGAGCAGTGGGCTCACAGCAACCCCTGGTGTCCATGGGGCTTGCCTTAAGGCACACTATTATGTTCCCAGGGTCTTTTCTCAAGAGAAAGTCTTGCTTGTGGGTGGGCAGTCACAGCCATGGAATATGGGGATGTTTAGGTGCCAGGGAGCAGCCTGCTGACAACCAGCAGAAGGACCTTGCTCCACACCATCACCCTTACCTAGAGTCAGTATCTAGTGTATCAAAGTAGCCTTGACAGATTGCTGCCAATGCTAAAACGATCTTGCAGCTGCTGTTAAATGATCTGGTGCTGGTATAATACCTGATCTCACCGAGGCGGGTTATGTTCAGCTGCAGAACAAGCTTCTATCTACCCAGTGCACCTAATTCCCAGAAAGGGTGTGCCTCTCCGTGCCAACTTCAGCAGCATTTGGAGGCCAGCTCTCCTTCTTCTTTCATCCAGCAAGCTGCGTTCACCTCTGCTGCCAGGACCACCTGGCCACAGATACAACGAACTGGTATATTTTGGCATGTCCCAAACCACAGAGGTTCCAAGCACAATAAAATGTAACTAATTGGAAGATGGAAGCATTCAGCTCTTTCGGTAGACTCTGGAACTAAGGGCAGAATTTAGCCAAGCAGAATTTAGCTACATTTTTTGCAGGATGAAAAACTGGGTTTTATTACTTCAGCAACAGAAGCAACAAAATAAGGGAGAGTTTTCAGGAACTGAGAACAAATATCCATCTATTCTCTGAAATTACCTGCATTTGCTAAAATGCTCACAAGGCCTCCCTAGCAACCCTAACTTTTAAAAGCAGGCTGCTTTCCAAGTGGCGGATGGAGTTCTGTGAGCAAGGAAACCACGTTAAGCTTTACAAGGGAGCGGGGCTGTAGTAGGGTGTTCCAGGCGCTGCATTCTTGATGTAGTGTCAAGTTTCAGTACTATTATGAAAAAATCTGCAGGGGATTTGCGTGCATACCTTACACACACACCTTTGATGTTCACATTGTTAGATCCAAGCAACAAATAGGATCTTTAGGTCACATGTAGCTTCCAAAAGGCTATTAAATAGCTATAGCTAGACAGTAAGGTAATTGTCCTGTAAAATTGCAGTCAAATTCTTCTCTCCCAGACTGGGTTAAATTCAGGGTCTGTCCAGGGACATAAATAGAACAACTCCAAAATTACACCAGGATTATAAAGAGCAGAATCTCTTTCTTTCTCCCTCTCTTGCCCCTCTTTTCACTCTCTTTCAGACCAAGGGAAGCATGTATACTCAGACACTATTCATATTTCTGCTGCTGTTGAGGGGCTGACAATAGGGTATTGACAAAAGGATAGATGTTGACTTTGCAATCTTTTATTAAATGGGTTCTAGCTAGATAAAAAAGAAAAGCTGTTTGCTACTGTCATTTAAAATACATTGCTTTGTTGCATGGATGTCACAATACATGTGATGAAATTGCTGTTAATGAGTAAAATCACACCAGAAATGCAAAAGAATGGCGGGTGGTTTTTTCTGCTTTGTAAGAAGGACATAGAAATCATGCCTTTGGACATAATGAATGTAATTTCCATTTAAAAATAAGAGTATGGACTGAGTTCAGTATTTAATATACCATACACCAGAATGATCCCAAAATATATCAAGCCAGGAAGTGGATTAATTGCAACAACTTGCCACCAAGCCCCTGGTATATTTCAAGTACATGGAAAATGCATTTCTATTTTGGACACTGACATCTTTATGAAACTATGCCAGAATGTCAGTAGTCACTGCTTGGACTCTGACAGACACTCTTAGCAGCATCAGTGTCCTGGAGGCAGTAATAATTATCAAATCTATTCGATAGACAGACAGCTATCAGACATCTGTGTATCCCAGACATACAAAAACATCCCCAGCCAACCATGTGGCTACCAATGGATCTGCTCAGACAAAGAAGTTCAAGAGAAATGCCTCAGGCCAGATCCTCAGCTGCAGAAAATCAGCCAAGCACAGTAGATTTGCCTTCTTTGCCCTGTGTGCTTTTTCTTTGGAGGAAAACCCTGCCCAGCCATCACAGGGCAATGGGAGGTCAGGGAGGCAATGGGTTGGATGGGAAAGGGAAGTTCCTGCAGGAGCTTAGGGCTGTGCCTGGGCTGACCACATAAGTTCTGTACAAGATGCTTTATACCCCTGATGTGTAGAAATGGCTGTGCAAAAATGGCTACCTAAGATCCCTTGTGTCCTTACCCCGGTCTGTGCAGATGACGGGGCACACAGCTTGTTCTAACAGTACCGAGTTCTGTGTCTGTGCTCAGCGAGCTGAACAGTGCCTGAACACAGACAGGCCCAAGCACTGCCCTGCAGTGGTCTGTGCTGTGCAGCTGGGAGCATGCTTTCCTTCACCATCTTGTCCTCTGCCATGTAACAGATGGGGTTAAGGAAGTAGCACAGCCCAGACCTCTTCCTTCTAGGCAGTCTGGAGGAAAGGTGGTATAGATACAAGCCAGGCAGAGGTCCTGCACTGGGTTGTTTTCTCCTGTTGGTGAAGTCTGAAGGTTTTCTAGGCAGATTGGAGTCTCCTGCACCTGCCTTTTTGTAGTGCCCACTCTGATGCTGTCCATCTGTGGTTGAGATGTGCCTCGCTAAAACAAGAAGTACAAACAGCAGCTCTTGGAGAATGCAGCTAAACTGAAGAGACATGCCACAGGCTGCCACTGGGAAATACGAAGGAAGGTCACAGACTGCTTGGCTCGACTCTCACTACCCTCAAGGTAGCTTGAATGGCTGCCTTTCCAGAGTGGTGAAGGTGCCTGGGGGCCAAGGGAAGTGCATACTGTATTTTCATCAGCATCCTCCTTCTTGAGAAGTACAGGTCTGGGCTGTGGCATGGCCATTGCATCATGACCATGGTGGAGGTCAATAGCCAGGGACAGAGTTACCACCTGATACTGCTGGGACGCTGCTGTAGTGGAGTAGTTTACCCTTTGTTCTCCATCACTGCCACTTCAGTTCTTTTTCCATTCCTGCTTCTAAGCTTGGGCCTGTTCTTGGCAGAAGCTTCGAAATTAATTTGATTGATTGTATCTAAGCCTACATTGCGGAAAATGGGTTGTGTGTATTTCAGGTTTCTAAATGACACAAGGACACTATCACTGAATGAGTTGATGTCTTTGTGACCTTAAAATTGTGAAGAGTGAACATCAGAGGCCATAAAGAGAAATGTTACCTGGCAATAGTTACATTTTGAGCAAAAGCACTGAAGTTCAGAGTTCACTTTCTAGACAGCAGCAGATTTTGCAGCAGATTGGCTTGTTTGGGACTTTACTATGCTATTTACTCTGTTACTTCACTGGAGAGCAGTGCAAAGGTCAAGGGCATTTGGGAGCTTCTGGCAGTTCTAGGTCCAGATATGAGTCCGTTGCTGACAGTCCTGCAGCTCCATTATCAGCTCCGTGCCGTGGTTCCACTGGGAATGACCTCTGGAGCAGAAACTGCCCTGGATTTTTGGTCTGTGTGGTGGGAGGTGCCTGAGCAAGAGAGAGAAGACTCTAAACCTGAAGTTGGAACCAGATCGTAAAGTGATACAGTGCTTTCCACCTCTAGGTCATCAATTCCAATCTAGCCTGTTTAGCAGTGACCAAAAATCATTTCCACATGGGCCAAGAGAAAGTCATGGTGAACACAGGAGTTGCTGTATCCAAACAGACAAGATAGTCTAAAGATAAACAGTTGCACAATAGTTATTTGTCTGGACAGGTCTGCAAGGTATAGAGTTAAATAGTTTCTGATCAGTTTATCCCTGAATAATGAGGGCTTGGTTTCTTTGCAAATAGCTTATAATTTATTTCTGCCTACTAAAAAGTAAGGTTTTTTCTTTGCGCTGTAGCTAAGAATGACTGAAACCTCCCCTCTGGCTTTCTCAATAGTCTGTCTGTGTAGGGAGTTATAAATAGACAGACACATACGACGTTTGCCAGACAAAAGAGCCGGCTCAAATTTCCTTAGGTGTATATCAAGAAAATCTCAATGCTGAACTGTGTGCTAGAATTATTCTGAAAGACAGTAAATGCTTCTTAATATTTTAGCAGAAAAATGCACAGGGTGCGATCTAAACTTAAGCAAAATGCATCAGGATAGCTTAGCAAGTACATGATGGATGATAATGAAGTGACAGGGAAACCCAACAGAGCATGACTCTGAAGAAGAGCAACAGCAGATCCTTCTGCTGACAAGCTGTATTGATTTTAGCTGAGTACAACAATTTAAACTTTACTTATTGTATTGAACCACAGACACAAGGCCCATTAAATAGGTATTTCGTAAGCTGCACTGCCCTAAATATTATATAGAAAGGTAACCAATACTGGCTGAAATATTATAAAAATTAATAACGTCTATCAAGAACACTGAACTAACAACTACTGTGCTTTGAATTTTTATTATATACTTGATAAACTCACTGGAATATTGTTGTGCTTGAACTAACAGTTCAGCTAGCAGATGAATAAAAATCATAGGTTTTCCCTTTCTGTTTTAACCATTAAATTTGTACTTGTCAAGATCTGTAATGGTGGGAGTAAGGCTGGGTCAAAGCAACTGAGAAATAATGGATTATATGGCCATAAAAGAAAACAGAATTTGATTTTTTAATACATTTCTTTCACTGTTTTATTCCTCTCAGAACATAAAACCATTCCAAATGAAACAGCTTACAGATGTTTTGTAGTAGTGAAGGTAGCTTTCTGTAAACAAAATATATGAAATGCTAACCCTGATGAAGTCAGTTTCTTGACTTCCACTGGATATATACATACCTAACTGGATATATGTGCCACTGCCTGAATTTTAAGACAATCAAAAGAGTCATTTAAAGCAGTGTGTTTTGGATTTGTGAAATTTAATATAAAATCTTTGTGCTGGTCAAATAACTATTAAAAGTCACTTTATGTACTTGGAAAACTCTGATGCTCTCTGATCTTCTCAACAAGTGGAATAGAAATACCCTTTATCATCGACTAACTGGTGCAGCTTCTGATATGTTGCAGACTTTACCAGCATCAGTCAGGGAAGGTCAGTTTAAAAGCTAATAAATATTTTTGCAATGATCTGGCTTTGTATTTTGTATTAAAAACTCAGAGGAGTGCCAAGTAGGATAGAAAGTAAAGAATACTTTCACAGATTTTGCCAGAATTCTCCACAGATTACTATTAGCCTCATTTACGAGACTGCACAGAGAACTGTGAAATCTCCTTTGAACTCTAAGGGCCAGATGGTTTTGCTGTTAGTTTCTAATGACCCACAGCAGTGTGCATACACAGACACCAAGGTTGCCAGTTGACTGCAAACATGTGATGGAGGCAGGAGAATTCACGACCTGTGCTTCCAAAACACAAGCCCCTCACTTCTGATGGGATAAAAAAGCAGTTCTGCTACTGCCCCAAAAGGGAGATTATTACTGAAAGCCATGAGCATACCTGGACCTGAGGAGTGAATGGCAGACACATCATCCCATGCAATCTTGGGAAGATTCCTACTGATAGTCAGGAAGCTGCAAGTGGCTTTTGCTGGAAGGTGAGGGTTTCCTGGCAGGCTGTGTGGGCCCCTGGTCCTAGCACTGTATCACTCTGTGCTGGAAGAGTGAGAGAAAGGCTGGACTCAAACCAGTGAAAGCTGTAGGGCAGAATGGTAGTTACTCTGCTGTCATATGGAACTGCTTGTAAGACATGATTTATTTTGGATTATATTGGTTTCAACTGGTATAATACAAACTTCCTGATTTTTCAAGGATATGTAGACAAAAAGACTAAATATGGTTTTACTCATCTTTTAATTTAGAACTACAAGTGTTTGGATGACCTATGAAATTATTTTAACGGTCTCTGCACAACACTGACCTGTCAGCACTATAAATGTCATCCTAACTGGGTATTAGTTTCCATCATGGTCATTTAGTCTCACCAGCAGAGTTACCTCCATGTAAGTGTCTTATCTGTGCCAAGCTGTTGGAAAAAAACAAAGAGTCACTGTCGCCAAGAAGCATCAGTCAGACATCTTCATAATACTCAGTTTGAAGAGGAAGACATGAACACAAAATCTAAAAGCATTGTGCGTGTGCATCTTGCCCTTGGAACTTCGGGCACAGCAGTCGGGGGATGATTTGCATTCAAACCAATGCTGTTATCTCTGATCATTAAAAATGTATTCAGCTTTGCTCATTCTAGTTGACACAGATTTACCCTTATCCTTCCATTTTTCTTCCTTAGCTTTATAACACAAGGAAAAGTCACAGGGTAAGAAGGACTGCCATGAATAGGAAGTGTGACAAATTGAATTTGATACAACTTTTGACTCCTGGTACAAGATGAATATGAACTTACTACATAAGGCTGCTCTTTGTTCTCATACAGAAAGCAAAGACATTTTTTGACCAGAATAGGCTGTAAGGATACATGTAAGATATTGACATAAAGTAATGGAATATGGAAAAAAAACAAAACAACAACAACAAAATGAGGGATGTGTGACAGGGGTGGAATGGAAGAAGTGTAGAAAATAAACACTTGGGCTTTGAACATTCAAAATTTACACCAAAGATAAAACCACCAAAAGTTTGTGTATTCTCCTTTTCAGGCATTTTGTGGAGTTTTTTCCTGTTCAAAGTTAGGAATATTATCCTGAAGTCTAAAATTATTGTATTTTGCCTTATCTCACATAGTTTAAACTTGGCAAAAGAAATACTGCTTCATTTTGGATTTGTTCTTGTATAGAAATTTAAATTACCTGGTCATAGGATTTTTCCAACACTGTCACTTGTTCTTTCTGTCTCATACATATTAAAAAAAAGATACTTAGTGTTGTCTTGTGCTTGCATATGACATAAAAACCCCTGAAGTTTGCTTTCCAGTGTATGGAACTTCAGCTAATGTACATGCAGTGTACAATAGCTGTTTTTTCAAACTTAGGATAAAAATGAAATGTGAAAGGGCTGTGTTGCACAAAGCTCCTCTTAAGATCACTGAAATAAGAGAGAGCCTCTGACAGAGTAGAAGTTCTGCCATCCTACTCTGCAGGCTCCTGGCGGGGACAATACTTAATGGTTCAGAGCTCTCATTTCTTGCTTAAAACTTTATTTTGCTCCAGAGCACCTCTTTATCTCTTGTCCATGGCTATTTTATAGTTCCAGTCTTTTCCATAACCAAGGCAGATTCTCTTTCTTTCCAGTTAATTGAACGTGCAGATGCAACACTAGTGAATCAGAGGTGTCACTTTCAAAGCCCTGAAAAGATCTCTTAACACAGTGAACACAAAGTTTAGCAAGTTGAAGCATTAGTATCTGTAGTATGTCAAAATGGTTCCAAAGGCATCATATCTACAACAGTTAAAGAAATGAGAGGGGTGTTTGGGAAATTTCTTATTATTCCTTAAGAGGAGCACCTCAGTTCTTCTGGTCAGTGTGACCTAAGTGAGCAGACACTACAATCTCACAAGACTGGGCCTTACTGGATTTATATGTCCAGCCACCTCTCCCATTCAGCCAGGCTGAAGCAGGAAAAGCAATGCCTTTGAAAATCATCACTCGCAGTGATTCAGCTGCCACAAGCCGGAGCCCTCAATGTGACATGAGTGGGCACGGCTCCCAGCGTGGCAGTGCTGTGTGCCACTAACACTGGCTGAGGGACTGAGTCCTGCTTCTGGGCTTGCCTAGCTGAGCTTCTTCCATTTAAGGGATAAAGCCTAACACATGCTGAGCTCCAGATCCCAAGCCCAGTGGAAACCCAGCCAGCAGAAAGCGAGCACTGCCAAGGAGATCTCGACATGAAGCGCTACGATAGCAAAGATCTTGAATGACTAAAATTCTTGAAAGTCTTGGTCAGTATCAGAGACAGTTTCCAACTGGGCAAAGTACAATATTTTCCCTCTACTTTTTATGAATGGCTGGATCAGGTTGTGCTGGAGTCGGAGTCCCCAGTGGAAGCCATTCATAAAAATAACAAAACAAAACAAACACACACACAAAAAACTTTCTAGGTCCAGTCCAGAGCCACTGGGTGCCAGAGGCTGGGAAAACATGCTGGCAGCTCAAGCCCCAGCTATCACTGAAAGTATTCAAGGGGCTTTGTGGTGGTCTGAAAAGTATGAACTGCTGTGTAGAAGGGCAGCTGGTAGAATTACTGTGACACATACTAGGCAGAAAGCCAGAGCTGGCCTTGTTTCAGACATTGTCTTTCCTCTCATTGAAGTGTCAGGGCCTAATTCATGGAAAATTTGGTGAGTTGGCAGCTCTTTCAGAATATTTCATTGAGCTACAGTGAGTGAGAATCACATGAACATAAGAGTCCATGGCCAAAAATATATGGGGATTTCTGAGCTGGAGCAATCAGTCAGTCTCTAAAAATGTCTGCAGATTTCATGTGGTTTGGGAGTAAACATATGTACAGGTGTAATCAACAGGCAAAAAAAAAGAAAATAAAGTGAAAAAACACTGTTGGCAGATTACAGAAGAGCTCAATGAGTTCTGTAATTATGAGAGATTCCTTTGAAACAAATCATTCCTTTGTCCAAGGGCAGAAAATGTCCATTAATGAGTTCAGGGCCTGCAGGCCACCTGGAGAAGGCATCAATAAAATGTGTGCCTTGGTAATAGCTTCTCCATTGCAAGGGAATTTAATGGGAAAGGAAAGGGTCCACCCTGAAGTTTAAAGACAGACCCAGTCATCACATAACTTTTTCTCTCATATTTATTTGAGAGCAGACCTTGGAGCTTGTTATATACAAAAATATAAAGCAGTAGGATTCTGCTGAGTTAGAAAAAGACTGAAAATAAACAAAGCATCTCTTGTTAAAATGGGATGCTTGTCGTGGGCAATCTGAATTGAATCAGTTGCATTTAATTTACATTTTCATTGATCCTTCCCACTGAAATATTGCTCTGAAAGGCCAGTTACACTAAACTGCCTATTCAGAAATATTCTAGTTATTTCCTACTACACTGTCATGAAAATTAGGTTTTTTGCCATGCAGAGTGATGGCATGTTGGCTTCTGCCTAAGCAAGGCACTAAAATCATGGCTGGGATTAGGAAAAAGCAGGAAGGAAGGGCAGGAAGAAAATCATTGGGTGCAATTCATGTACATTGAAAACAGAAAATCCGGGGGAGGGGGGCAGGCAGCAGCTTTGTCCCACTGAAGTAAGAAAAGCCTTTTTGTCCTCTCTGTGTCAGGATTTCATCCTTTATCTGTGGTCTTATTGTTCCGTGCTGCTCCTAGCACCCACAAGGGTCATCGCATCATCTTGGCAGTGATGGTATATTTTAAGCACGTCTGAATTTGTTCGTTAATTGGTACTCCTGCCAGGTGGGGATGAAGCACACTGGCACCTTGGTGGGTCTCCTGACTCATGTGAGGACTGTGTTTCCCCACCCTGGGTGGGAGCAGCCAGGAGGGAGACTTGCTGAAAATCCATGGCTGTGCCACCAGGTCCTGCATAGGCAGGCGGACACACCCAACCTGGCCGATGATGGGCATCCCTGTGATCACACCAATAGGCTTGCAAGGGTCAACACAGCATCACCTTCATGCAGCTGAAGGCCTCAAACCAGAGCTTCCAAGGGCTGTAACCGCTTCCCATCCCAGCCTTCTCCTTTTGGCAAGGGTGGCTTTGGTCAAGTGGGAAGCTGAGGCTCAGGAATGGGGTTATGTGTCCTCCACCTCTCTGCCTGAGCTTTGCCCCTGGTCATGATGAGGAGGGAGGACTTCTGACAGCAGGATACTTGACACTTCACTCACAGCTGAGAGTGTCATTAGAGAGCAGCAGCAGTGGAGACAACAAAATCTAGTTATAAAATGAGGCCACTCTCATGGTCTGATAAGTTAAGGCAGCAGTACCACAGAATAACTGAAAGATATAGCATGCTAAATTAGATTTCACCTTGGTTTTAATTGTACAAACTTAACATACTCCTCTTCATCCACAGTAGTACGAACTATTTCAGAGCAAAGTCGTGGATAGGTGTAGGGGAGGCTGGCTGTGACAGCTGGGCATGTTCATCTCTCCTTTCCTGAATGAGGGCCTTTTCTGTGTTTTATTTCTATTGCTGAAAATATTTTTCCTAGCACTCGTAAATCACAGTTAAGTGCTCTCAGTTAATTTTGTTTCTCACTGTGCTTTTGTTTTACTTTTCAGCCTCAACAAGTGGTTCAAAAGAAGCCTGCTCAGGTAAGAGAAACTAATGTAAATTCTTTAGACCACTTTAAGTGAATTAGTTTTTCAGTATTTCAACTGGTCTCTTTTACTGTAAAGAAAGAAGGGAAATATATCAATCATATGAGCTGGGGGACAGCTACTGGCTTGCTGGGCACAACTACCAGAACAATTCATGCGGTGGCCCTTGGCAAAGAGAGGAGGAAGCAGTGGACAGTGCCTGCTCAGAATTGTCCTCTTTCTGTCTTGGTCACCTTGCAATGATAATGCAGACACACGTGCTCTGTGGTGTGAGCCCAGCATGTAATAAACATCTCTGTGCGTCCTGAACATGGATAAGTGGGAGCTGCATTACAGCAAGGAAAGGAGTGGCATATGTGTAAAACCCATCTCTCTACTTTTCTAAAGGATTCTCTAAATCCACAAAATATAATAGGCTGAACTTGCTAACTAGAATGGATCCATCCTAAAGACTAACATATTTGAACTTTTCGTGTTGGATAGTATTATTCTTTTTAAACACTTTGAACAAAATGCAAGCCACAGGGTGTCATGAAACCAGGCAAACACTGCAGTTACAATCCACTTAATTTCCTTCTCCCAGCCTGCCCTCTGTTAAAAACCTTAAGGACCTAACTCCAACACTTTGTTATATGTGCACCAACAGAGAAAAGCCTGTGGGCATGGGAGCAAGACCATCACTGCTCAGCAGAGTTCATGGGCTGTGCTGCTGTCCCTCCATGTACATAAATGATTGCTGAGTCAAGAGCACAAAGGGTCCATTGCTCTTCTGGAAAGAGGTCTGTTTTTAGAAGGGAATGACACTTTCATTTTTCCCCCTTATGGTTCCAATACATTATTATAAAGTGTACATTGTCATAATACCAACTGCAATCTGAATTAGGAGCTGTTGCATAAGAAACAGAAAACATCCTAGCCACGAGTTGAAGGGGTAAAATGATGTAACTCTCCAAAGCATGTGCAGGAATTAGATCTCTACAAAAGAAATCGATACAGTTGCAGCAATGATGAATCTGTGCCACAGCTAATAATATTAACATCTCTGAATAGTGGAGATAATACACAGGATGAATGTAGTAATAACTTTCGAGTAAGGTTACATTTTGCAAGGAGAGCTAATGTCTTTTGTTAAGCCAGTTTATGCAAGAAACACAGCATAAGTCCCTGACGACTTACTATGTATAATCTGACTACATCACACAATTCAAAACACACCAAGCTGTTCTAATAAAAGATATTTCCTCTCCCTGTCTTGCTTATGTCCTCCAAATGTTACTGCTCCAATCAGGCTATTTCTACCACAACACAGCAGTAAATCTGCCAGTGGGCACAGGGCCAGCTATTTTCTCTGTGGCACCTGAGAGACAGGGAGGCTAAATCCGGCTGCTTAGAGGAGGCCACGTCCAGCAGGCAGAGACTCCCGGGAGGCTCTTAGCATTGCCTTTTCCTCTGGTACGTATCCGAGGTCAATCCCACTGAAGGCAGCAGAAGGAAGGGGTCTAGAGCCGGTGGCTCTGTCTGCAGCCCAGCCTGGCAGAAACCATTGCTGCCTATGGCCTTGTGGTGCTGCCAGGGCTCCAAGCTCCCTGGACACCGACTCCTGCAAGGGTTTTGTTTGCACAATAACTGTGTGCGAGCCTGGGTGCAGGAGACGAAGAAATACCTGGGACTGAAACTGGGCTGGTGTTTAGGAGGACAAAGAGGGGACCTGGCCTCTGTCATTTTTAGCAGAACAAAGTAATGACAGATTTAATTGATGGAGAAATGATGCAGGCATTTGAACTGAAGCACCAGCGTTCCCCATATGGATTTTCCTGTCCATTTGCTGAAGCACTGCTTCTGGTAGGGATGCTGTAGTGTGTGTCAACCAGACAGATGCCGCCACTGCTGCAGTGGTGCCTCAGCAGCATCTCTGTAGTCAGAGACAGGGAGAGAGTGAGAGAGAAAAGGAAGTCCTTTGACATTCCCATTAGTAATGGAAGTGTTTGCGCAGAAAGCGAGGAGGCACAGAAGAATACATGAAAGAAGAGAGAAGGCTGTTTAGATCTCTCCAGTCATCACAACTGACCAGTGAAAGAACACTCATTAAATTATTTGTATGCCCTGTCTTTACACAGACAACATTTCTGGTTTTAATCCTTAGACTAAAGGATGTTCAGTGAAATCACTGAACTTATCTTCAACCCTTCCTGGTTTCTGCAGGCCCCACCTTGTGCTTACAGTACCACAACATTGTAGTTTTGCTGGTACAAGTGCATGGCAAAGGACAAAAATTTATCACTGTGAGCAAATGCTCATGGCAGTGTCTTTCTGAGGCTGAAAGGAGGAGAGGTAAAACAGTATAATTCCTGGGATGATCAAGAACTTCATGCCACTGGGTTTCACTCAGGTCTGGTTGCCTTTCTCTGATTTCTTTTTGTACTACCTAATTTCCCTTTAAAGTAGGGAGGTTCAGACTCAGAATTAACAACAAGAACATGAGCTCATGCAGGCTTTCTAATCTGAGCTGTCTAAGGAAATAGTGATAAATTATATAAACACGGGGAGTACATGGAAGTTCATGGTGGATAATGTAAATCTTATACTACATTCAGAGGAATCTCTTCCTTTTCCATCTGTTTCCTTCAAAATATCCTCCCAGATGGCTTTACCATGTGGCAGTCTGGATTAAGTTAGAAATGTATCCTTTCTTCATTGGTGGGGACTGTGAGAGGTTACAGTCAAGAACTGCTGTGTGATGGTGAGCCTGCCTTGATAAAAGTGGCAGAAACTCTTGCTCAGGCTTGGTCCCTGAGTGCTCTCCTGTGCTCTGAATTTTAGGTGTATTCTCATAGATTTCCGTGAGTGTTAGTTTACATCACTGTTACTCTTGTTATTGCTTCTAACTAGTATGTCTCTTGGGTTTGGGTCATTTTTAAAAATACAGAAGCAGTAGGACCAGATAAAATTCTCATTTTATGAATAACAGCTCTGTTCCTATCACCGTTTCCCAGATTTTAAGCATCATGCAGGGCTCTGCCATGCTCTAAATCTCTTTATGGATATCTGCTGCCCAGTTAAGGGCAAAGAGATGTTTATGCAAATTTCTGCAGTATCTTTAAACATTGCCAGAGCTCTGAGGATTTACCATCACACAGACAGTAAGTAGCAGCAATAAAACCCGCTGGAAATCTACACACCCATACCATTAATACAAACCTTTGAATACTGTGCTCCATTCACATCTTTGTGATGATCACTGATGCATACTCTCACACTTCCTTGGGGAAATGAGGAAAAGAGCCAGCAGAACTGCGTGACATTGGTAAGTTTAGCACTTTCACATAAATATTTGCCTAAACCTCAAAACAAGGCTCTTTGAAATCTGCTGTCTCCAAAGAATGTACAGCCAGATCTTACAGTCATGATGTAGTAATATATTTACCGAGGTGTGCAAATACACAGTCCAAACAGAAATTTCTTCATTTCCTCATTTTTAAGGAATTTGTAGCAGCTGTTGACTCAGCCATATGGGGGAGTTACACTCTTAAGTAATATGAAGGCAACAGATCTTTTTAGGAAAACACAATGAAAGCTATCAAAATTTTCTGGAAACAGGACATGTTTTATTTTTATAAATTCTGAAAAGGAGACATACAATGAACATAGAACAGCCCTTTAAAAATCTTATTATCTCTCTTAAATTCTCAGATCCTTGGAAATCCTTTGTATCTGAGTCTGAAAGACAGCATAATAGCCAGAAAGACAGTGTATAGATCAGAAAAAAAGTGTATCAGTCATAAAAGTGCACGTAAAGTGCACACAGAGCAGTTTACATAAGAAAGTGTACAGAAAACGTACACCAAAAGAACACATAAAGTATACTTCTCTACTAATGCTAAATGTAGTAGATACTTCTAAAACAATGTAAAAAAAAAAATCCAACAAGAATAAACGCTAAAAGGAAATGTGTTATTTTGTATCTATCTATCTATCTATCTATCTATATCTCTCTATCTATCTATCTATCTATCTATTATATATATATACCTGAAGTTGCATCCATTGCATATGTCTACTCAGTGTAGGACACAGTAATTCCTGCCAACCCAGGAATACTGCAGTCTTATTCAACTGAGTCTGACTGTAGAAATACATCTGGCCTGGAAGTTGACCTTGTGCCCTGGGATTTCATTGCTCTTTCCATTGCATCCAGCAAGCTATGTTGTGTCTCATGGACTTTTTTTGTATTTACTGATATGAAGAGTCAGAAAGTTCCCAGGGAAAGTCCCAGAAAGTCGAATGCTGGAGAGGTAAAACTTTCTTTTCCAGTAGTACATAGAATTTTGTACTTTAACACAGGATAAATGCATATGTGTTACAAAGACCACGCCAGAACATCCTGTTAAAGGCTAAATTACCATTCTTTTATTATAGTTTGTGGGTTTTTTGAGCAAATGTTGAATGTTTGCCCAAAGGCAGCACTAGGGGCCATCTTATATGTACTGGAGGCTCCTGGTACCATGTGAACACAGGCTGAGCAAGCATATATTGCGGTGCATGGGAAATCAGGAAAGTCTCTTGCTTTCTTCATGGATGCAGTAGATGGAATTTCATGGGCACTGGTTTCATGGTGCTGGGCTTTACATCTTTAGCTTCTTTCTCTTTTCAAGGCAGAATCATCGCAACTGGTGTGGTTTCCAAAAGAAGACATATTCAGTCTTCTTTTTTTGTTGTTTATAATTGGTTTATTGAGACTGAATGATTTGTCTCATGACATTAAAAAAAAAAAAAAAAAGCAGTATTTGAATTAAAATAAGAAAAAGAATATGGGAGAAAATATAGAAGTTGCAATTACCAGGTCAACAGATGAACAGATGAAGCACGAAACTGGTCTAAAGAATAAGGGCTAGGAGGGAAGGTATTTCAGGTATTTCTGACAGAAAATATTTTCTTATTTGTACTACATAACTTCTGAATAGACTCTGGATAATGTAATTCAATGATGCTATGCCTAGATACCCAAATCAGTGTAACACTGAGGTACCCAAGGTTTTAAATATTTATGATTGTCATTTACTACATAGCTATGATACAGTAACATCTTTGAGATGGCTGCTTCCAGAAATTTGGCTATAAATAAATTAAACAAATTGAGATATTATATGACCAGAAGGGATAAAAAAAACCCCTTCAAGACAGGAGTATATGGAGGTATTCAGTCACTTTTTAAAAGTCAAAAATTGGAAATACCTGAGCAGCAGCCCCATTTCTTATCCCAGCAAGCTCTCCAGGCTACCAGGGGAGAAGTGTTCCTAGTGCTGCTCCTTGAACATGAGACACAGTGCAGCTCAGGATTCAAAGGTCAAAGAGCCACTAAGTGAGCAAGTGGGAGAAACACGATTTGATTTGGTTGAGTCCAGAGATCTGTTAAATTCAGATGCATGATTCTGTCAGTAAATGCTGTCTGAGGTGTGCATCCCCTTGCTTATTATTGCTGTAGTCCAGAAGGCAGGCTGGGGTGGCTGAGGTGCTTGTCACTGTGCCCCGTGCACTGCTTAAGGAGCACAGGAGCTGCAGTCAGCCCTGTGCCAGGAGAGCACAGCTTCCTTTGAAACCATTATTTCTGAGCACTGCAGTCGGCAAGTTCCATTTTAGACAAGTTTCACAGTGTCTTGATTCCTCTTCCACTAAAACTGAGGTGCTGATGCTCCCTGCTTGCATAAGGGAGTTACCAAAGTGCACACACTTATGATCTGATGCGACAAAAAAGGAATTTGATTTAGCAAGATTTTTTTCTTTAGGGCTTGTCAAGGACTATCTAAGTGATTCAGTCTTGCCTGCTGCAATGTGCCACTTGAAGATGTCATGTCCTTGCCAGCCAGTTTATGAGTCAATCAAAGAGCAGGAGTGCCATGACTTAGTTCAACATAGAAGGAGCCATCAGCTCTGAACAAGAGCAATAACAGATTCTTAACCACTCAAATACACCGCATTTAATTCCCCTGAGGGAAACTCTAGGGCAGGAGGCAGCTTTCTGAATGCAGCACTGTTCACACATTTTCCCGTTCAACACAGACATGCTTTCAGGTCCCTGCTCTTTTCCAGTGTGCTCGGCAAGACCTAAAAGCGGGGATGTAGAACTTCAGGGACTACAGCTGTTGAGCCACTCCATGCACAGCATAGGGAGTAGGTGTTGTGAAGGTGGTAGAAGGCTAGAGGTTGAAGGGGTGGGCTAAATCATTTCCCTAAGCCAGCAAAGCTCCTCTTCAACCTCTCCCTACCTCTCCCTTCCCACTGCTTGCTCGTGGAAAAAGCCTGAGGCAGGCAGGCAACACCTGTGGGCAGGGTGCCTTGTGTTTGATCCTGTGGCTGTGGCCACGAAAGATCTTTAGGGAGGTACTCCATCCAGTTCAGAACTTGGCTCTGATTTGACATGAACTGAAGTCTCACTAATAATAGCCAGAAGAGAAGGGATTGTGGTGTATACTTGGGAAACACCATTGAGGAACAAGGCTGGGCAGTGTTTAAAAAAATGCCAGTGAACAGTAAATTAAACAGTGCTACTTCTGCATACACATTACATATTGTGGCCAAGATTTCCAAGAGTAGCAAGAGTCAGTGCTGCTAACACTTAGGTTTCTTCATACAAGACATACAGGACATACAGGATTTTCAGCAGCACATGGCTACCCCCTGAAAATAAGGATTATTTTAAGATATTTCCCAAGTGATACTCAGATAGCTGAAACGACCAGCATGATCACTTGGTGGACTTATAGCAGTAAAAATAATCAAAATGCTAATTAGCAAATATGAGGTGGGCCAGAGGGCTGTGCAAGAAGAAAGAGATCTTTGCTGAGAGCTTGGTTCCTGAGATTCTCAGAAAGGGCTCTGCATTTTCAACAGTCAGCATTGTTGTTGCTCCTCCACATCCAGCTCGAGCCACTGAAAAATGCCCTATTTCCTGACTTAAATATTATTAACAGATACTCCAGGGTTGTGTCCTTGCTCATTTATTGCACTGAAAAACATGGGAAACAAACCTATGTAAACATTCTTGGAAATTGCTCCATCTTTGCTGTTCCAACTCAGGACCATATAAATTCTGTTGCAAATTGCATTTTAAAAATGAAGTATGCTGCGATGGATGTGTAGTAAGGTAAACACAAATAAAATCAAAGTTAACATCAATGAAAATACAGTTTTTGTATGTTAAATAATTTACTAAGATAGTTACAGTCTTCACACACCAGCACTAATAAAGTTTGGCTAGGGGAAAGAGCAGTATACTTAGGCCTTATTAACATATTTAAACATGTTATGGAAGGAAGCAATATGAATACAATATGTTATTTTATTCTGGGTTTTCCCTGACATCTGGAGAATTTTCTAAGATCCACTTGTTGTCCAAAATAACAGTCTTGGAACTGAAGAATAACGAGAATTTTTCAGTTATTCTGTCAGTACTCTGTGAGGCATTTGTGGTATTTGGTGAATTTAGTTCCTTGGAATTAGTGCTGCCACGCTACCCCAGGGTGACATCTGGCCTCCCTGGGCAGTCCCTCAGCTTGTGACACCTGTGCCAAACATTAAGGCTGGGATGGTCGGCCTCCCTGGGCAGTCCCTCAGCTTGTGACACCTGTGCCAAACATTAAGGCTGGGATGGTCACCCTGAACCTATGAGCCTGCCTCCTCCCTTGCAGTTCAGAGAGGACAGCTCAGGATTCATAAAAAGTGTGAAACACAATTGTGATAGACACTTTAAAATAATTTTTCCCAGTAGAGCTTCTATCCCATACTGCTTCTGTTGATGCTCTCGCTGTGCTGTTCCTTAGTGCTGAGATTCAGTGAAGCAACCCAGATGACAAACACAATGACAGGCAGGGTGCTGTTCGGGGTGGGCACTCAGAGCTCATGGTCGTTGATTGCTCATTGGATATTGTAGGCACGGGACTGCTGTGACAGCAGACAATAAGGAGTATCACAACCTAACAGGAGACCAGTCAGTGAGAATTATGCTCCTAGGTTCAACGTCAACTTCACCTTGAAGGCTACAGAAGTACATAGGTGGTTTTCAGACATCAACACATTGCCAAACAGCGCATGAAGGATCTAAATCTTTGGCCAGCCTATTGTTTGTAAGTGTGTTGAGTTTGTCCTTAGAGGACCTAAATAAATAAATGTGCTTTTCTCACACTGAGGAAGAAAAAAGCCCTTCAAAACCACTGCCTGACTGCTGGGCATTGTAGCACTCACATCATCATAGCAGACTGTCTCATGGATCCTTTCTCATTGGGATCCCAATGCAAGAAATGTTAAATTTTTTATGAAGTCTGCTCCAGCAGATGGTGAGCATGACTATGATAAAGTTCTGCTGCTGATCCCACTGTAAAGCATTTCTAGAAATTCCAGAATGTTTTCGGAAAATGTTGGCTGAAATCTCTCTTTAGAAATTATTAGTGCTTATATTAGAGCAGGATATAATATTGCCAGTGTAGTTCTTGCTTTGCCTCTGCTCTGTCAATGTAGTCACATTATTCAGGGCTGATCTCTGATCTCAGGTTTGAAGAGTTATTTGCCACACAACAACCATGGGAAAAAAGAAGGAGAGAAATAAAAAAAATGAATCACCCCCATTCTGCCTGAATTCAGATCTCAGATTTCCCACATCCTGGTATTTAATTTCTCACAGAGTTACCAATGGTTGATCTCACGGCAGGATTAGTGGGAAGAAAAATGAGAGCTCCATTGAAACTAGACTTGAATGTGGAAGGAAGGAACATGTGAGCTCTAGGACCCTGGCGATATCAGATTCAGGGCAGTGAACGGCTTCCACCCACTCCCCTTCCCTGATTCACATGTTTATTTTGAGGGGAATTCTGGAAACTGAAATCAGAACAGCAAAGACACAGTTGCAGTAAGTTAGGGGACTCACACATTGCTTCAATAGTCTCCTGAGAACTGTGTTATATAGTGAGGTATTAACTGTAATTTATATTAGTGGGGTTTTTTTTATGTTTAGAAAGAGGAGAATAGATTAACATTGAGGTATAAATTGCAGTAAATCTGTCTCAGTTCTAAAAGAAAACATGTTTTGAACACACATTTCCACCAGGATACATTCTCTGATTTGATTATGGAACATAGATGTGTTCAACTCAAAAAGAAATTCCCATGAAAGATTCTATAATCGAAAGGAAATCATCACTACATATTAAATTGGAGAGCCTCACTCACTTTGAATGAGGTTATCTTGCTCAGAGAATTAAAAAGCTTTTTTCTGTGGATTGCTATGTGGATGGATCTAGAAAAGTTGGGTTGTTGCTCTGCGCTGAGGAGGATCAAACTTTCTCACACTTTCCACAGGTTGTGTGGAGATATTAAAAAAGTTGAAAAAAAGCTTTAAATGCATCACTCTAAATCGTTTAGGAGTTGAACATATTAAGATGACAAGAAGTATGTCATTAAAACATAACTACCCTTTCTGGATTACCTGGTATTTGTAGATTTATTGGCAAGGTGGCTTAAATTAGGGATGTATTTTTAGCCTGCAGCATTACATAGTAAAATAGCAGCTGAATTCTTTGCAGTGAAAAAGGGAAGGGATGGGGGCAGTTTATTAAAACCAACACAAACCTCTCTGATTTTGCTTTTTCGTCCGCACAAAGAGGTGCTCCGTGGTTACACAATCAGTAAAGTTTGTGAGAGAAGCATTTCCATTGCCCCATTGTGCTCAGGAGCTGTCGCCTGCCTTTTGCTGCAGACCTGCTGTTTAGTCTGAAACTGAAAATTAAATCCAGAACTTCAGCTCTCAAAGTTAAATACTCTGCATTGCTGGAAGCACGCAGCCTTGCCAGTGTCTGTGTGGCAAGATCCATGATCAAACTCTTCAGACATTTTTAAAAGCATTTTACAAGTCTGTTAAGCTTTATTGTTTTTGTTTTGGTTTGGGTTTTTGTTTTTCTGTTTTAAGAAAAAAAAAATAATCTGAATTATACTTGAAAGTCTCATGTGAACTGTGCTGAACCAGCTCAGGGAGCTTGGCTCACTATCTTTAAGAAATATGTTTCTCATTTTGGAGGGCTTTTCTGAGAATGGCCAGGGCAAGGTAGAGCCCTGTAGGTTAAACTCGCTCCTCCAGGAAAAAAAAAAAACAAAAAACCAAGGGTTGAGAAAAACCAGGGGAGCTCGAGGAGGAGCAAGGATGGCGGCGGCAGAGCCCACGTGCCCTGCCCGGCTGAGGCTGCGCTGGCGGCGGCAGCGTGGCAAGGGCCGCTCAGCCTCGGGGCTGGCCCTCGTAAAAATGTCACCAGTGCGCTTCCCCTGCGAAAGGCGCTTTTATCTCCCCTTCCTGCAGCCCCTTTCCAGCGGCTCTGTGGGGCTGGTCCCCGCGGCTGCTTCTCGGCCTCCCTGCATGGCTGGACCCTAATGAGGTGTGTGCGGCTCTTGGCTGCAAGTTTTCAATCTCTTTCTTATTACTTCAAAGCTGCTGCTCTGAGGTTCAGACAAGTTTGATCACTTGGCAAAATGTCTCAGCTGGGATTCAAAAGGAAGATGCTTTATTTTATTATTTATCACTGCGGATAGATAGCTGTTCCCAAACGGTTCTTGCCAGTGGCTTCGTGGGCAGAGCTGCAATGCTTTTTTAAGTGATAAAGGATTGTAGGTGAACAACTTTTGGCAGTTGCTTCCTGTCTGTAACAAGTGGTCGTTTTTTAGGGGAAGAAAAAAAGGAGAATAGAAATCTAACAGGCCTTACTTCATTTTCCTTTTCATGTTCTAAATTTGGGGGGGGGGGGGGGAAAGGCAAATGATGTGGGTTTGACCTCCATTTCAAAGCCTCTATAGTGTTTCCCTACCCCATTGTGGGAGACCTTTGCTGTAGTCCTTACTCTGCCACTCACCATAAAATATGCAGAGAAACCGGTACTGTTTCAAGTACCTCATGGGCTTACAGGGAAAGCAGACTCTCTCAGGTTTATCTGTGTGGGCTCCAGCATCCTTTTGGGCTTTTCCATCTCCAGTGCCACAAGAAAGCAGAGCCAATACAGTCACCCACAGCATTTCAGTGAACTAGACAAGTCTAAGGATTTTTAAGGTTGGTATTCACCTTCTTTTGCCCTTTCATCTAATTATGGACATACATATTAGTGATTAGAGACTATTATTAGAGCCTCTGCTTGCCTTATGCTCCAGTCTGGATTTTGGCTGTGAATGCAGAGCAGTTTACCACTCCTCCAGTTTACAGCCTCCACAAGAGGTTTGTAAGAGCAGCTTCTCAAAATCAGGGTCTGTCCAGCTCAGTTGTATATGTTTCTAACAGCACCACTGCCTTCTTTTTCTTACTATTTTATTTCCTTCCCACCAGAAATGTTTACATATTGTAGGGTTGAAGCTCTCCAAGGCAAAACATATCTCTGTCGGTATTGCATAGCACCCGCAATTGCTTCAAGCACCATTTTAATTTTAAGTCTGTCCTTTGCAGACTTTAAATAGTGTTTCCTGCAAAATTCTTCTGACCAGTACTGAGATTTTGCTGGAGATTTTCAGTCTCCTTTTAATCACATGGGGAACAGATTTTTTCAAAGTGTTTTGACCTGCTTAGGTCAAAAAGGCACTTGCTGTACTCAGATGCCAAAATGCGTTTAAGAAATCTGGCCTGACGTAACTTAGACAGCTGAGTCTCAGTTTCAAAAGGCTTCAGCCACACAGACTTTGGCACTGAATGACTTTCTGCCTTCCAGAAATCTCATTGCTGAGTTAATTTCGGGGCTACTTTATAATCCATAGCAAATTTGGGCACCTAAAGCTGAGGTTCATTCATGACCATCCGTAAGAGAAGTTGAGAGGAAGAACTTAAGGCAGGTACTTTTTAGGATATCTAAATGTCAGTCAGCCTAATTCCCGTTTCTGGAAGTTCTCAGTGTGAGCCCTCCTGGATTTAAAACTCCTCTGTCAGATAAGCCCTTTCTCTCAAAGTAACCAGAGAGACTCATTATCACTCCATTATATCAAACAGTTCTCCTAGTGGGAGATAAGCTAGAAGATAGAGAAATGTTTTTGATTCCTCCTTAATCTAACAGGAAGAAGAGACTTGAACCTATATTTTAAGTAAGCTGTTCTAATTTAAAGAGGAATGTCCTGTCCCCTCCTGTCCTGTGGGATACCTCCTAGGCAATGTCTTGATCCCCTCCAGTTATCTGAATCTGTTGCTTAAGGACCAAAACGTGGCCAAGCCTGGTGAGACACTTCCTCCAGCAGAGGAAGGGGATCTGTAGAAGTGGTTTCTGGGTGTGTAAGAATGGTTAACTCTCTCTGACCTCTACCAGCTGAGTCCCAGCACAGCCCCAGCAACTTCACTCCGGCTGCCTCAGCTAGTTCACTTCCTCCAACAGCTGGGGTTGTGTATTATCCAGTAATCCCCTTGAGCAGCCTTTTTGCTAGTCAAGCAGTGCTATTCCAGCAGTAAAAGGAGAGGACTCACTTAATTAATTTACTAACTATGCAGCTAAAAGCCCACAGACTGGTGACCTGCAGGAGAGCATCAGTTTTTTCCTTTATTTTCTCTACGCCCTTTCTGTCTTTCACAGAATAATTGATTATTTATATAAAAGTGACTTTAACAGAAGAAAGATGCATCTTCCATACACAAAAAATTCAGGGGGGAGCCTTCTTCCTAGAAGGTAGAAAACCCAGCTTTAAATATCTGCTTCAAATCAGAGAGCATGGCAATTTCAAAACAAGTCTAAATGTGAATTTCCAATCCAGTGCTATTGTGTACATGTACACACAGAGATAAATCTTATTTTTGCTGTCTGTTATACATTGTTTTCCTGAGTGTGAAAACTTTGAGGATATCTCTAAGTCAAAATGATCTTTAAAATACTTGCTAGCTCTTAGACTGCTCCCAAGAGCATTAGGCACCTCAGCACATGCCCACCAACAAGGACTCAGGCATTGGGAAAGTGAAGCAGCTCAGCAACACTGCTTGCTGGTGTTTAAATATTGCTATGCCATCATGCTATGGCCAAATCTGCAGTCTTTTGAAGGCCAACATCTTTACGTAGTGAAGTGGGCTATTAGAGGCTAGGTCAATAGGAACTTACACATTTCAAGCAAGAATGTTGGTTTCCAGTCCCTACATCTCAACCCAAAACTGCCCCATCAGCTGTCATCTCTCTATTTGTCTCTCTGTTTGTTTTTAATGTCATTTAAGTACTGAAAATTTTGCTTCTTTGGGGTGACCTGCTTCCTCCTCACTGGTCCCAGGGCTGTCCCATGACTTAGTCTATGATTGCAGAAACAGTGGTGGGAGAAGGCAGGCAGTCTCCTAACTTCTCTGTAGACAGAGTTTTTAACTGTCTTGTTAGGCACCAAGCTAAAGAATTTGTGCTCCTTCTAGCATGCTAGCAGTTGCAGTGCACAGAAATTACTTGCTTGTGGTCTGGTTGACTTAGAGGTGTTTAGATACAGAGTTTCTGTACTGAAATAATTCCTAAAAATAATTTTTTAATCCAGCAGTAAGACAGGTTGTATGGCCTTTTATGTGTATGGTCATGGTGATCTCTTCTGCCCTAATAAATCGTTTCATTGTGATGTGTGAAGTACACCTGCAACAATTTGAGTTCTGAACCCAGCTTCTGGAGTCAAACTTTGCCTCACTGCTGAGTGACTAAACCACAATAAGTCACTGAGCTCGTCACTGGTGCAGTTTGCAGAGAGTACAGTAGCTCAAAGCAGCAGATGCCACCCTAAGCTTCACAAAGAGCAAACCTACTCTCAGTGTCTGTCAGTGCTGTAAGAATTTCTGAAGACATTTGGTGCGTTGGCTGCTGAGCAGTCAGGATGGCACTGTCTCAGCCGGGCAGAGTCCAGGCCCTGGCGTCTGCTCTAGAAGCAATCTATTCCTATCCCTATATTTCAGGGACTCCTCTGAAAATATTAACTTACATGCCAGGGGATTTCAGACATGTTAACAGCAGACAATGGTCCTCAGTTTGCAAGTTGCTCTTGTCAGCAGTTCTTTTTAATGTATCTATTCAAGCATACCCTTTTGGGCTTAAGAAGCAGCCAGCAAAATCTGTGCCAATAGTTAATACTTCATTATAAAATAAAAGCTCTGACAAATTCAAAGGTTCCATATGTAGCATTACTGTGATCCTGCAGTTCATTTCACAAAATGGGTTTTAGTTTTTTTAATCTGCAGTTTAGAAATTCATGAGCAGAAGTTGAAAAAACTGAATTGCCAGTTGCATTTCCAATGAATTTCATGGGGCAAAGACATTTAACCTTGAAGTTTTGCCCTGGGTATTAGAACAGAACAAAAATATTTACAAAAATACCAAATTGTTGCCCTTCTGCAGGTGGGGGAATGCTCCTCAAACACCAACAATTGTCTCATCATCAGGTTTTGTTGATTCCAAAACAAGGAATGTAGAAGATGTACAAAAACCAAACTAAGTATGTCTGTTCTTCAAGTCACTAGGGTGCTACTGACTGCTTGTAATTCCAGAGAAAAATAGCCTGCACCAACCAAATGTGTATCACCAAATGGAGGTCTTGAGCAGCAGGTAGAGTTACATTTCACCTGCACAGGGTGTCTCAGGAAAGAAGTCTCTTGGGGTCAGGGGGTGACTTTGATCTGAAAAGATGCTGCAGTTTCAATACAATCATTTGTGGCACAGCTCCATTCTGGATGGTACCACCTCTGAGCTTTAGGAATGAATCACAGAATCACAGAATCATTTTGGCTGGAAGGAAGCTCTGGAGATCATCCAGTCCCAACCCACCTACCAAGGCAGGGTCACCTAGAGCAGGTGATACAGGAACATGTGCAGGTGGGTTTAGAATGTCTCCAGAGAAGGAGACTCCATGACCTCCCTGGCAGCTGTTCCAGTGCTCTGCCACCTTCAGTGTGAAGTTCTTCCTCAGGCTGATGTGAATCTTATTGTGGTTTAGTTTATGGCAATTGTTCCTCATCCTCTTGCTGGGCAGCACTGAAAATAGTCTGGCACCATCCTCTTGACACCGGCTTTGAGATACTTGTGTGCATTAATGAGACCCCCTCTCAGCCTTCTCTAGACTAAACAGGCCCAGCTCCCTCAGTCTCTCCTCATAAGAGAGATGCTTCAGTCCCTCAATCATCTTTGTTGGCCTCTGCTGGACCCTCTCCAGTAGCTCCTTCTCTTTCCTGAGGAGCCCAGAACTGGACACAGCCCTCCAGATGGGGCCTCGCTAGGGCCAAGTAGAGGCAGAATCACCTTCCTCAACTTGCTGGCTGCACTCTTCCCGATGCACCCCTGTGAGGTGGATATGCTAGTGGTTATCACTTCACAGATTCCTGCAGTATACAACAGTTTGCTTTTCCACAGCAGAGTCTTCAAAAGCAGAGATTCAACTTCATAGCTCTGGAGAGGGTTCATGGGTCCACACATCTCGACAGAGTTGTTCTGTGCCCACAAGCCTCCACACAGAGGAGGAGGGCATAACACAGGAGACAGCACCGTTCTGTCTTATCTTACCAGATGAGATATCCAGGTCATCTAAAACAGTCTCAGGTGCTATCTTCAGGCAATCAGATCCCAAAAAGATTGCCATATTTTAAAACTGTGTCTTGGGCTAGCCCAAATAAACATACTGGCTGCAGACAGCACTTCTAACTGAAACCTGCTGTCCTGCTCCTGTTCCTTTTTTATTACCTTCACCCCTGTTAAATCAGGGCTAACAGCAGTGATACCAGTCCCCTGCAGAGTAGCCCTTCTGAGGGCAGATACCTGCTGTGAGTCATTTAAAAATATTTGTCCATTCTCTGATGCTGGAGGCCAACCTCGGTGAGAGATGAGGGTCCAGGCTAATGTCCACATCTGCCAGCCCCTTGCCAGTGATGACCCTCAAGAAAAGACCTGTTAAATATCTGTGCACAAAGGAGGTTTGGAGAAAGCCACCTTGCAGCTCTGTATTGGGAGAGACACCAGCTCCCTGTCACTCCCTCCTTGGCAGGGCAGTTACAGTAGTTCAGGGTGGAAATGCCTCTGTGTGCTGCGTTTGTCATACAATATCAATCTATGGCCTGGAGCAGCTCAGGATAAACATACCCATACATGGGACCTGTGGATGACCAAGGACAACATGTGCCGAGTAAAAGTGCTTCTGCCGCGGGTCCCTGTGCTAATCAGCTCCTGAGGATACATGTATGGGGATGTACACATGGATGGATGGGGAGTCACCTGGGATATCGTCTTAGCAGCAAGAGTAAAGGCTGAGCTGAGCATATGAGTGTTCACCCTGTCCTTCTAGTGTTTGTCTGATTCACCCTGAGCTCTTCATGGCTGTGGCTTCTCTGTTAGCCAGATCAAACCTGGTCTGAAGCTTTCTCAGGTTTCTCTTTGCAGTCTGCTGGCCAAACCTCTCACTAGATTGCTGCAGCAGAAAACAAATAACCTGGGGAGTAGCCATTCAAGGCAAAACTGGGTGGATGAACATTTACGCTCAATTAACACATGTCATTATCCTGCCTCCACAACTACAGTGAATGCACCTAAAAAGTGGGAACAACCTGAATTAAAGCTGCCCTGTAACTTGAAACTTTTGCTTCTTGGCTGAGTGCATCCTGTGATGATGTTGCTGAATTTATGCTCTGCATGGCTATCACAGTCTGAGTGATTTGGATTTCTAATGTCTGCTCCAATGACCATGCTTTCCTTCCTAATTTTTTCCCTTCTCTTCAACTTTATCGGAAGTACATCTGGACTTACAAAGTATTTAATTCCAGTCCCAGTTCCTCCTTCAACTGTTGACTCAGGGACTATGATACATGGCTATGCCATCAACCTTGGCAGGTCTGTGAGGACTTGCAAGTGCCTGGAGGGTGCGTACTACTGGTAAAGCATCCTTCCCCTGAAGTGTCCAGTGCCCTGACGTGCCAAGCAACACACTTCAGTGAATCTCTGGCTGGTATGACTCAGCACAAAGCTGGTTTTCAACTTCTAAAGGTTACACAGTTTTCAAAATGCCTGCCCCATCCTCCATCTTTTGGAAAGGGGGGCGGGGGGGTGGTGTAGAGGCAGAGATTGTGTTGAGGATCGCAGCTGCACAAGCTTTTGATATTTGCAACCAGCTTTCTACAAGTGCAAAAAAATCCCTTTCTGTTCCTGCATTATACATCTGTATTTTCTCTTTCAGAACCTCTACTCACTTCTTCCTTTGGGTCCCTCCATGCATATATGTCTGATTTGTACTATCCCTTTGTTTGAATTGTAAGCACTTCAGAGCAGCAATCATGTCTCCATCTGTGTCTTGACAAGAAACTTACATGATAGGTTGGCTTGAAACCACTCATCTGTAACTGAGCTATCTTAGGCTTTTGCAAGGAATGAACAACAATCTGATCCCTTTGAAAAGCTTTCCTTCATGAAAAAATATTACCCAACACTGATGTGAATTTGAAGTCTATGAATCTCAAATATATTTTAATAATTACTTTATTATTTACTTATTTGGGGGGTTTAGCTTGATTTTTTGTTTTTCATCCTTCCAGGTACTACAGGTACACATATTTTCACGTACTTGTGCAGGTGAGAGAAACTTCCTTCATTACCTGAACACGTATATATATATATATATATATGTATGAAGGAAGAGTTTCTCTTTAATTTTCTTGGTCAGTACAGCAAGGATTACAAGGAAAAAATACTGTGAGATTCATAGTAAAAATCACTAGAGTGGACAACTTTTTAACTAAAAAGAGCTCTCTTGTAGCCACCCTGTCTGAGCTTTGAAGTATGTCCTTTCACATAGTTTGCCTCTCCCCCATCCTTCTTACTCTGTGATCGGAAGTCTACCTTCATGGAAAATGAGTTCATCAGGTTTCAGTAGTATCCTGACAAGCCAAGCATAAAACAAAGAGAGCTGCCGCTCCGCACCCACACGTGTGCTGCCCTCTTCCAGGAAATGATAATCGGAGGCTCAGGGCTGACCACAGTGCTGTAAGAAATTAAGCATGTGATCATCATCAAATACCGTAACATGTCTACCTGTATTATGTTAAGAGCACAGAACCCACAGTTGTAATTTTTTAACTGAAATACTTGGCTTGGAGGCAAAATTGGGGTTTGCCACAATCATTCTGAGTTCTGAATTACTAAGGCTCAAACCAATGTATTTTGCAGTGTCTCTCCACATGCAGCCCAAATTAGCCCTTCAGTAGGTGCATGAAAATACCATTTTTCTTTTTGGCTGAAATGTTGTAACAGTCCTGTTCTGCACAGAAAATAAGCAGCAAAAATGCATTACGCATTAATGGGATTCGATGAAGTGTGAGCTCAGTTTCCGCCATGCCACCAGAGACAGAGTAAAATTTGCTTGATCATTTAATGAGTTGAGAATCATTTTTGTTGCAGCTCTGTGAATAAAACCCAGCTACGAATAGATCGGTGTCTTCTGGAATTTAGGAATTGAAAATTCAAGGTCAGAGGGCAGCTGACACTTGATTTTGCTCTCTCTCCTCTGTCCATGGCTTTGATCATGCTACGTCTTTTTTTGTGCCTGGTGCTCAAGAGAGTACCCTAGGGTCATGGCCTGTTTCTTCGTCAAGAGGTATAAACCTACTGGCTTAAATATCTGAGGCCCAAGCTTTAGCAGGGGTGGGGGCATGAAGGAAGAGGGGGGAGCATTTCCTTCATGCTTTTCACTTTTCCCACATAACCCAAAGCAGACTAAACAAAACCAGTGTGAAATCTTATGGCTTGATGCTGCTATGGTTATATTTTTTAAGCTGTCACCCATTCATTTATAGTTATGTTTATTCCCTGGATTTACAGCCTTTTTTCAGCCTTTTCTTGCAGGGAGGTGCAGGGGGAGGTCGAAACCTTTTGAAAGGGGATTGCAGAGAGCAGTGGCCTATGATTAAAGTGCCGTGTTTTTCCTTGATGCCGCTCCTCTGCAGCAGTGTTACACATGGTAGCATTTAGGAGCCCTTCACAGCTGAGGTGTTTCAAACACTAATGAATGGAAGTTTGGTCGTATAAGGCAGGCAGGCTTTAAGGCAAGCTTTGCTGAATGGTGTACTGTAGTGGCCTGGGAAAGGAAGAGAGTTATAAATTGTGTCAGTTAGCCACCCAGACAAAATGAAGCCATGTGGAAAATCAAATCTATTAAAGTATGAAGACTGTTTTAAGCTGGTCATTCTTCAAAGGTCTCAGTTGGCTGAGGGGATAAATTCCTCTTCTTCCTAGACCTTTTTCACGTGCTGTCTTAGGTGATGATGTGCAGTGTGTGATAAAAAACAACTTTTCACCGGCAGCCCCTTTTATTAGAAATGTTAGTTGCCCCCAGTTCACCACCCATGTCCTGAAAAGTACTGCACATTTGTTAAAAAATAAGGGTAAGAATATCACATTGGGACAGCCTTGCTGAAGGCAACACTAGAGCCAATGAGGAGGACAAGGCTTCCCAGAGCAACTGGTTAAGATTGGATACGTGCTCAAAATGCTTTCCATTTTCTAGCTGCCCGTGTCTGCTGGCTGTAGGAGGCCCATGACAGAGCATGGCACAGAATACTTTTTCTTGACATCTCCTGAAGTAGAAGAAAAGCCTGGCAAGGCAAGGTGGGGGGGATCAGAGAGCAGGGTACCTTCCCTTCCTGTCCGAGATGGCTTTTTGAGATGTCACAGGAGCTGTAAAGGGCATTTTATTGGCTCAAGAGATAATTGTCGGCTGCGTGAGACATGACTGAAGCGGCAGCCTGAGATGCATGGTCACCACAGTATTTATTATTCCTCTTTGTGTATTCTAGGAAGAGACTGAAGAAACGTCCTCACAAGAGTCTGCAGAGGAAGACTAGGAGATCACACCATGCAATTTCTACCTCATCAGCAGTTGGGTCTTTTGAAGGGAGAAGACACTGCCTTGACCACTTACTTTCTATTGCCATGGTCTTTCCACTTTTGCCTGGGGGAAAAAAAAAATCACATAACCTTAAAAAGGATTTGACTAATCATCTTCTTTGTAATCCCTTCACAGTCCCAGGTTTAGTGAAAAACTGCTGTAACACAAAGGGGACACAGATTAATGATGCAACTTTTAATTACTGTTTTCTTTTTTCCTAATCTACTAATAGTTTGTTTGAGCTGCTAAGTAAGGGTGAATGGGTGAAAAAGAGCTCCAGATCAGGTTTATGTCATTCACTGCACTGCATATAAACAAGAAACTTGTAACATAGTCATTATAATGGGCATTGAAATAGGAAAGGCTGGGTGTGTAACACTTATGCCTTGCAACACTTCCAGCAACCCACTCCCTACTTAGTGAACTCCCTGTTTTAGAACACCAAAGATAAGGGATAGATACTATTCTTTTTCTTTCGTAACCTTCTCGTAGACTTGTACTTGATTTTTATTTTTTTTTAAGACTTACTATTATTTCAGGAAAAAAAAAAGAAAGCTGATCTTTCACTTCATTCAGCTGGTAATCAGAAGAAAGAAATCAACACAAAAAAGGTACTTTCATTTTGCAAAAGGGAAGACAAAGATACGTTGTATAGTTACAAACATATCGGCACAAGCAGTAGTAAACAAAATGAACAGTTCTTATCTGGATAATTGGAAGCCAGGGACTTGGCTTTCTTAGAGCCAGGTGTTTTCTATGGAAACAAAAATGACTGACACAATTTTTATGCCAATACTGAGTAAGTTTTTATGGATAAAAGTGCTTTAAAACATACAGAAAGGTACCTAGAAATTAATCATAAATTTATCTGAACAAAAATAATCAATATTTTTGCTTAGTTTCTACTAATTCCACATGCCCTGTACCAGTATTTTGAAAGAATTGAATCTTTCCTCATTACTCATCAGTCACAATGTAAGAATGATCACCATGTACCTCAGCTAAGCTTGTGCATTACTTTAAGCAATGTATTTTGACATAGGATGGTTCACTGAGCACCTCTGTGCCAGTGGCATTTCTCCATCTTTTCATTCAAAGCAGCACTTTTAGCACCAGATGCAATATTAACCCACTATTCAATACTACCTCTGATTTTTACAAATAACTCAACAGACTGATAAATACATGCTGCTATACACATTCAATGCAGGAAATTTTTACTGGGTAGATAATCATGAGGATCTGCATTTTCCCCTTATTTCTACTTCAACATTATTTGCAGTTAAGGAAGCAATGTCTTTTTTGTGTTTCAGCATAACTCTGTGTTTTTCTTTCACTTGGTTTGTTTGATTTTTTTCCTTTTTTTTTCCTCTTTTTTTTTTTTTTTTTTGTGTGTGGGTTTTTTTGTTTCGGTTTTGGTTTTTTTATGTACTTACTCTATCCTCTGCTGGACTTCTGTGTAATGTACTGTTAACTTGAATATATTTTTGTACTGAATTGCTGATAGGTTTGTGAGGATAATTTTTTTCAATGACACTACATGACAGAAAAAATTTAGCTGTAAAGTTTAAATATTACTGTCCAAGTTTGTACCTCAAATGAATTGTTTAAAGAAATGGACTAATTGATTGACAAAGACCTACCTCCAGACTTTAAATGGAATGAACTTGTTACTTTTCAGCATTAGTTTTGAGACGTTTGAAACAGTTAGGACTGCAACTAATCCCTAATTCAAAACTATTTTTGTAAAATAACTCGTGGAAAATTAACACATTTTAAATTACTTTCATATTAAAAAGAAAAAATGAACAAAAAAACCTTCAAAGAAACTTGAAGCTTTGTAGGTGGGAAGCAACAAGCTCAGCTTTTGCATAATGCAATCACAAATATGTGTTTTTAAAAAAAATAATTAGTAGATTGTAAGAAAATACTTGACAAGTATTTTCATGTATTTTACACAAATGTGATTTTGTAAGATGTTTCAGCCAGATTTATTTTAAATCCTTCTTATGTAGAGGTTTTTTATTCTCCCCTCTCTCACGTTTATTGTTCTCTCTCTCTCTCCCCCTTCCAATTTAATTTTCTCTATTTCTGTTTTATTTCGTGTCTTCCTCTCTTTCCTAGTCAGTACTTTGTACCATTGTATTAATAACTGGGCCAGGGGTAGTTTCTCAGGAAGGCGTCTGTTGGTATGGCTTTAGTACGGAGCCAAATGCAGTTAAAGATAATGACTTACTGGCTTCTTCCAAGAGGCAGTGTCAAGAAATATGGGCCTCCTCAAAAGACTGCGGAGGGTTCAGTGATGAAAATTGCTGGGAAAGAGCTGATTGGAATATTACAACTAGACATGATAATATCAAGTGAAAGAGAAATAATCCTAGCTAATACAGTAGCTCTAACAGGCCAAATCCAGTGTCACTTGAAGGCAGTAATAGGAATTTTGCTGACTTCAAAGGGCATCATATCAAGCCTTAGCAAGTCCCTTTTGGGGTTTGAGGGGTTTTCTTGCATTTTTTTAAACCCCAGTATTCAGTGGATGACACAGAAATAATTGCTCTCTGTGTATCACTCTTCAACCTCCAAGAGACTTACCACTCTGATGAACTGAATCTTACATTTTCTATCTATTGTAGTACAATCAAAATACATTACTACCTCTTAGGGCCTACTATACCTCATTTTTTCAGACTGAAAAATTGCATGTGGCCATTGAGTCAGTGAGAACATCATAAAATTTTTTTATATATATAGTTTATTTTTGTGGGAGATAAATTTTATACGACTGTTCTTTGCTGTCATTGGTCACTGCTAACTATGACTGGACATGTAACTCTTCTACCATTTCTGCAAGAGAGGTGTGTTTGCAGGAAAAAAATTGCTTCAAGATGTTTAACTACAGTTTACTTTTCCTTTTGAGTGTCTTCTAACTTTTTGCTTTGTTCTTCATGTAGAGTTGCTGTCTATGATTGTACTTCAAATCGCTTGCTTGTTGAAAATGTTCCTTTAATGGATTATCACAGTCTGTTCAGCACAATAAACATAATAGCCTCTGTGATCCCCATGTTGTTTGATTCCTAGACTTTTGTCAGAGTTCCATAAAATGGGTAATAAAGTTTGGTCACAATGACCAAATTTGTAAAATCTTTGCATGCAAGTAGTCTTTTTTTTTGTGTCCCAGGACCATAGGCATGTGCCTGAGAAGTTAATTTGCTGTTAGAGTCCCCAGGGGTGGGCACTTAGCAGAACGAGACTCCTTGCAAGGCTCCCCAAAAGGTGACACACCCATTCCTGGCCCAGGACTTGCTGTGCTGAGCTAAAGGCTAAACTGTGCACTTGGGGACCAGCAATCTTACCCACTAGACAGGGAACATGGTAGCACAGGCCAGGCTGATACAAGGTTTTGTTGCCTGGTCTCAGATCTGCCTCTTGGGGCTCCACCAAGATGATGAGCCTTCTCGGTTCAGACAAGATTGTAGTTTGCATCCAAATTCATGGAGTTTCCATTATTGAAAGCATTAGGTTAGAAAGAGCAGGTACTCAGAGCAGCAGGCACAGGAATATATTTGGGTTCTGTCTGGGGCACAAATTGAAGAGCTCAGGAGACTCTATTTAAACTCAGATACCCCTGAGATTGTCACAGGTAGGTTGGGCAGGATTCTTCTGACTTCTCTTCATTTGCTCTTACATGCTCTCTTAGCCTTTTACAGTGAAATTTAAAGTCATAGAATCATAGAATATCCTGAGTTGGAAGGGACCCACTGGGATTATCAAAGTCCCACTCCTGGCCCTGCACAGAACAGCCACAAGGATCCCACATGTGCCTGAGAGTGTTGTCCAAATGCTTCTTGAACTCTGTCAGGCTGGTGCTGTGGCCACTTCCCTGGGGAGCCTGATCCAGTGCCCAGCCACCCTCTGGGTGAAGAATCTTTTCCTGATATTCAACCTAAACCTCCCCTGACTCAGCTTCATGACGTTTCCTCAGGTCCTGTTCCTGGTCATAAGAGTGAAGATATCAGTGCCTGCCCCTCTGCTTTCCCTGGTGAGGATGTTGAAGACCACAGTGAGGTCTCCCCTCAGCCTCCTCTTTCCAGGCCAAAGAAGCCAGGTGATCTCAGTGACTTCTCATACAGCATCCCTCAAGGCCCTTCACCATCCTCGTGGCCCTCCTTTGGACACTCTCCAATAGCTTTATACCTTTTTTATATTGCAGTGCCCAAAACTGCACACAGCACTCAAGGTGAAGCCATATGGGTGCAGAACAGAGCGGGACAATCACCTCCATCATCTGGTTAAGTCTGTGGTGCAGGTCCATTGATTCATATTGGCGACCATTCCTCCCTCACCTAACGAGACTGTGCAGCTGCTATTTCCTGAGATGTGTAGGTTTACATTTCTTTGTGTTCATTCATTTGCAGACTCTCCACTCTCAACGTCTGTTTTCCCAAGGGCTTCATGACATGTTCCCTTCAGCCTCAGTTACTTGTAAAATAACCAAAATAAGATCACCAAAAAAAACACTAAGTAACAACACCCATTCAGTCCTGAGTCAGATGTGACTAATTGCATTCATCACATTATGTCCTCTTCTGCTTTGTCACCTTGATTTGTGGTATTAAAAGATCATTCCAATGTTCAGTCTTCCCGGTGGTCATCTTCCCTGTGGTTGCCACCACTTGGCTCTTCCTGTTATTGTATCTGATGTGATGCTCCAGCTGTAACCCACCCACCTGATGGGTCAGCCAAGTGGCTGAACTTCTGCCACTCTGTGCTTAACTACCCTCTGCTTCTTAGTCATTCCTCCAGCTTGCTTCATTTCCCTTCTCAGGGCATCTCCCAGTAAAATTCTGCATGCTTTATTCCATGATGAGACTGTTTGTGTGCATAAAACTAATTGGCTTCTGCAGGATCAAGGCCTGCATTTGTCTAGCAGCCAAGAGGCCTTTATCCAAGATGCCTGTGGCAAGAGTCATATTAAGTTTCTGTTTTTGCTTTCCTCTGCCATCAAATCTCATCCCCACAAACATGGGGAAGAATTATTGAAAGCTGGTGCTGCCAGAGCCTTGCACAGATATTTAATTGTCCATAGCTCTTTTCAAAACCAAACCATCTGGTCTGGTCATTAGAAACAGGATCCAGAGCAATGGCAACAACATGTTCTGATCACACAAGAGGAGTCAGATTTGTCATGCCTCACACTTCACCTGAAGCCTGAATGAAGTGATGTTTTTCACCCCAGTGCCTCTGCATACAAGGATGTAGAATTTTTCCCCTCAATTTTTCCTTTTTTAATGTCCCACCATCGTTCTGATTACATTAATTTTTAAATATACAGAAGTACTTATGCATTGTCACAGTTTGGGAAAGGCACTCTTGCTCCCCTCCCTCAGCCCTCTCCAGTGGGAGAGAAAATAGTCAGAGATTATGAGCTAAGAACAATTTACTGGAAATAACAATGAGATAAGAAAACAAACAGTAACAGCAACAATATTAATAACAACAGTGTACAAGAGAGAGGGTGTTTTACATGCAAATTCCCCACCCACTGACCTGATGCAACACAACCCTGAGACAACAAAAAAAATGGCAGCCACACCCTCCATGCACCTGCTTTTACTCTGCAAGCCTCTCCTTCTCAGAAGTGAGAATCTCTTACTTCTGCACACCGGTGATGATGTGCATGATATGGAATGACAACTTAGACATGCCCACATGGCTCCAGGCTCTTCACCCTCATGGCTACTGAGAAAAATTAACCCTGTCCTTGTTTGAAACAGGGGCAAGCATGTAGCCTTTAGTACAAATAAAGGTCAAATTGCTTTATGCCTTCTCTTTTCAGAAATACTACCAGTTGAAACTTTATTGAACAGGTTGTCCCCAGAAGCTGTGGATACTCAATCCCTGGAAATCTTCAAGGCTAGGTTGGATGGGGCTTTGAGCAATCTGGTGTAGTGGAAGGTATCCCTGCCCATGACACAGGGCTTAGAATTAGATAATCTTTAAGGTCCTTTCCAACCCAAATCATTCTATGATTCTGTGATTTATTACATTTACTTGTCAGTCAAATGAATTTTGACTGACAAGTCAAAATTGTGTGCCATTGTGTGTTAAATACATTGTCTGAACAATACAGACATGGAAACACTGAAGGTCAGATTGGACAGAGCTCTGAACAGCCTGATCTAATTGAAGATGTCCCTGCTCATTGCCAGTAGTTGGACTTTTAAAAGTCCGTTCCAACCCAAACTGTTTGATAATTCTATGATCTTATGATCCTGTGATCTTTGCTCTCTGGACTCTTTGCAACCAGCACAGTCAATGTAGGTTGATGTTCCTCCTGCATGGCACACATGGGCTGTGTGCCATGGTAGGAGACACTAGAGATGGGGAAACCTTGATCTTCGGGTCACCCCACCTCACTCACAGGTACACAAGGAGTGAAGCCATCCTGTGCATGCATTCCACCTTGCTTTTGGACATACCTGGCATGCAGGTCCTGCTCTAGCTGAGTTGCTGCTCCAACCAAACTCATGTCCTTCAGTTAGAATGATGAACTCTGCTGCTACCCTCACTCTCTGGGCTGATTCACCTCCATGTGACAATAACGTTTAACATGACTTTTTTCTTCACGTATTTTACTTCCCTTTGCCACCCAAACAACATTTTGGCCTATTGGAAATGTTTCTCACTTCTTTCCTTCCCACCTGTGATTTAATGCTTTGCCCCTCCTTTATTGCTCCAAACTTGCAGTGCACTTGTTTCGGTATTAAAAGCATCATCCTGTAATTAACATCCTCTGAACATACATGAATGTAATTATGATTACCCTGAAGATAACAGTCCACTGTGGTAGCAGTTTAAGTAGAAAGCAATCTGCCTGTTTACACTCTAAAATGAGACTGCAGATGGTTGTGCCCCAAACCAGCCACACAGCATTACAATCAGCTTTTATCTGCTAGAAAAAGGGGAAATTGAAACATTAGCAGATAAGACATAAGCCTTAACAGTGCTCCCCTACTGAGATGGGGCTAATTAAGCACAGCTAAAAATATTAACATTGTCACATAAAGGAGGAGCTTTACATTGTTAATAATGGCTAGGGTAAAACTGGAGCTGGAATCCAAACATACACTACATTAAGGCATGTTATTAAAATAATCAGTGAAAGAAAATAACAAATGAAAGTTGGGTGGATCTGAAAAATGAATAGCAGGGAGAAACATTAATTAGCCAGAGAGGAAACTTAGCAAAGACAGAACTCCCATCAAAAAAACAAGATTACATTACATTATACATGAATGTCAGCTAAAAAATATTATGTGGGACCACCAAAGATTATGATTTTAATTGAAAGGAGTTTTAATTCAGAAAATCTATTAAATATATATAGTCCCTTAAGGCATTTTGTTCTTAGTTCAGGGAGGAGGAAGAAAAATAAGCACATTTTTATTGCACTGGAACACATTTGCCATAAAACCTTAGTGTTAGCAATATCACATCATAAAAAGTAAAATTTAAATCAACATTTGAAAACAAATCAGCTCAGCATATGCACAGAAGGACTTACTTTGGTCCCACATAACTGCAGAGTATTGTCTTTGAAGCTACATCGTAGTCTAAGATAGGGGTTTTATGAGGCCTGATATGCTCAGAAGGTGTTCACAAGGAATTACTGCTCCTCGACTGCAGCTGCACTTGGGGCCATGACAAATTAATGTCTACCAAGGGCACCGTTAATAAGATTGGTTTTGCCAATGGTTCATAATGTGCACAGTTTGGGATGGTTTGGGTTTGGCATTTTTATCCCAACCAACAGACAATAAAGTCAATGAGATTCGAGACCTGGGGAATGTTATCCGCTGGAGTTCCCCACATGATCTAGACTTTTGGTGTTCCCACATATGGCCGTTGTGTTATGAGCAGCACCCTTGAGACCCACCTCACTGTCCAGTTATAGTCCCCACAGGTCTCAGAGGTACTACTGACTGGTCAATAAGTTACCCTACATCTTTGCAGAGAGAAAGGGATCTTGGCCTGAACAAAACTCTATGTGGCAAAAACTCATGATGTAGAACTTGTCCTGGAAGTTGCCATTACAAAAGCCCCACTCTCACTTTTGCAAGCAGTTTACAATCACGAGCTGAACCTCTGGTTTTGGGTATGTGTAACTATACAGCAGGGCCATAACTGCCTTTCTATCTTTCTAACACTTTAAAAAAGAGGTAACATTTTTCAAAGGTTACTGATGATTCTCCATCACTTATGTCCCTGGCACACTCAACAAAATGTTATGTTGTGTTTAAAACAAAAATACAGCAATGGCACATCACAGGGAGGGAGACCAGAACAAATGTCACAAACCTTGTATTATCCAGACCAATAAGGACATTGTTTTCATAAATAAGTTTCAGTGCATCGTTATTCAGAGGTTAGGGGGAAAAGTTACATTTCCCATTAAGATCTTTAGAACAAAATTTTTTATCAGCACTTAATTATCTGTGCTGGGAATGAAAGCTGTCTTCCTTCTGTGAGAATTTGACACAAAACACTTTAGTTTGGTTATGTGTGAGTGTGTTTTACATGAAAACAGTCCCCATCTTTCTTGACCAATACACACAATTAAATAGTATAGCTCTTGATTTCAATAGGAAATAGGCTTAAGAAAGGAAAGTAGGAAGATTTCATTTCCTATGGAAGACAGGAAGCATTTATAATCTTCTGTCTATCCCCTTTCCCTTAACAACTTCAAGGCTATTTCCATTCTTTTTGGTAATTAGCCTTGACCTGTAAAGGATGACCTCTACTATTGCCTTTTCCTCATGAGGGCTTGACTTAAATCAGCTTGTAGTGCAGAGATTTACCTTTGCACTTCTCTGAACTCTATATTATGGGGAATCCCAAGGTCTTAAATAAACTCTTAGGACATGCAGCCCTGAAAATAATTGTTCATGGATCAGTAAAGGTTTTTCTAGTAACACAAAACCCTGCAAATCATGGGGGTGAAGAGGCACAGTTTGGGGTGCACACAAATGACAGATGCAAGGAAGAAAACAGTGATGGGGAGGTGGGTGAAATCTTATGGAAGCTGATTATGGCAATGAGTTTTAGGGATAATTGATCTATTTCATGGAAGTGAAGACCAGTAAAAGTTGCAACCTCTGTTCCATATACAAAAGCTAGTGTAAACCATTTTATTGTTATTATAGTAAATTATATGCCAAAAAAAACCAAACCCAAGGAAAACCCAGCAAGGCAAAAACAGAAGTGGATAAAACACAGACAGAACGGGGCAAATAGCACTGTGAGCACGGCCAGAAGAAATCTTGGCAAAAGTGCTTTTGGCCCAAGTGCTGACTACACAGACTAAACCTATGAGCAAAGAAGCTGTGTATGGCTCTGTTCCCTCCCTCCTCAGGAGACCAGACTCAGGGCATTCTTCATAAAGAGCAGGCTTAAGACAAGAAACACCCAGCTTGATTTGTCTTTCTAAATGGAAACTACATCCAGGACTCTGAATTTTGGTTAATTTCTTGGATATGTAAAGTGTTCGAAAACAGCCACATGCCCATCTGCAGAGCAGAGTAGAGCAGAGCAGAGGCATCCCAAAGAGCATCAACAGGTTGGAACTGCTTTCCCTGCTCACATCAGCTGTTTGAGATAGAAAGTTGCTGCTTTGTGTTATTTACACAACTTGCTTTTTTTCTTCATGGAAATTCAGAGGCTAATACACAGCTCTTAGTAAACATTCTGTTGCTTGCTCAAGTATAGCTGTGAGTTACTCTTGAAAATTAAAAATGGGATAACACAACAATAAACTGTTCAGAAGTAATGACTCCCTGTCTGCCCCACACTATCACAGGTAGCACACCAACTCCATTACACTCTACAACGGAGTTTCTTTGAAATACCATTACTGGTAAAATCAGGATGTCTGAAGTACCTTTGAAAGCTCACAGGCATGGTACAGTCTAAGAACCTCACTTTAGATGATACTGATCATCCTGTTCCAAGGACCTGATGGACTTAGCAGGGTCTGGTCTTGAAATTAGCCTTACTTTAGTTCCCTCCCTAAGGCTACTGTACTGTACAAGGAGTGTTAATTTGGTTTATGTGAGGTTTCCCTTTCATCCATTGTTGTGGGTTTCAGTAAAACTGTCCAGTAGATCTAAGCAGAGAAAAGCCAACCTTCATCTGAGAACTTCTTATTTTTGCAATTCAAGGTACCTGCACCAGACCCTCTGTTTTTGAGTGTTTGAGATGTACAGACATGATTTTACACTGCTGGGAAGATGATGCATAGGGAGTTAAGGCTACAGTCAATTTAGGTGAGTGTCTCTCTCTGTTTCCCAGTGGCAAAAGTCCAAAGGTTTCCCTGCTCCAAGGGGACTGAGTCCCTCAGCAGCAGGACTCTGCAATAATGTCAGCAGTGCAAACATTTAGGATAGTCTGTTCTCCCCTACCATGTGCACAAGGGCAGTTCAAGGTACTTTGAGGGCATCAGTAAAATGAGTAGGTGCCGTCACAATCTATGGAGGTGAAAAGGACTGAACTAGAGCAGCCACACCATGTTTTCAATTGAGACAAACTCCCACAAGCTAAGGAGGGCTGACCCCAGGAAACAGTGGGATAGTAGTAAATAAAAAAGTAAAGTGTTTGGTGTTGATGAAAAGTTCTGCAGTTAAGGGTCAAAAGAGTAGCCAAATTAAACAGGTTTTCTGCTTTTAGGCAGAGATCTGTGTCACCAAGCTTTAGTCATTTAAAACTTAGATGTCTCATCTAAGGTTTTCATCAGCCAGAAGGCAATTCATTCCTTCCTAAAATATGGGTCTAAGCTGGGTGGGATGAATCACTCATCCCTCCCTATTGACTGTTCAGGAAGCTGACACAGTGATGTTAACTTAGCTCAAAAAAAAGTGAATATGGGTTGTTTCCAATTACATTGCTGAGCTGAGCACTCCTACTCATGAACAATTGCTCTAACCCTTGCTCTCCTCTTCCAGATGTGTCTCCAAAGGCAGATAAGTCAGTTGTCTTCAGCACATGCACAGTGTAGGTACATAAAATCCAGAATGAGATTCAGGCTTTGTGTCCCAATTTCGCAGAAACAATGAAGTGCAGACTGGGAGAGGGACAGGGTCAGTATAGACAGTCATGCCCCCTCTGAGCCAGCACAACCCATTGCCTGGAGCAGGCAGGCATTCCCATACCTGTCCCTTGAATGCTACTCAGCAAAGGCTAGAGTAAGGTATTGGTTTACCCCCAGCTGGCAGCTAAGCCCCACACGGCTCGCTCTTCCCCTGTGAAATGAGGGAGACAAGCAGAAGAGTAAAAGTGAGAAAAATCGTGGATTGAGATAAAGACAGTTTAATAGGTAAAGCAAAAGCTGCCTATGTAAGAAAAGCAAAACAAGGAATTCATTCACCACTTCATGTGGGCAGGCAGGTGTTCAACCATCTCCAGGAAAACATGGCTCCATCATGCATAGTGGAGACTTGGGAAGACAAATGCCATCACTGCAAAAGTGTGTCCCCCTTTCCTCCTCTTACTCCCGATATTATATACTGAGCATGATGTTGTATGGTATAGAATATCCTTGTGGTCAGCTGTGGTCAGCTGTCCCAGCTGTGTCCCCTCCCACCTTCTTGCATATCCTTAGCCCACACTCTGGTGCAGCCGTACAAGAAGCAGAAAAGGCATTGATGCTGGGCAAGCGCTGCTCAGCAATAACAGATTTGTATTATCCATGGTTTTCAGCACAAATCCAAAACTTATTCTCACACAGCTACTATAGAGAAAATTAACTCCACCCCAGTCAAAACCAGCACAGGTAATTTCGAACCCAGATCTTAGAGGTATTTATTCACATCCATCAATCATTCCTTTGATGCCCCTAGTACATTAGGAGCACTAAAGTCATGTGTGTTTGGGGGTTGGATGAGATGACCTTTAAAGGTCTTTCCAACCCAAATCATTTTATGATTCTATGCTTTGAAGTCCTTTTATACAATGTTGTCACATACCTTCAAGGAGATGTTATTTTCCTATAGAGTCAGTTCAAACTTCAAACAACCATAAGTGTACATCTAAAACATGGAAATAAAAGGCAAAAATACAGAGTGATGTTGTTACTATGCTTTCTTATCGTTATTTGTTTGCTTATGATTTTTCCAGCCCTTGGTATAGCACTTAACAAGTGAGGGGAACAGCAACAATAGTCACAACAGATACTGGAGGAGATGCAAAGTTTGCAGCCTCACCCAAATGATGGGTGAGCCAGGTGAGCCGCATCAGCTGAGCACTCAGTGGGAAGAGTTGGCAATGCAACAGCAGCATGGCTGCAGTAAGTTCTGGGGTAAAACACTTGAAGGAGCTACACATGGGATTTAAAATTTCTGGTGGAGAGCAACCATCTCAGCTGAGACCTGCTGCTTAGTGAGTGCACTTATGTCACAGACAGCAAGGACACATATTTCAAATAAGTCAGCTGCTTCTCAGAAAGCTCGTCAGCACTGTCCTTTCTGATTTGGGGCAGATGTCAGCATCAGGGCATGAGAGACTGCGAGCCCAAACCTAATCAGACTCCCTCACCTGTAGATTATATTAAAATTAAGTCTATCAAAACAGGCCAGACACTTCCTGAAATTTAGATTTCATTAAAGCCAATGTTCATTTCAACCTACACTGCCATCATGCTCAGTCCTGCTGCATTGGCTGCTCCTGCTGAGTTGAGTTTGAGTGAAAACTATGCAGCCGAGCCTTTGAATGAAGTCTAAACCTCCATCCACGCAGCCCAGTAAAAAAGACTATAAAAAAAGGTTTTTGAATTATCATTGTCCAGAACCTGATCTCATAAGAACAAAACAGCATAAGAAAATAGTAAAAATATGATGTACCTTTTTCACTGTAAATCCTTTGTGTCAGCTTCCCAGATGCTGTGAATCTGTTTAGCTTTAGCTCTAGGAAACCAATGAAATCACTCTGCCTGATGGCACTGAAGAAGTCAGGCTATCAAACTCTGGTCAAAACACTTTCAGAATCTCCTTGTCTGACAGGAGGAGAGGGAAAATACACAGGAGCTGCAGAGGTAATATCTAACAGCACTTCTCTGGAGCCTGAGGTTGGTGCTCTAAAGGTCCATCTGAACACATAGGTTAGATGCCAATGACATTCAGCTAGAAGGCAAAGGTATATGCTCATCACACAAGGATAAACGAGGAATGACTGCAAAAACCACACTTAAACTCATTTGAGAGTGATATGTATGTGCAAAGTTTCAGGCCTTCTGAGGTTTTGTTTTTTCATTCATGGGTTATACAAAACATGTTCATGCAGCCTTAGATATCTCATGGGTTGTGGTATCTTCTAAACCCCATGAAACATATGCTCTGCCTTCAAGCATTTTTAGGAGTCAGAGCCCAAACTCAGCAGTGTGCTCCACACTGAATGTTACTATGTGGAGACAGTGCTTACTACCCCACATGGAATTAATTTCAATAGATGCTATCAATTCTATAAGAATCAAAAGCCTCATCTTCTCTCCAGCCTTGGGATGGTCTGGGTCAAGAGGCTGGATGTCCACAAAAGCAATAAACCACAGACATGGGGTACCCACCCTTGAAAACCCTTTGAAAAGCTTCATCATCAATATGCTGTACCCCAAAACTGCGTCTGAGGCAAACACAGGGATGGCACTGAAACCCCCAGCTAGAGCCATCCCTGTGTTGCTCCCTAAACTGTGCATACCACCTCCTGCTCCCCATCCTGAAGATGATGGTGGGGTGCTGTCATGGAGCTGACCAAGGTAAGCACCATGTCCAAAGAGACACCCGGGAGGTGGTCCCAGCTGTAGTAGCAGCCACAGAATCAGCTCAGCCATGCTCTCACCTTCAGCACTTTGCTGAATCATAACCTTACAGTGCTGCAAGATCACAAGAAAAAGCACATATGAGAAAGAAAAGAAAAATATTAAAAGGAACACTAAAAGTAATATCTAACAACCAGCTATCACTTTCCAAATATTTTTCTTCTATTAATTTTAAGGGCAAAATCATTTGGTGGTAAATGGGGAATAAACGAAAACCATCTGCACCCTGTTAGGCAGCTGTCAGAAAGCCAAGCAAGAGCTTTGGGTATACAGGTCTGATGTTTAAATCCGCTGAAGCTATTGTAGCACGGTCAAGCACACTGATGAGAGCCCTTTTTGAGAGCTGAAGAGGCCAATTCTAATGCTATGGTATTGCTAAGATTAGAAAGGTGCATTAGAGACCCCACTAAAATTATACAATTTTGCAAGACATTAATTGTGTTTAGAGATTACTCATATGGCACCCATCTATTTTAGAATAAAAGGAAACCAGAAGGGCAGAGAGACATCTCATGTATTGATGGGATAAGATGCCTAGCACAGTATGTAATTTAAAGACCAGAGGTCTGGAGTTGAGCAGAAAGGGAGGGGAACAGCCTATAAACATAATTTGAGAAGAATGTCTTAATCCAAGAAGGAGTTAACAGATAACCTGGTGGCTGACTTTGGCAGTCTGATCTAATCAGCGAACACCAGCAGTCCTGGAGGAGGGAAGCGCTTTTTGAAAAAAGGAATAAACTTAATAGTATGTCCCATCAACTAGATTTTTGAGATAAGATTAATGAGAAATAGGTTGATTTGTATTTCCTGAGTTTAAAAGTGCAGATCTCCATGGATCATAATGTCCTGCCTGGCTGCAATTGTTTGTGTGTTAAGAAAACACAACTTCTCTTTGGGACAGAAGTTGTTGCACATTGGGATAGTGCAACAGTATTTTTCCAGGGAAAATCTGAAATGTATTTTATTCCTTTTATAGGATCAGAGCTGTCTGGGAGGAGGAAGAAGGATCAGCATTTTTGCTGCAAGGTACTGAAAGCAATTTATCTGGAGATTTTGTAACTTTACCAGGACAACCAGCTATTCAACTGATAACAATATATATTTATATACACTACTTTTGATTGTACTATATATTTAACAAATACTGATTTATTATCCACAAATTTAAAATATTCATCCTGCTAAGCAATCTTTGCAGAGGATAAAAAAGAATGGATTTATTTTAATCCATTTTAGATCTCCAGACACTTCCTTTCTCCTTGCTTACTCCGTGTAGCAAAAGACACATAGAAGTGTTGAGCAGCCCTCCCTGTATCCTTCAGAATTCCTCACAGTCCGGTCCCTACACCCTTTCCTTATAGAGGAAATACCCCAAAGGCAAAGCCATCCGACTGAGTTTCACAGGCCCAAGTCTTGCCTGCAATTCTCAGGACAAAGCTTGGCGTACATAATGAGATTTGAACTAAACTCCAGGCACTTTTTATTATACCCTGCATGAATTACAATGTTTTGCCAATTATTGTTGTCTCTCTCCTTCAGCTCTGTTCACCATGCAGCCCAAAGTGGAAGAATAGAAACATCAGAGTGATGCTGACCACCATGTTTGGTGTGGTCACCTCTGTTTTCATGCAGCACCTTGTCCAGAGCCACAGACCCCTATACAGTGCTGGGCTTCGCTGAGATGTGTGCTGCAAACAGGTTGCCCTGAGTGCACCCAGCCTGTGGTGCCAGGTTGAGGAAATGGAGAAGAAAGGAAGCGTGTGAGACAGAGGAACAAGAAGGCAAATTACACCTGAAATTTTAGGAATCAAAAGGGAAAGTAAAAAGCAGAAAAGGTGTGTGAAGGAACATGAGATTGGAGTTGCACAGCCTCTTCAGTTGCATAATATGTGCAGCTGCTAGGGACAGCCTCTCCTCTCCCCTCTCCCCAGTTGTTTCCACCCTTTCAATCTAAGATGGGTGGAAATGGCTAAACCAACTCAAGTTGAGATGCCATCCTGTGACAAAGCTCAGGGGGAGTCACAGAAAACTTGTGTGGTCAGGTAGCAACCAAGGGGACCAGAAGCAGTAGGAGGGAGCTGGGAGGAGAGCACAGGGTCTGTGCCAGGTTTGAGTGCCTGAGGGCGGTCAAGACTGTTTGGGTAACTCCTGTGTGGCTCAGTGTGACATCCTGAGCCCTGCAAATGCCCACCTTTCTATGGCTTACTACAAAGCCTAGAGAAGCCTTAGCTGGCACCTACCTTAATGAAAAATCAGAGTTTGTGTTTGAATGTAGTGACTCCTGGGTGAAGGCACTTGCCTGCATTTTCCCAGTGAGGCTCTCCGGCACTACAATTGCTTCTAAAGACCACCCCTTTGGGTACTTGGGTCACTTCTGCTGGACAGCCTCCTTGGGCACACAAAACTGTGCATATACCCCAAGTCATTGGCATTGGCACCCTGAAAAATTTACAGCCACATATTCAGACCGCCCTGAGCCTGGTGTCATGCAAAGCTGCTGAGTGTCATGGAGAAAGAGGCTTTCTCCAGAACCTGTAAGTAAGACTACAGCCCCCAGCAGGAGACACAAATGTTGGTATTAATTTCCAGACAAAGATTACTGAACTGCAGGGAGCTCCAAAAACACAGCTCTTCTCTATTTCATCCTGTAAAGCCATTACATGGGAAAGAGACTCCATTCTATTTCTTCCTGTAGAGCTGTTGCATGGGAAAGATAAATATTTATTTTAAGGGTTGTTTCCTTTCTTTCCTCAGCCCCCTTTTGATGGTGCATTTCCCAGAATAGGTGCTTGTTTCTGGGCCAAGAGGACCTGCTTAGCATCTATAGCTCCTAATCTATATTAGATATTGCAATCTAATGAAAATCTCACATCAGTTTCTCTAGCCAGTGTGAGCAGCTAGAGCCACATGTGGTGAAGGCTGAGAGTCAGCTTGCACAGCACTTGGTGAGATCCTCCCTGAACATGCTGTGCCTCAGATTTGAGAGACCTGGGTCAAACCAGCTTTTAGGATAGGATAAAACTGAAGAATAAAACCACTTTCCTTGCCTGAGTTCTCCTTAGACCTTCCAGAGTAGCCAGCCTTTCCTGCATCTACAAAAATAATTATCCCACATGAAGCTTACATGTTAGAATACAAACAGTAACAACACTTCAGATCTGTGCTGTAATGCACCATATTTTCATTATAATTTTAATTCTATTTGCTTCTAGCAGAAGAAAGAGAAATTATAAGAAAAAATATTAAAAGAGCATGGGAGAGAGAGAAAATAATATAGATACAGTGAACTTTACTTCATGTATTTTATTAGTAAATTACAGTAACAGCGATTTAAGTGCTAATTATTGAGAAATAATCTTTTTACTCTTAATTTTGTACCCCTGAGCACAGCACAAATCAGCACTGAAGAAAACCATTAGTTCCACATCAATCTGAAATTTGTGGAGACATGTAATAAAACTATAGCAATCTTGGATTACAGCTAATTGCTAACTCTCACCCTCCTGTTCCATGGCTGGTTCCTACCCTGGAGTTACGGCAGCTGGGGACTTGTTTGTAGCCACAGGGTTTGTGCTTGTCTGAACTGGGTTAGCGTTCAGAAAGGCTTGCGTAGACTTGCTGCAGTATTCCTGAAAGCTTTATAAGAATTGAAGTACGTGAAATCACATTCATACTTCAAAAGGCCACATTTTATAAAGCGTGGTACAAATGTAACCAAGATCAGAATAGACTTCTGTACATTGGAAAACATCTTTCTAAACTTCTGGGGAAGTGAAACTTTTTGTTCTGGTATTCAGCAAGTAGACTTATCTTCCCAAGTGCTCCTAAAACAGTTTTGCTACAGATCCACCATATTTATTGAATAAAGCTGTAAGCCAAAAGAGCCTTTTTGTGAAGGTTTACGAGCATTTTTTCTGAGAAGCACAAGTCAAAAAACAAAGACCAAAGCCACACACTGAAAAGAAAAATAAGTTGTTGGGGAAAAAAGGACAGCATGTTTTAGGTGGGAAATCTTTTGGGGGCAATTTAGAAAAAATGTTTTTAATAAAAAATTAATTACTTTATCCCAGAGACAATGTGTATAAATATTAACATTTCAGTTTCGTTATAAATGCTGGTCTCATAGTACTTTAGCAGTCACATCCCAGAGAAGTTTGAAAGGAGGTGTAACACTTCATACTAATTGTGAAACCCATCTACCAAGTGCTGTTAGAACAAATAAAAAGGCTATGAGTTTTGCCTGTAAGCTCACTGAACCTAGGATTCCCTTCTTCCCTGCAGAGGGTAGGGCACGTATTGCACCAGTTGGTTCTGTGTACTGGCCCAGCTCCAAATACAGGGTGAATGGAGGAGTTTTTTCACAGAAGAGAGCAAGAGATGTTGGAAGTGTTATAAGAAATGGTGCTGGGATGCAGTTTTTTCCTTTTAGGCTCCTTCCTGCTTCTGTGCTAACAAACCCAGGAGAGGACTGTCTGCTGCCCATCCCCAAAACACAGTCCCTCCACTCTTGCTGGGTTTTTTGCAACCATCCAGGTGGTGGGAGCAGAGACATGTTAGTGGGGTCTCCTGATTCTTCATGCACATGGAGGGACCAGCTGGTGGCGAACCCACAGTGCTGGACCAAAGCATGAGGGCAGCATGAGTGCTCATGACAGCAGCAATGTCTAAAGGGGGCAGTGGTAGAAGCACAGAGTAGGATCAATGTTTTCTGATTTGTATTTCCCATAAAATATTAGTTCAGGAAACACATACAGTATCTCACATGTGGTGGGTTAGGGTAAAGCTGTAGGATGCCCCTCCCGGGTGATTTAGGAGCCAGAACTGCAAGTGAAGGCACTGATCTTTATGATTTCCAGTTGCTGCCAGTCTCTCACACCACTCACACACCCTGTCATTAGCCCTCTGGTGAGGATGAGTAGTGAGCTCAGTGACACTCCATCTTTCATGAGAGGAGAAAAATCTTCCCTTTTCCCCTCAATCTCTGCAGTGCATCTGTCTCTACCCTGGACCTGCTCTGGTGTGTCCCTGTGGATTTGCAGCAGTGGATCATGCTGGGGAACTTGAATCCACATCAGCAGGGACATCATCAGTATTGCGGTGTGTGGGATCTGTCACTTCAGCACAGCCCAAGTGACATGTACAGGTCTAAACAGATATGTCTAAACATGACTGTGGTACCAAAGTTATGGTATTCACCTGGATGGGGTAGCTTTGGGTTCAGATCCCTAGATGATTTCCAGTTTTTCTCTCATGACTTACTAATTACTTGGCATCTGGGCAGATGAAAATCCTAATCTTGATATGTCTAAGCCCTCACACACCTGCCTGACATCTTCTATTGGGAGGGACCAGGGATGAACACTGAAATAGCGGTGGTGTGACTCTCTCATGACCTTGGAATGGCACTACTAAAGCAATTCAAAAAGTGATTGCTCTTCACATACAACTGTTCAATTTCTGAGTATATCTGAAGTGAACACATATTGAAACAGCTAAAAACACACCAAATATGGCCAAGAAATGCTTGATCATAAATGCATCAGTTGTGGAATAGTTACTTAACAGTGTGTAATCTTAAAGTTTTGGGGAGAGGAAGGTTATATATTGGAGAGTTACTCAGTTGTAAAGGAATTTAATTTCAACTATTAATGAGAAAAATAAATCATGTTTCTGGTACTATAAAATTAAAATTTTAGAACCGAAATGGAGATGACTATATTATGGGATAGGAAGAGGATGAGAACACTGAATCACACCAGAGCTGGTTTTAAAGCATTTCCAGCTGAAGCAGTCACATGCTATTGTCTTAAGTTGGCAATATGTGCTGAAAATGGCTCCCATCAAAGACTGCAGTCTGCCACCAATCATGCTTGAAAACATGTCAGGCTCTGGATAGTCACAGTTAGCAACAGTTTGTCCCAACTGGGCTAAGGGATACACCCAAACATGCTCCATATATCCTGGTCTTCATAAACCACTAAACTCCTGTGCCAGCCCTTTGGATGAGACAGCCCAAGGGTAGACACTCATTGCCATGAGCTATCAGCACAATTGTCATGTTGCCCCTCAGCCCCAGACCACGGAGTCTTTGTGGTGCTTGCTTGTGAGCTGAGCTAATGCGACTGCCCTGCGCAGCCAATGCCTTTACTGGAGACAACTATTTTTTCACATACTGTAACACTTGTAAAGCACTTGGCAACAATAAATCTTTTCATTATTTGTGACATTTCCCCCACCTGCTCTCTCAGTGTGATAATACACTTTTAAAATAAATATTATCAGTTTATACCTTCATTAAAACTCTATATATGCTCTTCTATGTCCCCAAGGCATTTGCTGAAGTCATAATTGCTACCAGTGTGTGACGTAAGAATCCAAGCTCATAAAACCCGTTCATAGACACTTTGCAGCATATGCCGTTTATTTGGGCTTCCATTAAAGGTATTATGTTGCCATACTTTGCAGCCATAAAAGAGTAAATAATTTCAAGGGATTGCTTGATAGGAGGTTTGTGTTTTAAATGGACTTGGGCTATGTGGGAAATTGCTGGCAAAAATGTATCTAATTGACCCATTGCTGTGTCTGTCTTCTTGACTCATTTCGGCTCTGCAGGAACATTGCTCCACTGCAGGGTGGTTTGACAGGGGTGGAGAAGGGGGCTTTGGAGATGACAGTTGTCAATTCTGTCATCAGCAGAAGGCTGCCTACACCCGAGGGCTTTCCACTGCACAGGGAGCAGGGAAACCACAAGATGTGGGGAATGCTTGACTTACTGTGCTAAGCTGTTTCATTATTCAGGCAGTTTTAGTTTTATTCATCATTATATTGTTACCAGAGATAAGCAGAAAACAGGTAGACCCTTATGTAAGCTCTAAATTATGCCCATGATCAAAAGCAGAGCATGTTTACTATGACTTTGATGCCTTTACCATTCTTAGTCTGAGTATTTCTGAATATTATTAACCAGCAGTTTTATCTCACCTTTCTGCTTCCTACCAAAGAAAGTCCCAATACTGCAGACATTGAACTGAATAACTGAATGCATATGGATAATTCCACTGAATTCAATATAATATGCACTTCTGAAGACTAATGTGTATCAAAAAAATCTTGCAAATGGTGACTTACACTAAAAGACTTATCTTTCAACAAGATTTAATACATAGCATTGCTAATACTGTCACATAAAATCACGTAATTTTTTCCCCTTCCCTATTTTGGAATGAAAGCATGCATAGTAGAAACCAAAGAGAAATGTGGTGCATCGCTGCCCTTATTTTGCCAGATTGCAGAAATGTTCATTGTAAGCCAACATTTTCCTCATTTGCCTTTGTTGCAAAGTGTAACAGATGAATTTTGTGGCACTAAATCATAAGAGAAAACAAACAGCATTGAATTAGAAACCCAACACTTACTGCTGGCACCAAACCCAGTATTTCAGCAGACAATTAGTACATTTGGCGTTTGCAGCTCCACATATATTCTCATCAGAAACTTTTTCCAAACCAGCATGCTGCTCCAACAAAGGCAAGTTAGATAGAAAGAGGACACAAATTCTAGTCTTGTTGTAACCACTGGCAAATTCCCAGAGATTTCAGTAATCAACTAGATTGGGTCCAAAATGCAGATGTTAGATATACCATGAAAGAATGGTTCTCTGGAACTTATTATGCAGCAGATATGCCACCAAACTGGAAATTTCACATTGGGAGAAAAAAATCACATTGTGCATTTAGCATGGATAGGTTGAAAATGATGTAATAGAAGCATTATGATTTATAACAAATTTATGAGCTATGCAGGCAAGCTGTTCTCTGGGGATATATGTGGTAAATGAAGAATACCAGTGGCAAGTAGAATTTACATCAAAGCAATCCTGCAAACCTCAAACACTTATTACTTTATTCATGACCTTTGTTAGTACACAGAAGTAGAATACAGCTTAACATAATGTTAACGTTTACATAAAATGAAACATTTCTGTTTAAACAATTACTGAAAATGAGATTAAAACTTTATGTAAGCTACACAACAAATCTTTTTGACATTATGCACCATTGTTTGAAAGCAAGTTACTTTTAAAGGAAGATGTAAGTTTATTGAATTGATATACTTCAATGCAAGGCATTGCTTATCTGATCAAATATCTCTGGTGCACCTCAGAGGGTACTAAGCGAAGTATGTGTAATGTGATTGCAGGCTCAGGCAGGTCTTCACCCCTTTTTTGTGGATGTTAGCCCACATAGCAGAGAGTACCATGTCATTCCCAGCTAATGGCAAACTCCTGTAGAGACATGGATATCTGTAGGCTGCCCCTGAAATTAAGTTATTTCATGCCCCAAAAAGGGGAACAGCAGCAGTCTCAGGGTAATTTCCAGGGAATTTTTTCCTGATATTTTGCAGGTTTTGTATTACCAGATGCAGTCTACAAAGAAATACTGTGTAGTAGAAAATACAGACAGTCTCAGGGGTAACTCCCTGCATGGCACTGGCACACTAGGCGGTAAGGGTTTTGTACCGGTACTTGGCCATGGAGGAGCGTGAAGGGAGAAAGAGGAATAGAGGGGTAAGGAGGCCGTGGCAGATCCATGCAGCAGGTCACTCTCTTTGGCTTGCACTACTTTTCTATGAGATAACTGGCAAAAATATTTATCACCTCACCTCTTTTCAGCAGGCTTAATTCATTAAAGTCTTCTGGGCCTTGTGCCAACCCACAGTGTCCAGGAGACCATGGCAGCTGCCAGGCTGGAGCGGTGCTGGCTATGCTCCATCGATGGATGTCCTGACCTCGTGCTGAGCAATCAAGGCCTTTCTTTTGTGGATGATAGATATTGCCCATCTTGCTTGCATGGGCTGAGCTTTCCTCAGAAAATTCTAGGAATTCAGCTTCCTTTTCCCCTCCCTGATTAAGTTTTCTAGATTAAGATGTATGTCGTGCCAATGATGGACTAGTTTGTCCAAGTATCACTGGATCTATGATATGGTCTTGCTCTAGGTAAGATCAGGAGTTCAGAATAGAAAATTGGATGCCTTTGAGAAAACTAAAACACTAGAAACCCTGTAGATGATAAACTATATGAAAAGGAACCTGGTTGTAATAAATCCCTCCTTGTAATAAATGCACCCTGTTGCCAGCGGGTCAAGGCAGGTGATCCTTTCCCTCAGCACCAGTGAGGGCACACCTGAAGCACTGTGTCAAGATCTGGGCTCCCAGTAAAAGCCAGACATGGACATACTGGAGAGAGCTCAACAAAGGGCCACAAAGAGGATGAAGGGACAGGAATTTCTGTGTGGGAAGGCTGTGAACTGGGACTGTTCAGCCTAGGGAAGAGAAGGCTTGGAGGGGAGACATGATGGGTGTGTATAAACACCTGAAGAGACGGTGATAACGAAGACAGAGCCAAGCTCTTTTCAGTGGTGCCCAGTTATGGGACCAAATTGAAACACGGGATATTCCTCCCAAATATTAAGAAGCACTTTTTCACTTTGAGGGTGACTGAACACTGGCACAGGTTGTTCAAAGAGATGATGGAGTCTCCCATCCTTGAAGATATTCAAAAAGCATCTGGACACAGTTCTTGGCCACTCCTCTAAGTGGCCCTGCTTGGGTGAGGGGAGTGGATAATATGTCATTCAGAGTCCTTTCCAACCTTAACCATTCTTGATTTAGTGACAGCCCTGACAGTGTACATCACTCAGTGATCCTGTCAGCATCTTGAGAGTCCCAGTCTCTTCAAAAGCCTTTGGGGACTCACTGAGCTTTTAAAACACTGAGTCCTTTGCATACTTACATAACTTAATGTCTGTTTATCTTTGTATTTGTGCATTGTATCTCTTTAGGCATAAGAAAAGCATTGTTGTTTTTACTTTTACTTTTCACATTGAGAAGAGTGAATTGTATTTGTGTCAGGTGATCCCAGACTTCTTAACTTTTGATAGAAGTGAATATATTTAAAAATAAGGTTAGGTATGATATACCATAGAACCATAGAACGGTTTGAGTTGGAAGGCACTGTAAAGATCACCGAGTTCCAGCACCACTGCCATAGGCAGGGACAACTTTCACTAAACCAGGGTGCTCAGACCCCCATCCAACCTGACCTTGAACACTTCTAGGGATGGGTCATTTGTGTCCGTCAAGATCAGCAGAACTCAACTGTTTCTCAGCACCTGGGACATAGTGAAGGATGTCTGTTAACTTACTGCAGCTGTTTTCCATGGAATAAAACTGTGACCTGCTATGCCTTTCACATGGAAGTGGCAATAAATGGTGAGAAAATTAGATGTGCTGACAAAAAAAAGCAAGCAAGAATAAATGTATGTATTCCTTATTCTAAACTTCAAGTGTTCCCCTGGAAACCATAAAAATGGAACATTGAAAACTACCTCATCCCCTACATCTCGGTGTTTTTCTAAAACTTGAAATACATGCTGTGAGAGACTCACACATTTTTTAGCAGAACCTCCTTGCTCACCTTTCACAGGAGACCAACAATGATTCATTTTGACCACACAAGTCAAATGAAACCAACTCTGGGAAGTTTTGTTCATCCCCAAGTCCTATAGACCTGCTTCAGGCTGCAAAGTCCTCCTCAAAGGAAGAACTGGGTAGTAGTGAGAGTCATACAGTCAGCTCCAGAAGCTGCATGCACCATCCTAGGGCAAAGGAATTGAAGGAAACTAGATCCAAGTATCAAATCTTGGTCCCTTAGTCCAAAGAGTAATTGTCCAAGTGTGCTATTCCACTAAGATCACTCCTGCCATTCTTTTAATATTCAGTCACACAGCAGGAGACCGAACAGTTTTTATATACCATGAAAACAATGGTATATTTATCTCTGACTGAATCAACAAAGGCAAAGAAGGATGCTACAAGGGAACGCTATTAAAACATGAGTGTAATGCTGGATGTCAAACAATAGCATATTGTAAGTAATACCAAAAAGGGTTTACTCCTATAGCAACATTTAGGGAAAACATATGATAACAATAAAAATTATTTCCACAACCTTTTCACCACTTGTTCCATGTGGGAATGATAAGTGATACTCCTGCTCTACATTTTTAAAGAAATAGTCCTTGCAAATGATACATTACAAGCTTTGTTCACTGAGCCTCTATTATGCGTGTGTTCTCAGTTATTACTTTTCTGAAACATGAATTGTATTATGAACATCAGTGTGTAAACTCCACTCGGGCTCATTTAAAGCCATTTCAGGGGGGTGCTTCTAGGTCTGAGATCTACCAGAACCAAGGGATTTGAGCCATCTTCTCTGTGCCACTCGAGCACAAATATTCCAATTTGTTCTTTTCTAAATCAACACCGGATGGATCATTAAATAACATGCATTCATTAAACAGATCGTGGTCATGATCTGCATCCAGGCACTGCCAAGAGCATATATATTTGTATTATTGCTCAGCACTGTGCTCTGGCTTAGATTTTTAAGCCTGCGTCAATTCACAGCAATAGTTTTACAGCCAGAAGAAAGTGGATGAGCAATGGATTTTTTTTATTGAAGGATTCTTCCAGAAGCAAGACACATGCCTCTACCAGTAGGTTCAATAAGCAGAAATATTACAGCATCTTGCATTTCTATGCTTTTCATCAGTAGACCACAAAAGCTTTTGCAAACTGGGGTTATGTCAGTCATTGCTAGAGCCCTTAAAAGGGGTAAAAGTGTACGATGGCTCTGGTACAGATGGCTAAACTGATGCAAAGAGTGCTGGAGGGCATGAATATATGAGCTGAAATCACACCTTTGATGGCAGCATGGACATAAAGACTTGCTCCACACAGTCAAACTGTGGCAAACTTGACACAGAATCAACAGCAACTCCTTTGTTCTAGTCTGGCCTCCTTGGGCTGGGTTTCATTATGCTGCTTTTCTCATATCCCTTCCTCTTAAATACTGGACTTGATCAGGCAATGAGATTTTTATGAAATACAAAGTCTTCTTCTCAACTCCCTAAATAGTTTTTAAAAGATGGATGGTTCAGTGATGGTATCCTGTGTTACTAGCCTACCCTCACATTTCAGTTAACAAGGCTGCTGTTTCTTTCTGCTTGTCCCTGTATTTCATGTTGCCAAAAATAGCTTTTAAATAGCAGATTTTTGCTTGCACAAAAAGTAGCAATTTTAGCAGAGCAGAAAAGCACAAAGCAAAGAGGTATTTTCCTCCTCTACTTTTCACCCCTCTCAGAGTTACATCCAAGTTTATCTGGAGCTGGGAAGTGTAAAGGAGACTGGGCTTTGTTGTTGTAACATTGCTTTCTATGTTCCCTTTTTTGTTTAAAATTTTGAGCTTTAAATCAAAGCCACACGTTTTCAAGTGGCCAAACCTGAGTGCCCCTTAACCTTTCCTAGTGTGAGGTAATCTGGGAAAAGGATCTTCTTCACACTCTTTTTTTAATGGTTTACATTTAAATTCAGAGTTGATAAGGTGTCCATTTTTTTCTGCTGTAAATCAATATACCCTTGTCTTTGGAATTAACTCCAAAGTTTTAGTTTGGATGTGAACTTCACACTGATTCCCTCCTCTATCCTGGCTGATCTTTTTCTATTAATTTGTTTTTCCGTTTCATCATTCATTGGCTGATGAACCTATAAATACACTTCATCTGCTTTTACTTTGTTTTTTAAGAATAAACCAATACTGAACATGTTGACTTGATTATGTCCAGAGGCAAAAGCGTTGCATGGCTTCTTAAGTCTTAGCAATAGCTTGAAACTTGCCTTTCTACTCCTTTTGTCCGTCAGGATAATCAGTGGGTCACCTTCTCCTACACCCAGAGTAAACAGTGTCATGCAGAAGAAATGCCATCTTTGAAAACTGGTTAACACCATCACTGCTCACATCCAAGGGGAGCAGAGGGAAGAAGAGTGCAGGAAAATGGTAAATAGTGACCAGGTGCTCCCTCCCCTGGTGTACTTCGGAGGCTGCAGGATCTTCCTTCCTGGCCCCTCCCAAAAGACCTCTGTCCTCCCCAGTTTCTACTGCTGTATAGCAACCTATTCTTTCTGGGAGGTGCTGTCAGTTTTGCCCATAGCCTGTCCATGCACTGACATCCCCTACCTAAATTAACACTTCCTTCCTCTAACCTTAGTTTACAGGTGCCCTTCTTGAATAGAGCCACTTGGCTCGACTCATGCAGAGGATCAGAATCCTCTGCAAGGATCTCAAGAGAATTTTTCACATCTAACTTTTCTCTGTTGGCAGAGGTTAGATATCTCAGTGATTTTTAAAGGTGCACTTTGTCAGCGTCTTTGACCTTTGCCTGGTGAGACCACCGCAGGTGCAGCTTGAGCAGCAGTCATCTCCACAGCCCGGTCTACAGCTGTAGGGGCTCGCCAGTGAGCTCCAGGCTGGACAGTGCTCTGTGCAGGCAGCCCATGGCCAAAGAGCTCGGGGGATGGCAAAGCATGAGGACTTGGCACCAAGGTCCTCATCACTTGCAGGAGGAAGCTCCTACTTGGGCAGTGTTCCCAAAACTTCTCCAGACAAAAGCCCTTACAAGCCAGCACCTGCAACTCAAAATTGCTCAAAATGAGATATGCTGAGCTAAGAAAAAGCTGTGTAGCCCGATCTGTTGAAGCAGGAGGGCAGCAATGAGCTGCAAGGGTCAGGCTGGAGAGGGAACTCTTTATCCAGCACAGCTACAAGGGCACTATGCCGTGGTTTGACCCTGGCCAAATGCCAGGGACCTATGATGTCTGCTTTCTATGCTCTCTCCTGCTGCATTTACGCAGAGGAGAGGACTCAAACTAACACAAACACACCGAACTCATGAGTTGAGATGAGGCAGTGATGGGGAGGGGATGCACGAAAAACATGAGCAAACAGGTGAGAGACTTAAGTTGCAAAGTGATTTATTAACCTAACAGAGTCGGAGGATAAATGAGAGGTAAAAATAAGCTTTTAAGACACCATTTCTTCACTCACCCCCCTTTCCCTCTTAAGACACTGTTCCTCAGCTCACCCCCTCCCCTCCTTCAAACAACCAGCAACTCCGGGTGGGGGGCAGGGTATGGGGCTTTTTCTTAGTCAGTCCATCACCACAATTCTTCTGCTACAAACACTGTTTCTCTACTCACCCCTCTCCCTCTTAAGACACCATTTCTCAGCTCACCCCCCTCCCTCTTTCACACAACCAACAACTCCGGGGTGGGGCAGGGTATGGGGGTTTCCCTTTGGTCAGGGTCAGTCCACCAGGGAGAAGAGTCCTCTACTCAGCCATGGGGTCCCTCCCACGAGAGACAGTCCTCTGAGAACTTCTTTGGCGTGGGTCCAATCTCACGAGCAGCAGCCCGGCCGAAATCTGCTGCAAACACGAGTGCTTGTCCATGGGGTGCAGGCTCCCAAGCCGAGGCCAGGTTTTTTCCATCCCGGGGCCAAGGCCTTTCTCTCTCGTCCACAGCCTTTGCAACTCTCAGTCTCTGCTGGGACTCCCACTGGCTCACAGCTTCCTCCAGGCATCCCCCTGTTCTTCTGGCGTGGGCACCTCCCCACGGGCTGTGGGTGGATCTCTGCACCCCCCTGGACTCCATGGGCTGCAGGGGGACCACCTGCTCCCCCATGGTCTTCACCACAGCCAGCAGAGGGTTTTCAGCTCCGGCGCCTGGAGCACCTCCTCCCCCACCTTCTCCACTGACCTTGGTGTCTCCATGTTGTTTTCCCTCACATATTCTCACCTCCTTCTCCTCCTCTGGCTACAAAGAAGTGCGTACACCCATTGTTTTGATTTCTTCTTACATATGTTTTCACAGAGGCGTAACTAACATTTCTACTTGGCCCAGGTTTGGCCAGCAGCATGTCCATCATCTTCAGAGCCAACAGAGAGTGGCTCTGCTGGACAGGGTGAAAAACATCCAGAACCTTCGCACAGGACACACAGGAGCCATCTTTGTGCCCCTCCCTACCCACTAGCAAAAACTGGGCCAAGTAAAACCACCACACACTAGAATGGCACACAGAGGTAAGCTGAATGTGGCAGGCTGTGGGAACATAACACCTATACTGCAGTATATTATCAAAAGCTCTTTTTCTTGTCTCTCTCCTGAAGCCTTTTTAAATGGAGAATAATTTGAAAGTAGCTATCCTAAAAGAAGAAATGTAAAAGCTGTAGTACATTATTCTTAAGAATTGCAGAAAATAATCAGATTGTAAAAAGTGAATCACTTCTGACATTGATTAAAATTACTTTTTGCATTATATTTACACACATTAAAATTACATTTTGCATTATCTTCACTTTCCCAGATGGTTTAGGAGATTTAAATCCTTCAAAGAAGTTGTCTCTGCTAGCAAACATATTGCAATAACCTTGATCAAATGATAGCTCTGTTTTAATGCAAATACCACAGCAAAAATAACATTCCTCCTATGGCAGTAATTACTGACAGAGAAATTGATCCAAATCCCAGAGAAAGCACAAAAAGTTTAGCGCTGGTGACAGAGGGTTTTGGATTAGGCAGTCATTTTGTATCAGGTCCCAGCCCTGTGTGATGCATCTATCAGAAAAGATGATTATAGCTCTTTTCCAAATGATGTTTCCCATGAAAAGTATTAATTCAGCCTCCATGATATCATCAATCCTGCTGGAATAAATGGATGCAAAACATCCTCTTGAAAGCGTGTGAGTGCTCCTTCTCTGTTGTGAGTTTGGCAGTGTGTGTTTAAGCTGCTGCTGAGAGCTTTCCTCCAGCTTTCATCGAAGAGGACACTGGGTCCTAGTTCAAGGAAACAACCTTAATCAGGCCCCTTTTCAGGCTAGAAAGCTGTAGTTGGTTTTACTTTGTTTACATTTAAATGTATTCTGGTTAAGAATGGCATTAAAATAACCTATCAGTAATAGTAAGCAAATAAATCTAAAGAGTGCAAAAAAATGAAAAATGGGCCCAACTGCTAGAATTCCCAGATGAAATGATAAAAAAATCTCTTGTCCTTCTTTACAAGGTTTTGCAGATTTCAACAGAAAAGGCATATGAATCTGAGGGTCTGACAGGGAGCTTGGCCCCTCTTCCCACTGGCCTTCACAGTACTGGAAGTTGTTCCTTCCAGCTGCTTGTCAGTATCTGTAGACAGTGGCTTCCTTAAAAGAAACTTTCCAGGGAAGAATTGCTAGGTTTGTGCTATTTATTTGTATTTTATTGTGTGTGAAGATAATTTTGAAAGCTCCGTAACTTCCATTGTTCCTCCCATTCATGCGATCAGTAAGAGTCACATTTAACTCAATCTCAGCAAAATGAAAGGGACATTGGTGCCTTTCCTTGAAAACAGACCAGATGCTTTGTGGTACCAAATTTCCACTCCCAGATTTCCTCCCTGGCACTCTCTTCTTGCAGCACAGAACATGTGCTTTGCCCACCACACTTCGGCATAGCTGCACCCCCATCCCCATCATCACTTAAGTGGTTCCTCACTGAGAGGTCCCAAAAGAGACCTTCAGCTGTTTCTAGGATATTTCTTTCATACAACTGTTGTTTTGCTACCTTCTTGCTCCTCTTCTTCCTCCTTTCTTGTCCCTTCTACACCTGCCCTCTTTCTCCTGCCCTATTCCCCAAAGCACTCTTTCTTCTCCACTTAGCTGCTCCCTTCCTAAGTAGGACCATGACAAGGGGAGACACCAATGTGGCTTTTGCCACCATCCTGATCTGAGCAGATGTGCCTACAGATTCCATTGCATCTCCCTAGCCTGGGTGAGGTGTCAATGTAAAGGCAGTGCCTTGCCCTGGTGGCCCAGGGCTCTCTGCAACACAGGCTCTGAGATCTCACCAACACTCAGGGCTCTGGCTGCCGAAACAAACAACCCACCAGCAACAGTGTGCAAGGTGGGCTTCTGGTAAATGCCACAGCCATGTCATGGCAGCATGCTCCTGGATTTCCCGAAATGCATGATCGGAACAGGACTGTGCATGTGAAAGCAGCTCAGCTTTGATTCCAGCACTCAAACAGCAACACAAATATGGCCACATGGTCCAGGATGCAACAGAGCATCCCTCTGGAAGAGCTCAGCTTGTGACTTCAGAGCATGCCTCTCACCCAACCCTGTCTTTCACTGTAGCCTCAAGGGAGACATTTTGGCTTTAATATGTCTGCAAAGCCCTTGTATGCCAATACTGTGGCTTTACAACAGTGCTGTTCTCCATCCATGCAATCCCAGTTCATGAAATAGGATTAAAATCCCATGCAGAGAGAAGGGCCAAGCGCATTCTCACACTGACCAGAACACGATTGACCTTGAAGGGTGGGTGGATGCCTAGTCTGTGGAAAGACTGCAAACACAATGTACCCAGTATTGATATGTTCTTGCAATATACATAGTGCAGCAGTATGTCACCCAGCCCGGCTGCTTCACGTTATTTATATCTGCCTACATGGCTGATTCATGCCTCCTGTAAACTTACTGGCACAACCTTGTTTTGAAAGGAATGCAGTGTCCCACTCCCCCAGCAGCTCCTGCTGGACCTCTCCTTGTCTCATTTATTAATTCATTCCTTGCCAAGAACAGCATGGTGATGTAATAACGAAATGTGCTTTGAAATCAACATGATATAAAGGACTTCTGCAAGGCTTCAGGCCGGCAAAGCACTTAAACACACGCGTGACTTTAAGCATGTGAGCGGTAGTCCCGTTGGTTTCAACAACACTACACATGTGCTTAAGTGCTTTGCTGGATCAGGGCCCACGTTTGACAGACAACTCAGGTTATGCCTTAAACAAAGAACCTCTTTGACACAAGATTTTTAGCAGAAAAACTTGGAGTTTCATGCAACCCTTGGAAGAGTCAACACTGAGCCCATGGGAGCTGATAAAGGGACTCCCATCAGATTTGGTGAGGTGGGGTTTCTGCTCTGTGATCTGGAGCTGGGTGCATGTTGGCTGTTCTGCCCTTCTGACTAGGTTTTAAAAAAAAAAATGACACCATTAGTTTTTGTCAAAAGATGACAAACGAAAATAGCCGACTTTACTGTTTACAGGCCATGTATGTGGTAGCAGTGCAGATTTTAGACATGTTATTCTTGCAGGAAAGTCTAAAGAAATGATTATCTTGTCTACAAATATAGACCTGTCAAGGTTGAACAGTTATGTTCAATGTCATCGTAAGCAAAACTGACATTTTATTTACCCATTTGTACCACCAGAATGTCAGCTCAGCCATGATTAAAGCTGTCAGTAGAATCAACAAATAGTGTAAAAACAGAGAGCTGCCAGTCCAAGTTTCTGTTTCACTGAACATGTTAGTTTGAGTGAAGCTTTGCCTGAATGTTTTGATGGTTTTGTAGCTTATTTTCACTAATTAATTTGCTTGTCTACTATCCTCTAGAGGCAAACAACACAACTGACAAATAAAATGGCTCTCAGTCAGTCAGTCAGTCAGTCAGTCAGTCCTCCAGAGGAAATCCTGTGTGACTGCTTGTGAATTTCCAGCTGATCTGTAATTTTGACCAGAACCATTTTTTATGCTGTTCAGATTTCTGTCAAGGAGTGGAAAGTCACCTGTCTAAAGAAGAGATTATTCCTGGTTTAGTCTCAGGAAGATGACATGCTTGAAAGAAATGACCTGCACTGTTCATCTTCAGAGAGAGATGTACACTGCAGAGGCTGTTGGAAGATTTGCCTTGTCTCTTTATAAAAAACAAAGCGGGGGAAAAAGAGGAAAAACAAGGGGAAAAAACTATCCTGGCTTTTCAGATTTCTTCTAAAACCTCAAAGCTTAGCTAAGGTTTTATTGTTTTTTTTTCACACACAAAATTTAGTGCTGGAAGTCCTTAAAGCCAGGTTCGTATAAATAGTTTGTTCTTGTTGCCAATGAGAGAGAAGATTTTTTCCTTTGATTACATGGATACAGAGTGTAATACCACTAAAACCAAGACACGTGAAAAGGCAGATGTGGGACTATTGCTCAAAATCAGTTGTCAGTGTGGTGCTCCTAGACAAAGAAATACCAGTGCATTCTATGTACTATAATAGCTGTGTGAACTAGTTTTAAATCACTTCTACTACAGCTATTGAGTTTCCTGATGAAGGTCTGCATCAATATAAGTAAAGCTACATGTGCTTTTTAATAGAATAAAAGGAAAGCACTTGCTGCACTGTATTTACTGGGAAATGATTCAGGCAAGCATCAAAGCAATGAATAAAGCAATCCCACTTGCATGCAGGCAGGCCTGATCCTGCAGGAGGGTACCTGTGCCCAGAGCCTTGGCTCCATGGAACTGCTCCGGGAAGGAAAATGGCAGGATTGCTGTGTGACACAACCAGCTTTCAGCACTTGCACTTCACTTCATGTGCCAGCTTGTGGGCAGGACCTGTGCTTTCATCACAATGCTTACATTAGATCTGGTCAAAAACAGATCATGTAAGTATTGTCACTGAATGTCTGATGTTCACAGACTGGTTTCCACCATGGTAGCAGATAAGATTTTTGTGGTTTCAAGTAGTCATACCATAAGTACCTTATGGCACTCAGAGTCAAAAGTTTATCTCATTCTTCTCAAAAAGTCCAGAAGCCAGGGAGAATTAATTTATTCTAAAAAGTCATCTTAATGCTTTTTACTGTATAAAATGCATTTGCAGTCATTACTTGCCATGTTTATAAAATCTTCTGGAAAAAATGAAAGCCATCTGCACATCCTAAAAAACCAGAAACCTCTCCTTTTACTTACAGAATTTTACATAAAATTACTGAAGAAGGTTAAGTCTAAAAATTATTCCATGCTTTCCAATTATGGAACACTATTTTAATTTTAATTTTAATTTTAATTTTAATTTTAATTTTAATTTTAATTTCTGTTCACAGTCCTGCCTCACTTATATTCTTGGACCACAAAAGTTGCAATAACATTTACAACATGTAAGACATGTTTTTGTGTTTACAGCTGAGTATGTAAAAAACACCAAAGCAGGGTCACCCAAGCTGTTTTCAAAGAGAATTTGGGTAAAGGTTGAGTACAATTTTTTTGGTTTAAGCTTCTCTTTTCCATGCAAATTTTAAACTTTTTTTCTGGGAAAATTTTTTTACAGATAACAAAGATGACTTTTGCTGACCTGGTAAAATCTGATAACAATCAGTAGTAAACATTTTTACCTACTATCTACATGCTAACAAAATGCCAGGGATGAGCACCAACCAGTATATTTTATTCTCATTTAGGGGACTCTTCTATTTGGTTACAGGAACATCTCTAATGTTGATGAAAGAATGTCTTCTGAAGCCCCCTTTCAAAGCATTCTGTTTTCTTCATTTTGTCTCATGATTTTGTGCTACTGCAGTGCTTGCAATGCAGCGTGGTCTACAGTGACGTTGTTCAGCAAAAATCAAGTCTTCAACAGACTCCTTTAAGCCTCTAAGCCTTCCCTCTACAAGAAATCATTAGCATGGCCCTGCATTCCTCTTGGAAAACAACACGATCTTATTCATATTAAACAGCCATTTTCCAGCACACCTTTTAAATATTTGTTGCTGCTATTTTTTCATTTAAAAAAAGAAAAAAGAAAAAAAGAAGGGGAAAAAAAGAAAGAAAAAAGTGAAGGAAAGTACCTTACGAAATTATTTAGTCCAACAAATGCTCTAACAGGGCACACTTGGCTTTACCCTAGGTGACCACCTACTCAGTAGGTATGTAAGTATGAGGGGACAACATCTGGCAAAGGCTTGCGAATTACAATTTTCTTTTGCAAGTGGAAAACCATATCCTGCACAAGGTCTCAGTGGGGTTTAATGCTGTCAGAGCATACAAGGTTTGTTTTGATCTGTTATGGAGTAACACACATAGCTTTCAGTTCACGCTAATAACATCCCCGTGCCTGGGGTATACACCAATCCAGAGGCTACTAATTAAAGGTTAGAATTAACCAAACACAGTTCCTCTACAAAACATATGAAACTTATTAAAACTTAAAAGTGACGGCTGGTTCTCAGTATAAGCAAAGCAAAGAATGCAAGACTATTGGGGAGGGTTATTTAAGCACATTTTATTTCAGCATATTAAAAATTTCCTCTGTCTGTCAGTTCAGCACATAACATTTTAATGTTTCATGTGAAAACACAGCAAACTTTTAAAGAATCAATTATCAGTCCTGTGTAACATAAAATAAATCCCATTTTCAGTATTACCCATAAAGCTTTTTATGTTATTGTGATCCGAAAGAGGGTTTTTTGGAAGTACACCATTTTAAAAGCAGAGCAGCACAATAGTGTGCTGAGACACCTTATATTTATTTCAGTTAACAGCTGAGCATTTTGGGACTAACCTCGCCAAAAGGGGTACTCAGATAAATGGGGTGTGCAGCAGCCATTTCAAGCTTGTGATACAATTGCAATTATTAAGGCACTCCTGCACTAATAGAACTCAACCTACAAGCAGTTCCCTTGAAATAGGGGACTGATGTATGTAACTTGTTAACTTCTACTCTCTTTACTTCCACAAGCAAGAGCGGAGGGTGTGCTATGAGTGTTATGCAATTTATGTGCCCACTAGATCCTCCTATTTACATTTTAAAAATATACTCTCATTAAGCCCTCCAGCATTATCTATGATCTTTGAAGTAAAAGCTTTTGTTGCAGATAGGCTATCTCTGTTGGCAGAGCCTCCTTTCCTCAGCAGCGAGTGTCTTCAACATGTTGCAGCCTGTACCCTCAGCTTGATAATCTCTTCACGTGATGCTTAATGAACTCATTACCCTTAATGCTGCAGTAATAAGATAGCTTGTAAATGTATTTATTTTTAATTAGGTCTATTCAGCTGTGTGAGTTGATTTATATAAAACTAATTAATTAATGTAATTGAAAACCTTGTAAGGATAGGGGTTCAAAAACTTTTTTCAAATCGTTCCGTTACTAACATTAATTAAAAGAGACCTGGAAACAGTAACTTCGAAGCTGGTGGAAAAACTTAAAACCTGTTGAGAAATAATAGTTTCTGTAAGAGTTTTTTCCGTAACAGTAATTTTTCTCACAACTTACCTCAGTACAAAGAAAATAAAAGGTAAGATTTAAAATCTGCACTTCTAAGCTGTTTAAAATTGGGTTAGGGTCCTATAGCTTCTGATTAAAAGATAAGAGCTGAAATCACTGAACGTAGATGTATGTTATTAAATTGTGTGCATGTTGGTTTAAAGCCAACCCAAAACTTGCTCCCACAGCGCTTTTTTTTTTTTTAATCAAGCTAAAACATTACAAAGACAACACCACTGCATACTTGTGCACCTCTGAGCACATGGGGGCTCTGCACCAGCACTTTTGAGTACCATGGGAAAACTACTAATCCCCAGTAACAAACACTCCGAAGACAGCAGTGAGTACTACACCTCTATTACCAGAGCTGGCCCCTGAAGTACACAGCTATGGAGTCCTGAGACCGTTGCATGAGGTTAAACAGAGCTTTATTCTACCAATTTGGCACAATTTAGATGGTATTGAGAATGTACAATAACATAGGCTGAGTTATCTTTGCTGTTCTCCTTAAGAACAGTTGGGTTTTTTTTTAAAAAAGGCAATTATTTTGTTTGAAAACAAACCAAATACGCTTAGTGTTATAGGAGACGAAAGGACATCCATAGTCCTGTCCCTCCCCTCTCCCTTCCACTACCACTTCAGCCACCAGGCACGTCATCACCTGAACTGATGTCATCCTTCAGATGAAGCCCCTGGTCTCACCCTGGGTGAGAGAATCGATCAGACAGTGGTGCGCTCCATGCTCACAAGGACCCTTGTCCAGCGGGGAATAGGGCCTGCATCGCCAGCTGGTTCCTTGAAGACTGCAGACAGCTACCTGCCAGCTGGACCACGGGCAAATTGCTGTGCTATGAGGAGCAGGTTTAACCAACTGAGAGAAAGTGACAACACAAGAACCCATTTCAAAGTGTGTGCCCTTTAGGAATAAGCAGAGTGCTGAGGTAGATGTATCATATACTTACCATAAATCCATACTTCTATTATAGCTCTTACCTATCACACTTTAGTATTGCCTGTAAGTACAGAAATGAATGCAGAGCTCTGACGGAAGAATGAACATTGAGTCTCATGAGTCCTTTCCACCTCTGAGATCCATGATTCTTCAGACAGACATTGCTTTAGGTTAGGAATTACCAGGAGCTACCCATGACTACTGCAGCCTTGAGTACCACAGTGTGGGAAGCCTAGTTGCTGGATGAGCTGCTGCAGAGTGTTCACGTTTGGCATGCTCTAGACCTATCACGGAGTATTTGGCATGGGAATCCCCTGGGCATTGTGTCATAATGGCAGCTTTTGGTGGCTTTTTTGACCCATGTGTCCAGATAACAAGGATGCTGTATTGCAGGCTTGTTTTTGTGGCATGGCATAAAAATGCATTAATATATTCCATTACATCCTGTAAAGATTGGTGGGACTGTGCATCAGCATGTTTGAGGGTTCAAGGTTCACTTTGATACCATCCACATGGAGGAAGCTTTGGCTAAATAAACTCGCCAAGGCTTGGATGGTTCAGAGTCTGACACAAAGCATGCACTAGTATTCAGCTCTGCATTCTGCCACTTTCCCATTTAATGGTTTGTTATTCCTTTTCACATTAAAAGCTGTCTTAGTGGGACCTAGTATAGAATGTAAGGTTTGTGGGTTTTTTCTGTCCTCAGCAAGGCAAAGAGATGTTTATAGCTGATGTATTAATTATTATATTGACACCTTTTTTTTCAATTCAACAAGTTCATCTCATAGAAGATAAACATTGTAATAGCTAATAAAACCTAAATGCCCAGTCAAGGTCTTTCTGGTAAAGAATTAGTTGTCTTAATGTGCAGTGAGTTTTAGGGGATTTTCTTCTTTTGAGATGGTAGTTATATACTGGGAAACAAGCAGTGCTGTGTGGTGATGAATATATTCTTTCTGCACCAAAATAAACCCCAAAACACAAAACCCCCAAAACCCAAACAAACAACAAACAACAAACAAACAAACAAACAAACAAACAAACAAACAAAAACCAAAACCCAAACAAACAAAAAATCCAAACAAAAAGCCCAACCAAAAACCAAAACCAAACAAACAAAAAAACAAACAAAAAACCCAAAACCAACCAGAAACAAACAAACAAACCGAAAACAAAACAGAAAAACACAAACAAAAGCAACTGGCCTCCTAGCCTAAAAGAAATAGAATAAATTATTATGCAACAGCATTATCTACCATAACACAAAGCAAACTACATGGAAAGGTAACACTGCCTTGCTAATTTTCAATCAACACTCTCTCTCTGCAAAATATTCTAAATGTTGCAGGAATGTAGTTCATGTGTTTCATGTGTTTCACAGATTATGAGCTACTTTTCTCATTGCTTTGACCACCAGACATAGCAGCATCCAAACACAACACAACGGTAATTCAAACAAGACTGCAGTTCCTATTACATTATAGGTATAACACTAGAGCAGGAGAAAAAATAGATCTGTGACTCTTGTACAGGCTCAAACTATGCCATAATTATTTCTACCATGCAGAAGAAAAGCTAGTGGAAATAAAATGGTAAGATAAAGAGCTACACAATTAGCAGGGCTGAGCTGCAAATCTCATTGATGGATATTGCTTATCTTCAGGATGAGCTCTAGACTTCTGCCTGGGCACACAGTGTGCAGGTTGTCTATAATTTTGATTATTTGGCAGATGAGTATGCTGAAACCTTGTACAAATTGTGCCTACAGAAAGGATGCTTCCAGCTGAAGCTGACTTTACAGCACAAACCTTGTGATATATCCTCTAAAAAAACTAAAAGGAAGAAAGTAGGCTACAGACACATTTTTCCTGAAGACATGAAGTACTCCACTCCTCCACCCATTCTAGCCATAATCCTGGAAGAGTACATGCACGAAGGTATACCTATCATCACAGATAGTTCCAAAGATGTGAATTTCTGCCTTTCTGATTTATTTGAAGAGAACTACCAACCAGATCCTGAACTGCAAATAGGTAAAACTGGTTTTGTCAGAAAGCGCTTACCCAAATGTCTGTGGATTTATCATAAGCTTGCCTGCTTAACCTCTCAGAGGTCAAGATGTTTTGTAAAAACTAGATTTCACCACAAAGAGGAGGTCAGGTGGTATGGTGAGGACTTTGGGATAAAATCTGGAGGAAACTTGTGTAGTGCCCAAGGGACTCAGAGAAGGAGTTGAAAGAAGAGCCTGAGCATTTCCAGGATGAATTCTAAATTTGGAAGCATAGTGACTCATGCAAGCCTATATTTGAAACAATGCTATAATAGCAGCTACCGGGAAGCACTGGATAATATCCAAATGCCTAAAGAAAGCTAAATTAAAGTCATGGAATGGAAAGTTCTTGTGGTCATTTTTCATAGGAAATAGCTCCCATTTCAGTCTGTCTGAATTGCTGAGGTAACTGATATTGTGCAGAAGATGTACCTGCTGACACCCAGGGTTCAGGGGCTGCCCTTTGCTTACCCTGCTCTGCTCCATGCACTCCACCACCCCCAGCTCACTGGCAGTTCCATGCCAGAGCAATACCTCAAAAGCCTTCAAGGGCTCCTCTCCTGGAATTTTTATTTTTATTTATATCTTCTTTAGTCTGCATTCAATAGACACGGGGAAGATTTTTTCCAGCTGATTGTGCTCTTCTTCACAGGTACAACAACAATCCTATGCAGCAGAGCTGATGGCAATTTCCAGCTGCGATTACAAGCCGTGGATGAGGGTAAGAAATTAATCTCCATTTTAAGTCAATACCTACCCCTCCGAGGTGCCCATGGTTAATGTTGGCACTGCTCTGTCACAGAAGTGAGCAAGGACCTACTCTCAGTTCCCAGGGAGACTGTATCTGTCAAAATTCTTCCTGAAGTGTCCAAGGTAGTGCTGAACCCACTGTGAAGGTGTCTCTCTCCTCACTGAGGCTGTCTGTACCTCCTTTCCCAATGGATGTTTTTTGCTCAGTGGCCAGGAGCCAGTGCCAGGTCAGATCAGTAGATGGGGTGCAGTGGGAGAGGCGGAAGAAAGATGGTGTGTCCCAGGCACTGCTTCCGGTGTGGTTTTTTGTCTTTATATACTGATTAAAATAAATTTATAAGGAGGCTGGGAAGGACGGATCAGGCCAACAAGTTGCACAGCTTCCAGTCAAGGCCCTTCACTGTACAATTAGAGATTAGTAGGGTCCAGATTCTAACCTGAGGTGCTTACCTAAGATGCCTAAATAAAAAGCCTGGTCACTTCAGGGTCCCTTGACAGGGCCTGGAAAGAAAGCAGGAGGAAGAGAACAGGGGGCTGTGGGGGTCACTCTCCTTCTCCCAGCTGTTAAGGGAGCCACTCTGCTTCCAGTTGTGGGGACTGCCGCAGCCCCATTTAGGGAGGAACATGACCCTGGCACTGGAAACTCCCCAGAGCCTGGCATCACTGCTCCCAACCTCCTCCAGCACATCAGGCCCACAGTCCCTTACCACAGAAATAACTTTTCTTTCTTCAAAAGAGACTTTTCTTGTCATAACAGCTGTGTCAATACAAATAAAGTTTATCAAATTCAATTCCAGCAAGTGAGGGTCTGCCCTTGCTCGAGGAGCACAGGACTGTATTCTTCCTGCCAACACAAAGGTACACAAATAGGCTGCAGGACCTGGCTGCTCTGCAAAACCCTGGCTGAAGAGGACTCAAACTTCCATCACCCACAACATTCAGGTAATTATTCAGCATTTTCACCAAGGTCCTACAGGGTGGCAACCCACCACAATTTCATTTTTTACCCCTGCACATTTCCTTCCCAGGAAGCCTCCACCCACCATTAGCTTCATCTTAGATAATGTCAAAAGAAACAAAGTTGTCTTTTTTTATATATATAGAACATTCAAGCTTCCACCACAGAAACCACCGGATGGCTCAATTTTCAGTCTTCTTTGAAAATCCCGTAGATAACTCATGATAAATACAAAGGCAAAAAATAGCGATTGCTACACATAGGGGGTGCAGAATCGGTAACTTTGCCTTAAATTGACTGATTTCTCACTATTATTTTCCAAAGAAAATGTCACGGCACAGAGTAAACAGTTTTAAACAAGGCAGTTTTGAGGGTGATAGAAATGTCTAGTGGAGGATGAGCCAGCTCCTCATTTCTTTCCAGCTACTGGAAGTAAAAGGAGCTTTTTCAGCTCTGGCTTTGTGTGGGGAACGGATGTAGGTGTCAAACTGGGAGGGGAAGGAGTGTAATAACAGGGGAATGTATTAGTAATATGTACTTAGAAATCATAGTAAGGCTGAATCACAAGTTACTCAGCACTTTCCCCATTTATAATCTTGAAAGCTTGTTATGACTAATGCAACAGGCATTAACCTGGCTCAGCACATAGCTCTTTAAACAAACACAGACACTGCTGGGCCAAATCACGGCGTGCCAGGACATGCACCACCTAATTTGAGATGCCTGTTATGGGTATGGGAGTCTAGACTTTTTCCCTGTGTGCTGAGGTCCAGCAAGCGGGGAGGGCTGGTGGTCTTTGGAGATGTTCCAGAAAAACCCATGCTGAGGATAAAGATGGTTTAAGACGTGCGTGCTATCACTCCCTCTCCTCCGAGCTCAGAGGGTAACCTCTCCCCTTCAAAAGCAGACCAAGCCTGCTTTCTAATGCCTTTAATAGCTAGCTGGCAGGGGCAGCTATGGCATTTTTACACAGCGATGCAGAGGCAGGAGTGCTCATCTAGCATGTGGGAGACCCAAATTCAACTTCCCTTTTGCCTGCAGCGGCCCAGGCCCCTGCCCTCCTTGCAGATAGGGAAGCCAGCCATTAGTTAAGAGATATAAGGAGATGCTGGAGCAGATGCTTGTATTCTTTCCTCCTGAGGAGCACAAAGATGTACCAGCTCATTCTTCCTGATCAAGAATTTTATACTTTTTTTAAGAACAGAGGCTGCTCCAGCAAGGGCAGAGTACATGGGAAACTGGTCAAGGGATTAGACCCTCTTGGCACGCATGGGATAAGCGCGGGACAGCCAGCACACAGCAGCACATCACTCACCCCATCCTGCTGCTGCTGTCAGGCTTTAAAAGAGCTGTTGCTGGGTTAGTGAGCAGCCTGGCTTTTTAGGCACAGTATGGCAAGGCAAAATCCCTCCTACATAGGTCCTAGCAGACATTCAGCCCAAGGCAGATGCTGGCATGCCCAGGCCCCTCAAGGCCACCTTCCCTGTGCTCAGGGAGCTGAGCTACCCTTGCCCAGGCTTTGGAAATGGAAAACTGAAGAGCTTCCAGAGTTTCATCCCCTGAGGCACCAGGCTGTGAAGGAGTGGAAGATTTGAGGCTCTCAGCTTTAGAATAACATTCCCAATTTCTTTCTGATTCCTGTTGGAAGTGCTTGGACACCTCATGAACCTGAGCTTTAACAATTTACTGCTGCTTACATTTCTGCTCAGAAAGTCCAATATGTTTTGTGCAGCAAATGCTCAAACCTGCTTCTCTCTTGAACTGCAAAGATTTTTCCCATTATTACACACACAACTTTTTTTCCAATTCAAGGCAAAGCAATGCACTACAATTCAAAATATAAAAGGTATATATGATTGCTTTCAGTTGATACATTTTCAGGAGAAAGGGAGGAGTGCTGTACTCTAATATGTTCTCCTCATGGAAAAGTAAGTAGGAATTCTTGTGTTTTGCCACACACACACACTTAGCAGTTCAGCAGACAAAATCTGAATCTCTTTCCACTTCATTAGTTGCTGATACTTCAAACACAGTTTGCATTACTGGAGTGACTGGCTCCAAAGATATGCCCATAAGTAACCATTTCTACTACACAACTTCAAAGAAGAAGGAAAAATGCCAAAATTAATCTAGTTGTCTGGGAATTTGCATTTTCTCCCTCCCTGAAACACCTGAGCAGCTCACCACCAGAAATTCATTTATTCTCATAATAATCTTGTGTGGAATGGAAGTGTTATCATCCTTATTTCTTAATCTAGTTTCCTTAGGAAATAAGGTTTTTGCACCCACAGTATCCATCTATCTGCCTGCCAGTTTCCCCACAAACAACTTCTGGCTAATTTCAAACAAATTTAATAGCATAACCCATGCCCAGCTGGTTAGCATCCCAAAACCTGATGAGCTGGGTGAGGACCACAGCCCACTCAGCCTGGGGTGCAGGTATCTGTGCCTTCCTGCACATGCATTCAGAGCTGTAAGGACAGTTGGGGCAGCAACCTATGAATCCTGTTGGCTTTTGCGGAAAGTTTGGGGATGTGTTTGGAAAAGGTCCCTCAGCTGACTCCTCTGGCCGAGGCTGACTACGTGCTGTCAGCATGAAGACAGCTGGGATAACAGCCCTGCATGGCCGGTGCATATTTACATCACCATCCATGGTAGCAAAAGCCTCACCTTTCTCCCCAGTTAAGACTAAAGCCAAGCATCTGAGCCTGGTATTGCATCCATGGAATGTCGATGCAAAAGGGGTTTGGTGTCAGACTCGACCTGCTGCGGGGTGTACCTGTTTCCCAAACAACACATATCATGTCAGGGAAGAAACTTGTAGACCACTCTTTGGCAGTTCAGATCACTGCCTTAACTGCAAACCTGTCCTGTTTCTACCTTTAAAAACTGGTTATTAAATAAAAAGTCAACAATAGAATAATTTGCTGTGGGGACCCCTTTCTGTGCTTTGCTGCTTGTGGGTGGTACTGTAGTGTACTTGGTATGCCCAAAAGGAACAGACTACCTGCATGATGCTGTTAAAAATAATGTCAGACCCTCAAAATGTTTAATGTAAAATGTTTTGTTTAACAGCCCTCAGAATTTGCTCACTTACTCACACTCACAAGGGCAGTCTCTCCACTACATCTCCCTAATCCTTAGAAGTAAAATGGGAGAGAGCCTGTGTGCATACAGCTATGTGATGAATGTTTCTTATGTCTATTACATGTTTGAACTCCTCCTGTGAAAATGAACAGTCACCACTGTATACATATACTGAGCAAATGAGAGAAAGAAATGAGTGACAGTATTTTGCTTTTTGCCTTTGCAAATGGAATTAACAAAGTTCAGCACTCAGTGAAAAATTATTATTGGAAATTGGCAAAATTATATTTCTGTAATTTATTACCCCAGATTTCTTAACAAGGCTAAAGATTTCCATTATCTGATCTAAAAAAATATATAAAAAGAAAAGAAAAAAGAAAAATAAGAAAAACATAGCATCCTCAACGGATTAGAAAGGGTCTTTAGTATTTATCTGTCTGACTGATGAAGGTTAAGTGTTTTTTAAAAGTGTGGTATTCTGACATTAGTCTGACAGCACTACACCTCTCTCTGAACTGTACTTAAAAATAAATCCTTTCTTCTTTCATTATTCCATCATGATAATGTGACTAATGTGAACTACAAAAGCATTCTTCATGTTACAGGCTGCTTAGGAATGATGAAAATGAAGGGACTACATTTTAGCCTCTATTAATGGGCCTGTCTTTTTTTTTTTTTACCTTACCTAAAATGCAACCAAAATAAACCAGACACAATAGCCAGTCTGCATAGCAATGACAAACTTGCTTTGTTGCAGTGAGCAGATCTTGCTTAAAGCACATTAGCTGCTCTGCTGCCCTGGTCAATATAAAATATACCCTAGCATATGGGTATAAAAGTATGATCATTTTGGGTCCTCGTGAAGCTCCATCCTCATGGTGAGGTTCTGCATTTTTTGCTAAAGATCAGCTAAAGATTAGGTGCCCTTTTTGGTTACTCGAATCCAAATTTACCCTGATAGAAAAGAGAGAAAAGTCAGAATCTTTGAAGAAGGGTATTATAGGCTGTAAACTGGGAAGATAGTGTCAGCCTAATTTGTAAGTATGTGGGAAGATATTCCAAAATTGCTAAGCATTTGCTTAAACTAAGCAAGTGCTTAAATAATTTGTGTTTAAGGGAAAAAAACCCAACTTCTTACATTTTTCCATATTATAATACAATACTGCAATTTTCACCTGGTTTAAAGCAATTCACCCCTATTTGCTCAGATACTAATTCTCTTTTAGTTGGGGATATCAGAGAAAACATAATTTTTTAAATTTTATTTTGTATTTATTTAAGAGCTAAAATGTATTTAAATAGTCAAGAAAGGAAGTGGAGTCTGAACTTGTTAGAATATATTTAGTGCAAACAAACAATACTTTAAAATCTTCCATTTTTTTCACAGTTGGAACTGACTCATTCTATTTTACGTGATGATTCAGTTATAGCTCAACAAAACATACTGGCAAATTCAGATTTTAGTTTGAAATAGAATGGTCTCCACTGTACTTTTAATATCTTGCTTTTAACTTTCTTCCTTCCCTTTCTTTTGCAATTCACTCGGAGGTTCTTAAAAAAACTATTTAAAATCTTCCCTGCACAAAAAGAAATAACCTAAAAGAGTTGGTTATATCTTTAACATCAGGAAATGTGTGTAGTAAGAACATAAGAAGTAATAAAATCAGCATTGATAGTAAAATAAATATAGCACTTTTGCTTGGGTTAAATGTCAGATGTAAGGAAGTGCTGAGCATCCTTATTTCCTATAGAATCACTCATCCTTCCTCTACTGAGGCTGTTCCCAAAAAGGCTGTTATTAAGTCTGGGAAAGGATGTGGCAACAAAAGATGGTAAAACACTTGAACACATGTGCATTATAGACCTTTCTAGTATGAACAACCTTTAATTCACAAAGAGAACAAATGCAATGTCCAATGAAAAAAACAAATGCACTGATTTCCATAACTGTAGCAGGGCTTAGGTAATGTAGTATGCAGTGTTTGATTTAAAACTTTAAAATATGAAAAGAAGTTTTCTATAGCAGAGTGTTCCTATCAAAGTGGAATGACTCATAAGAATGCTAAATTCAAACCAGATGGGCATAAACATTCACTGAAAAAAATCAGATATTTAGAGGTCAGTATGGGTCTTCATAAAAATGAAGACATTGTCTGAGTTACTGAAAAATGAACTTCAGTGATAATAAAAAAAACAAGAGAAAGTATTAGTGATTTTATTTTAATTATACAAGCCACTGCCAATTAGGAGAACTAACATTTACAAAATTTACATTGCCATTTTAATTTGAAAAAGATGGCTGTGGCAGCCTTTAGACTTCAGACAAACAGCAGTGTGGTATCTCCCACGCAGGGAGGGAGAGAGGGATGCAGGAGTTCAGAAATGCCACGCTAATATTCTGAACAATCCCTGTGCTTCCCACCAAGAAGCAACCCCGATTATGGATTTGTATGGGACAGAAATCTTATGACCCAGCTCAGCGGCATGATGGCAGCCTTCTGTTCCCTTTGAACCAGACCACAGAAATGGGGGGAAAAAACTCTGGTTCATGCCATCATACCAAAAAAGTTCATACCACCCAATATTGCTGCCACTCTGTTGTTGAATGTCATGTTGTTTTGTTTTTCTTTCCTTGTCTCATACATTGCACTCTACCATTTACAGATTGTCTGGAGGGTGTACTTATTTTAAACTTTTATACCCTACCAGAAGAAAAATATGTGGGCTCAAAATTAATATTGTTTTTGACTTACGGTTAAATTCCAGTAATGTTTAACTTGGATCACTAGACCTGTGCATTTTACAGAGAGAAGAAAGGAATACTTTTCAAGCTGAAATGTGTAATGGGAGTTCCCTACTGTTTTGTTGCTGAGATCTTGGACAACAAGAAAACCAATGAGCATATAACTTATTCCTTTTAAAACATACACACTGAGAAAATAAGGATTCTACCTGTGCCATAAGCTATAAAGGCATATGTTTGCATCCCTGTTCCCTGATTAATTTGTTAACCACTACCATTCAACATCCTAATAAAAAAAGATTGTTCAATGCATTTTATTGTCAATGATTTAACAATGTAAACCATAATCTCTTGGGCCACAAGTCAGCAAAAGATATGTGTGGCTTCCATCATGCAGAAGCCAGCACAATGCCACAGGTAATGATTTTTTTTGGCTTCTGAGGCCTCCTGCAAGAGGGCCATAATTTTGTTTTGCAGAAAAACTGCCTGTACTTTTGGCCTATGTGTTACTGCCATTAGCAGCACCCCAGGACTACAGGTAAGGGGTGAAACTTGGCCCCAGCAGTGCCACTCAAAGCTTTCTGGTGGGGTTAGAGAAACGAGCGTAGCTTGCAGTGTTCAGCGTGATGCTTTGCAGGGCAAGATCCAGAGCTGTCATTGCAATATCCTGAAAGCCACATAATGCAAATATTATGCATCTTCCCTTTGGTGGCTCTTTATGATTGATTCTTTGTCTTGTTGTAACTAAAAACATTGCTTGGCAATCAGAACACTTTGCCAGACATTGCTGCACACATCTAATCAGGGCATTCAGCTTTGAAATGCTTTGGGTCCCAGCAGATGTCTCCAGATTGTGTGCATGACTGTCACAAGTGGGATAACTGCAGCATTCATTCTTTAAAAATATTCAAATACTCTAAAATGTTTCACTTTCTAAGACACTGAATACTGTTTGCATTCTCTCGGTGCAAAATTGAGGGAGCACTTCAATTCCCTAGCAGAGCTGTCAGGAGAGGTCAAGCACAGGCTCTGACAGACTGAACAACCAAAGAACAACCCTCAAGGAGAGCAGCTGGAAAGACACAAAACTCAACAGCCAGATACAGCAAAGGAGTACTGAGATCACTGCACACCGAGGAGCTGCCAGGGGTCTGCAGGGGTGAGGCATGGGGATACACACACTCATCCTTTCTGCCCCCTGAAATGACACAACAAAACAAACACTGACAAAAGGAAGATGCAACAACCTGGCAGAAAAAGGAAGAAAGGAAGGTTGCAGCAAGGAGGAGACATCAGGAAATCAGTCTTTCAGGTCAGATGTGCTGGCAGAATCTTCGTAAATATTTCTCTTAATGCTGAAACAGTTTAGTTTTATAAGCGTGGGATCCTCTCATGTGGTTACTGAGCATGAATCAAAGACATTGTGGCTCAGCACTGCTCTAATTTTTATTGTGCTTTCTTGAAACATCCTGGGATTGTACAGTCCCAACAAACACAGCAGGGCTGGAGGCTGGGACCACTCCCCTCCTCCTACCCACCAGTGCAGGGGGCCAAGGTTGGGCAGCCTGGGGTCACAGAAATTCCCTGGACAGGGAGATTTGATGGGGAGTGTGAGACCAGGTCACTGAGTGCCAGACGCTGGTGCCAGAAATGGGCAGGAAAAGGTGCTGGGGAGCCACAGAGCCTCCCTGAGCTGTGGGAACTCCAGTGCAGCAGAGGGGACTGCTGTTCTTCCATTCCCCTGCTCACCCAGCTGGCCCTGCACAGAGGTACAGCCCTCCTGCCTCACACCAATTGTCCTCTCGTGTCTCTTCACCCACTGCCCTCGTGTTCCCGAAGCTGGGGAGAATCGCTGCAAAAGGAAAGGTAGCCAGAGGTGAAAGGCCAGCAAGGGCAGAGCATCCTCAAAGGACCGTGGGGACAAAATCTGAGCAAAGAGTGTTGGCTCTGGGACAAGCTGAGAAGAGACAACATCCGCTGCACCTGAAATCGAAGGAAAAATAATGAGAGCAGGCCACTCATCCTTCTTATGTATCTGTTTTGTTTCACTTTGTAGATTTTCTGCCACAATTTTTGCACAAGTTTCACACACCTACAGCTAATGGATTTTTCAATCCAACCAAAACAATCAAACCAAACACAACAGCCCTGCAGGATTATGGGGATGGGTGAGGGGGAGAGGCAGGTTTGTGAGAAGGGAAGAGGGAGACTGCAAGTGCAGTGCTCTTATCTACTCTTTTGTTAAATATACATATATATATATATATATATACACACATATATATATATATTATTTTTAAAATTTTTAATTTTTTTTTGTGAGGGTGAAAAATAAGTTACACTTTTTGAGCAGGGGTTATGTTTAAGCTTATTTCTCAGTTCTGATTGATCAAATGATCCAAACTCTGGTTCCCCAATTACTCCAACCTGGCCCAGCTGAAGCTAATGGTAGGACTCTACTGGATGTCAATCAGCCCAAGGTTTCACCCAGCAGCTGAATATCAGTGCATTTTGCAACAACAGACTTGGATAATGTCCAATAAATGTCTTTGGGTGATTTCAGATTGCTTTTTCTCTGTTGTAGGAAAGCGATTTGCTCTCTGAAAAATGCCTGCACAAGTTTCACACCTTTTTTTTCTTTTTTTTTCGTCATCTGTTGTTATTCATGAATTCTACAGATGGAAAAGACCCATTAAGTCACCCAGCACTCCCTGCCAGCACAGGACTGTTCTCCAGCAAACATTTGTTACAGTCTTGTTTATACTAGTTTCACATGCTCCAAACAACAAGGTTTCTGCCACTTCCCCAGGGATAGCAGCCAGCCAAGTTCATATTGCTGACCTGCAGGAAGGCTTCTCCTCATTTTCTTCAGCCCCTACCTTCTCTCTTCAGGTATGTCTTTCAGTTTTACACTCTAATATCAATTTATCATTAAGCTTTCCCCTTGATTTTTCTTATCTCTCTAGCCCCCCCTGTTCCTTGGTGCAGAGAGCTTTTAAAACTGTATATGCTGCCAGTGTGGCCCCTAACCCACCCCCTATGAGCCCCCCACTACAAGAATAAGCCTCACTTTCCCCAAGCTGATCTGGTGCTCTCTCCAGTTTGTGCAATACTTTCTGTCAATCCCTATCCTGCAGTCCAAAAGTGACTCTGCAGCTTCAATTGTACGAGAGAAGAATTACTTTCTGCATTCCTCTGTGTGCTGCCTCTTAAAACACAAACCCAAATTGCAAAGAGAGATAGGCCAGCAGAAGGCACAAGAGATTCATGTCTCATTTACTGCCAGTTACCTCCACAAAGCGTCCTCATCATGGCCCTGTTTCTGTACTTCCGCAGCCAGTAGAAGTGCTTTGGAATGTCTCTGTCCCATAGAGTTACTCGGGGTTTCCCAATTCACTGCAGTTTGTAACTTTTACAGTTTGAAAATAAAAAGCAGGTTGTCTTGTAATTGTTTTCTCTGTTCTCTGTGACAAACAGTGAACTAGGAAGCAAATGTGCCCTATATAGATAAAACACATTGTATAAAATATATTTATATTAATGGCAGGCATAACAGAGTAACTTCCTCTTTGGAAGAATATTTGGGATTTTTCAACAGTGAACAAATCAGATTTTATTAATAATGTCATTCCAAGTCTCAAATTAGAGAAGTTAGCGATCTTCATTTATGTTACGGAAAGAAGCATCAGCTGTTGCATGAGAAAATTAAGTAGAAATAAGAGTGTCAAGTGTTAAGCATTTGTCTATCAAATCATAATACAAGTACAGAATCAGTGCTAAATAATACACTGGTTTGCATGAAATGTTGCATATGTTCATATAAGAAAAAACAAACAGGAGAAAAACATAAAGAAATTATTTTCTTTCTGTTTCACAATGAAGTTCGCTAGTACCATTTATAAAGGAAAATAACAAAAAGCCAAAGCCAGCAAATTGCAAATACAGGGAATCAAGACAAAAGCTAGCCCAATAACCACAAATGTAAGGGATCATCTTGTCAATTGAGAAAAAACATGAGGAATATGAATACCATTTTTTCCCTTAAACCCTGGATGCTGATGGCTCCATTGTGCTTTAATTTTCTACCCTTACACATGTCCTGCTCTGCAAACTTCCCACATACTTTCACTCAGTTTCAAAGTGGAGTCCCTCTCTGAAATGGCACTGTAAACATTTCATTGTGGGGTCCCATATTTAACGTCTGTCAGTGATTTTCAAATCAAAACTGCTCAGCTAACAAGTAAAAAACAGATTTCTTTTTGTTTATTTCTCAGCATTGTAGTCTGTGGCATGAAAACCAAACTCAGTTCTTTCTGATTCATGTATCAACCTCAATAAAAACTGGCATTTGTGGGAGAACACACCAATGGAGGAAGAGCTGAATTAGGATTGAGTTGGTTTGCCTGCCTTCTGCGGAGTTGGCATGGTTGAGAAGGGTAAAACATTTCCAGGGCAACCTCAGACAGTTGTTAGCAGTCTCTTTCCATGAGGTGATCATCTATGGAGCTCTGCTGGCAAAGCGGTGCTTTCAGCACTTGCTAATCCACTTTCCTGCAAAATCTACCAGGTTAGTTTAAATGGTTTAAATTGAATTAGCCCTGCTGCTGTTGCCTAAAACAGATTAGGAACTGAGAGACCTAGAAATCACCCTGCAGCCTCAGGCTCTGGCACGTCAGAATGCGATACCCAGAGAATGGCCCATCTCAACTTGCCTCTTTTTCTACGTAACATCACTGTTCTCCACCTGGCCATTTCCAGAGCTTTAGTGAGTATTCCAGATTTCAGTGACTAGAATAGATTTGGAGAAGAATCAGTAAACCAAATCCTGGAGGAAGAAGTGGCCATCTAGTTAAAGGCTACAATGCCGCTGAAGACCTATTTGCAAATTAGTGACATTTTCCAGCATAATGATAGCATGTCCAGGCTGCTCAGGTCACACAAAGCTAATTGGCATCTTGACTTCCCTCCAAGGCGACCAATTATTCTGAACAGAGAGAGGAAAGGGAGAAGAGGATTCACGGTGTGGAGAAAATGGGAGGTACTGATACAGAAATAAAGAACACAGGGAGCCCTTCTGAGAAAGCTTCATACTGGATTTTTGCTGAAGGTGTTTGCAGGACAGAAAGACTCGTGTCAGTCCCAGCTCAGCCACTAAAGTAGCTGGCCCTGTGAGCTCAGTTTAAACACATACTTGCATGTCTTATCAAATGAAGTCCCAAACATGGAAGTATTAGTTGCTATACAAAATAAAGTGCATTTCCAAACATTACAGAGTCAGGGCATAGGATGGTCTTGAGCTTGTGCTGAGGTACTTTGCTGGACCAGACAATAGTAGCACTGCAGTTAATAGCATCTGCTAATGAGAAATTGTGTAATGTGATGCAGAAATTAAAGATGAGAGGAACTGAAAAACTTACCTCTCTAATAAGGAGTTTTTCTACTAGTATTAAGGTAGATGCTTCCACCTAGTGACTTATAGAAGTAGCTTATAGATTTTTACTTTAGAGGGCTGCATGGCAGCTGCAGCAGAAAATGAAATTACAGAAAAACATCATTCATCATCTGTAGCTACAAAGAGACACAGCATCTGTAGTCAAGAAGAGGCATAAAAACTTACCTTACAAAGCGGGTCTATGCATTCAGGCATCAGCAATACTCAGGGCAGCCCTTCCACAGACAATGCTGGCCCAGTGCATGCACTCTGGTTCACCTCTGGATAAACAGCCACCCCACTGTATCTGGCTGTGCTACTGATAATCTTGGCCCTTCCAAGCCAACATATGGCAGAGCAGGAAGGATGACTCCTGGTGAGAGGAGGTGTTTCTGATTACCTCACCCTAGGGAGGTCACCAGAATGGTGATTCCAGCAAAGGTATTGCCAAACTTGTCCTTCATTTTTAAAATTTGAAGGCTGTATTTTTTTCAGTGCTCCTTAGTAGCGCAAAAACACATCTGCTAGATCTGGCCTGCTAGTACATTTTAGCAGCAGCCTCAGAACCCAGTAGGGTCATCTTTCTCCTCTACACTTTATTCTTCCTCTCAAACTCCTGAGACTTTATGCACACATGCATGTGCAAAACTTACCGATTTGAACCCCTACAGCAACTCTCAACAAAACACATAAACTCAAAAAAGGGACAAGCACTCAATATTAACCTTCAAGATCACACACTTGAGCAGAGGTCCATAGACTTTCAAGCCTATTGACTCTTTATATGGACAGCAATAAGTGGCTCTGCAGAAGACTCAAAAGTGTTGAATGGGCATCTGTCTAAAATCAGTATCATCCACTTCAAGATGTATTCTGAACCTTGTTCCTCTCTTTAAGTGCCACAGCCAGGCCTAACAGGAGATGTCTGCTCACAACAAATCCAGAGAAAATCTCTAGTGGGTTGGATGCTCCTTACATCCTTCCTCCCAAAATCTCAACAGTTTTGTCTTCTCAGATACTGCCCCACAAATGCAATAGTTACAAGATTGACGCAAGGCACAAATTCTGCTTGCAAGGAGTAGAGCCCTGTCCTGTCACCCTGTGGCTTCAGCCACTGGGTTGGGGGTTCTGCTGGTTGGGAAGGGAGTGTGGGAAGAAAAGAGGAAACTTTGGGAGAAGGATATTGGGCATCACTATGCTAAAGCTCTAATCTAAGTAAATCAGCCAAAGCTTTCACTGCAGTGAGTGAACAGAAGCAGGTAGAGGACAACAGATTAGTATATGCAGAAATAGTCAACAAAAAAATTAGATTAAATAACCCTTTGAGCTGTCCCTTATTTCCTCCAATGATGGAAAATATAGCTAAGGATAACCAGCTCTGATTAAAGTCTCTAAATAAAGAACCTAAAGCTGGAATAAATGAATGCTGCTCTGATTTACCAGCTGTGCTTAAGGATGCACTATCAGTCTGCAACAGTTTTGGACATGACCACAGACACAATTACAGGCACCGAGTGAACATGTGAACCTAACAAAGAAGAGCAGAGAAAGCTTTGGGGTCAGCTAGTGGCTCTTTTTGTGTTACAGTTCTGAAGTTAGGACTCCTGTTTCTGTACATTTCCTCTGCTGTGTTCCTGGTTTTTATCGAACTTCATTTTTCTTTGTCTCTGGCTTTACTCCCTGTGGTCATTAAGGAGCGACCTGCAAGGCAGTAAGCTATCTACCGTGAGCAGTTAAGTACCAAACTTATCTGGAATCCCATCACTTACCCTTTTGAAGCAACTATCCGTCTGTTTAGCTGACTCGGGACTTGAGCCAGCAAATGTACAGCATTGACAGGGGAACTCAATGACCTCAGCTCCCCTGGGCAAAGAATCAGGAGACAGTGGCAAGAAAAACCACTTGAAAATTGTTAAAAAATAAAATAATTGAAGCTCAAAGTTAGTGGTGTGCCCAAAAATATGACAATTCTTAAGAAACAGATTTACTCCATTTAGTAGATGCTGCATAAACTGCATGTATCTTCACTTCTCATGAAATCATTTGACAAAGCTAATTCTCTTGTTAAAAGGCTTGGTGCACTCCCATCATTTTAATGTGTCCCTATTTTCTAATTGTACAGCTGTGGCCATCACAGTGTTAATCATTTCACTGGTGTGTTCTCTCTCATTTATGCTTTACTGAACCAACATATGTATATTAATCTTCCTCTAGTTAATGAACTCTTGTAGCTAAGATATGGCTCTAGATCTAGCTGAGGTCAGAAAGGAGGAAAAACACATTATCATCTGATGACTTCTAGCTATTTAATGTAAAGGAATTATTAATTCTACTCCAATAATTTTGTCAAGGCATCTCAAAATGTAAAACCCCCAAACATACCACCATCAAGCACAGAGAACTTGGCAAAATGCTATGTCATTAAAACTCTGGCTGATAATTTTAATTACAGCAGGGAAATATACGAAACAACTTTCTATCAACTGTGCAGGTAAACAAGGGCTTTGGTCATCACATCCTCATAGTCTTTAAAAGTCACCAGCTTTAATAATCACAGCCCTCTCAGCTGCTTGCCAGTTGCAAAACCAAGCAGAATTCTGTTGTTCATCCCATTAGAAGTGCATCAAGTTGTTGAGTCAATTCTTGAGGAAAACTTAAGGCACTTCTTTGAACCTCTTGTTCTAGATTTATACTGTATTCTAATTTTATCTACAGTCACCGAAATCTCTGTATTTTATTAAAGTAAAATATTTAGATTTAAAACACTTGCACATTTAAATTAATACTATCATGTGGGTATACACACATACATGCACTCACACACGTATAGGCACACATATGTTAAGTTTTAATTTTTTTGCTATAATCTATAAAACTATCATATAATTTATTGAAGTGCAGAAGATCTATTTTCCCTTCCCTTCTTCTGACAGTTTCTCTCTCGCCCACATGGTTTGTATGAATGATATTTATAACAGAGCTGTTTTGATCTGATAGAGCCTCGGTGAATTTACTGCTGTTTCTGTACCACTGTAACTGAACCTGACAAGAACCAGAAGAATCTGCAGTTTTATTTTGGGCTTTATAGGTTTTTCCTCACTCCCTTTTCTCATGCCTGGATGGGGTCGGCAGCTAAAGGCGACCCACACATTCTGCAACAACAGATAGCTGTTAGGCTGCAGGAAATGCAGGATGAGATGAATTGCTCCTTTGATCAAAACCAGGGTCAATTTGCCCTGGCTAATAATTGGTTTGGTAAGGGAGAAAATGGAACAACTATTTATTCTTTCTTTACAAAAGGAAATACAGTATTTCCCTGCATGTAATTAATAGTTGTAGAATTCTGTATCAACAGAAGAGTTGTAGAATCTGTAGTTGAATGCAGATTATATTATTCACATACAACATAATCTGCATTAACCACTAGCTTTACTATTTTAAAAACACTGCTGTATTTTCCAAGAATTTATAGGATTTTGAAAATGGAGGAGCATTTCCTCTTTGTTGAGACAAACATTTCTTTCTGGTCCTCTTCAGATTTTCTCCCTAACACTGCATATAAAAATGAAACTTACCTAAGTGTTCTGGATGCTGCATAGGAAAGAGAAATATGACTTAGATTTCTTCCTACTCTGTAGGAAAGCTCTTCAGGCACTCACTCTATAATTAAAGTTTTATTTTAGGGAAAGCACGTGGTAGCTACAATAAATTATAAAATTGCTTTTAATGGATGGTTTTGCTTTGGATTTTGTCATAAGTGTTCTTACATAATAATACATTTTCATTGACCTCAAACATAATTCTATTGCAAAAACAATTGCTGTAGAATAAAAAAAACAAACTGAAGTCTTTTGTCATGTTCTTTTTGTCAAGTTTTAAAGTACTCCGAGCTCAGCTTCCCTGAAGTGCATGAATGAAACTTCAAGAAATTGCACTCCCTGTAATTCATACTAGCTCTTTTTCATTGGAATCCAACACAAGCTCTTTTTTTTTTTTTTTCAGAATGTATCCACATTTATTAGCAATCACCAGATGGGATCCCAGTGTAACCTCAGGGAAAAAAACTAATGGCTTTCCCATCAAGTCATATTTGGATATGATCCAGTCACTGTTAACAAATCCAAATTCATTAGGAACCACTGAATCCAAACCCTGTTTAATGCAAAAAGATACTTGGGAAAGATGATTTTGGAAATTATTTAATTTCCTCCCCCAGCAAAGCAATCTCTAAAGATATCAGGGTAGACCAGAAGCTGAATTCATTGGTTTACACTTTAGTGTTAGTGAAGTTCTGACAGAAATAAGACTTTAAAATGTAGAGTCTGTGAATGAAAGATAATGTAATAACTTTAAATAAAAATAAAAAAGTTTTAAATGTATTTAGAACTTTAATTAACATTTGAAAAGGTTTTGCAAAAACTTTTTTGCACATTTTATTTTCAATGAAAGCTGGAATTTCAGCTTCTCTGGTTTTTTGTTAATTTTTTTTTTTCAAGCTTTAACCTTTGTTTACAGACTAATGAATGGCAAAATTCTCATTCATTGCAATTGGAAGGCTTAGTTAAAACATAAATTTACTTTTTTTGTTTACATTTATGCTAATTAAATATATTTCTAACTTACTTTATTTTTTCCCCCAAGTATGACTTCAGTTCTATGAATTAAGCAACATTCATTTTCTGGCAACTTAAAAATATTTTTCAATTTTAAATATTATTTCATAAATTTGTTCAACTGTATCATTGTGTGTCTGTTTCTTAAATTTCTATTTAGCTAAAGAAATCTTGTTTTCTGTATTTTTCTTATGGAGTGGATCTTGTATTCCCAAAAGAATTTTCCTCTCTAATTTTATATTAATTTATATTGTATTACATTCATTTACTCTTGAAATGCTTAAGTTTATTTTATTTTTCTCAGCTTCATTTACAATTGCAGGAAAGGATGTATTTGTTGTAACAGTGCTTGTTGGTATAAAAACAAATCTTTTTTTCTGTGCATTCCTAAAAATAAATACATTTTTTGTTTTGTGAATGCACAGAAAATAGTTTTTGTAGTCTCACAGCTAATTCTACCCTAACACAAACTGTTATCCTTTTTGATGTTTCTGAGGTTACTTTTAGAATTTTATAAATCTAATTCATTTTTAACCATGTGAAACTGCTGGTTTAAATCATTGCACATCATTACATTTGGACAATGAAAACAACACAGACATTTTTACTTGTCTCTGGTCAACTTCACTTCTGGATTTCCCTGACACAGGACCTTAGCTGAAATCACCACGTGGAGATTTTAAAATGCAAATAAAACAAGCAGATATAAAGCAACTCTCTTTCCACCGAGTTTCTGAAATTGTCCTTAAAACGCTTCAGTTGATTGATAAGGGGCTTTTAAAGAGCCTTCCTTTTAAACACAAAATACTATATATCAGAAAAAGTCATGCATCCTTTTGTGCAATTTTCTGGAAAAATGACATGTTTAAGGGGGGAAAAAAATAGACCGGGAAAGCATTTGCATGAAGTAGCATTTTTAGTATATTTTTAGAGAATAACTGCACTTAGTTATAAACATATAACCAGTAAAAACATTAAGTGGTTTTACACATTTAAATGTCGCTCCTGACTAGGACAGAGTATGTAACAGTAATTCCAGCAGTTTTTCAGGCAGTTAGGGAAGCGTTGAACACAAGCGCACAGGGGATGCCCGCAGCAAACCAAGCTCCGGGGCTATGGCACCGCTCTGCGTTGCGCAGGCAGCGCGCGTTTCCCTGCAATCAATGCGCGCTCTTGGAAACGAAGGGTATTTCTTAAACGAAAGAATATGGCACAGGGTGTTGGCGGTGCGATTCCTCCCAGGGCTCGTGAGTGGGAACACTCCGGGGCTGCTCCGGGAACGCTCCGGGTCTGGCCCCGCCGCCGCCGCCGCCGCCTGCCGGGCAGCGGCTCCCCCGGCACGGCCCAGCTGCCGCCCGAGCCGCTCCCGCCGGGATAGCTCCCCGCACGGAGGTGGTTTCGACTTTCTCAAAGTACCCACAGACGGGTCCGCTCAGCCATCCGGTAGGGGAAAACGGACCGAAGCCCCCAACTCATGGCATCTGTGTCTCTGCTGAATTTGAGTGAAGAAATGGCATAGTAGAAGTTGATGCCATTGAGCAGGACAATGGATAACCCAGTCTCTCTCCCTAGTGAATTTGGATGACGCTGTCATGGACAATGAAATGCTGAGGGGGAAATGCGTTGTGTGGCAGACTTTGTCCTCCTCCCATCACTGTTACAGGGCAATCACCAGTTGTGGAAGTACAGATTCACTTCCCACTACTAAGGGCTTCTGTCAGGAGCTGGCTGAGGAGTTCAACCAAAAGCTTTTCTTCTGTGGGGGGGAGCCCAAGAAAACAAAACTCCACAAACTCCTGAAATTCCTACGTCTACAATTAGCAGGGGATGATATTCTGGAGATGAGTTTTGATAGCATGTGTTAAGGACATGCATTGGCTGTTAATGTATTTCTGGTTGCCTAAGGAAAAAACCTGCAAATTTTGATTTTTATTTTTTTAATTTAATAACAATGTTTTTAAAATACTGGACACATAGAGTACTAAGAGATTAATATTTATTTTAAACAGCAAGCAAAATAACAAAAAGTCCACGTGCAATCTTTTCCCAGAAGAGGAAAAGAGAAGGCCTAGTGCTTGACATGCACTTACTTAGCTCTTTAGATGGGATGGATAGAAATGTCTGTACATAAACACACTGTACCCTACATTGAAGCAATGGTTCCTGAAGTTATTACATCAACAGACCAACCTGTAACCCTTCCCATGGATGATCTTACACCCTGGTCTCACACTCAAGGAATTAAACATTTTCTTTCTTCAACACAGTAGCAGCCAAGTTTTCGATGAGCGGTTCTGGCAACTGCAAGTATATGGATCACACTGTGGTTGCGTTTGCTCTGAAGTGTGGCAAACTTTGTGTTGTTTCCACAAGAATTCAGGCAGACTTAAGGACATTTAGGTGAGAAAAAATAACCAAAGTGTCTGAGGGCACCCAGCTATGGTTTGGATGGGTCAGTTTGCAGCTTCACCATCAGCTTTGCACATAACCTGGTGCACTTCAGTTCCTGGCTTCTTGCTTGACATCCTCTAGCAATACCACATTCCAAGGGGGTACAATGATTTTAGAAAAAGCAATGTATCTTACCTTTCTTAGTTCTCACTAACAATTTAGTTTTAAGTATATTTTTGCACATATTAAGGGAACTAACTTGAATTTTGCATTTGCAGTGAGGCTGTTCAGTAGCAGTAGTGATGATGAACTAAACCTGAAAGACTACAATCAAGAAGTTGTTGAAACTGAGCCCTTCTAATCTTTCACAGAAATATTTTGTATTCTCTTGCAAGGCAAACTGCAGCTCTGATCTGATCTGCACCAAGTTCTGTCATGTTTTGCAGAAGCAAGATGGACAGAAGCACAATCAATTGATCTAAAAAGTTCTTGTTTCATATGCAGACATCAGAATCTATCAAAGCTAAATTTACAGAATATCTATTGTCAAAGAAGTTTAAAGACTCAAGGTAGCAAGCTGTACCATGGAAACACTGTTGCACCTATATGTTACGGCTTTGTCACCTTTCAAAAGAGAGGTATTACACGTTTCACATAATGTGGATGTATGAATGGACCAGCTGGGCTGAGTCGGATGAGCCATCCTGAGACAACAAATGTGCCTTTGCTTCCTGAAATACTAACCACAAACCCAATTTCTGGTTAAAAGTTTTAAAATGCTGTATAATCTGCATTCAGACTTTAGAAGTCTTGCAAGAAAATTAACTGGAGTTAGAGAGAAAAGATACTAAATAATAGCTTAGTAAACAAGAATATAAGTCATAACTTTCACAGCCTCCTAATAGATGACTAGATTGAAAACAGAGGAAGTCACTTTGCTCTGAATACACAAGCCCTTCATAAAGCACTCCTCATGCTGCCTTACATAGGACCCTTGATACACAATCCTCTCTTGCCACACCATGTACTGTTCCTAACATTTCAGACCTTTTATATTGATAAATGAGCATCAGAAAAATTAGAGACCTGAGACAGCAACGTTTAAGTGACTGGGATGAGGGAGAGGAAACAGTGCAAATATCATCCTCTTCCCATTCTGCCTTCTCTTTTCCTTTAAATACTGTCACTATTGATGAGGTAGAGATCAGAAAACTGTAGTAGTGTAGGAAGAATCAAAGGATAGTGAAAATGGTAGGCTTGTCATAACTGCACAGTGTTTATTAACAGAAAGAAGTTGTTAGTTCTCACTTTTAGCCTGGAAAAAAAATCCCAATGTCTATTTCTCCTGTAGTAGGGAATCACGAGTTGGGACAACACAGCAGGAGAACAGAAAGGAAAAAGTTGAAAAGAGCCTGTCTTCCTGCAGCAGTGAGCTCTCAGATGGCTCAGTCAGTCCTGTCCTGAAACTTTACTCTTGGGCACGTTAAAATTGATGGCAAAACCCTGGCCTGAAGAGTGATGCACAGCTGTTGCTTCAGACTTTCATCCTTCACACAAATGCTGTAACTCAATTCAGACTATGCCACCCTGAGGAGCAGACATGCACCACTCAGACTTCTGCACACTAAGGCTGCAGTCCTGTAATCTCTGATACCAGACATGTTCACACTACAAATCAGATACAGATCAGATATCCAGTTTCCATCAGTCAGAACCCATGTGACTGTTTAGGCACAGCAGGAGGCAAAGACAGCGTAACAGAAACAGACACACATTATAAAGCCTTTCGTACAGGACTCCTTTTGTTGTTTAAAAAGTTGTGACCACGTATCAGGAGACCATTTTGCACCATGTGGCCATGACATCCTTCCTCCAGTACTAAGCAGCCCCAAACTATATTTAGTATCCTCTATAACCACAGTGTGGCTGTAGATAAGATTCCAGCACTATGCCCTTCACTGAGAAACACCTTCGAAACCCCCATTCAATGCATTTGCTTGACCAGTCTCCAGAACTTCTCACCACCTTCACAAGGCTGTCCTGCACAGTGGCCACACCGAGGGGCACTAATGCTACAGGAGGAGAGGTGGCTCATGATCAGCACTTTGAGCCAGGACAGTCCGACACAGCCCCACCTTCACCAGCTGTTTGTTCCTGGTCTTGTATTGCCTCCTACTGACACTGCTTTTTGTACAGTAAGGCTGAAAGACAATCCAGCTGAAAAAAAAAATGGGGAAAATAGGAGTATTTTCAGTGTATCTTAGCTAATTGGTCCCCCAACTGACTTGATTGACTACACAGTGCAGAGGTGTCCCAAAGCAGGAATGAGCTACCAGAAAAGCCCAAGAACTGAACCACCACTGCTGCCAGTTATTTTAGGCATCTGAAACAACTAATTTTAAAAATCAAGTCCTACATACTGGGTCAAAAAGGGCAGACCTTGTCATCTCCTCAAGAAACTGCCAATAATCTGCAGGACATTTAGCAATTTGCTAATGCAACTTTTATACTGCTTGTACAGTATAAAAGACATGCACATCTTATGCACATAAACATTTCAATAAAATGACAGCATTTAATTCTCTCAGTGCTGGCTCTTATGCATGTAGTTCAAAAGTACCTGCATTATTTCCCCTGCCTTTTGTATGCAGGTCCAGGACATACAGCCAGCACAGCACTCTGCAGGTAGGTGGCAGAGTCACAGTGGTGGGAAGTTGCAACTAAGCCATTTCATAATAGCACAATTACAGAATTTTAAAAACCAAACCAGCACAACTCTGACAGTGCCACTTAAGTTACACACTTCTAGATTTCCATCAGTTTGTTTAATCAACTGCAACCTTTTCTCCCTCAATCCCAACCTAAAGAACTTTTTATGTAAAGACCAATGAATTATGATATTATTAGAACGCTGTATAGAAGCAGATTGATTACTTCTTTGAAAATCCCACTATGGACTTTTAAAATATGTATTTCAGTCATAATCAATTATGTTTAAATTCATTTCTATGGTAAGGAAACATGAATTTTTCCATCAATTCAAACAGAAACATGTTTCAGATTCAGCAGTACAAATCAAATACTCAAAGGCAAATAAATAATTTGGTATTTCCATTCAAAAAAGTTGGTCAAAGCAGATCTAAACCAAATTCCAAATACAAAATTACAGTATCCACATACAGAGTATGCTGAAATCCCAGAAAAGTAGAATTTCCCTGCTGCATCCATGACTCAACCTCTGAGGTTACATCCATGCTGCACATTTAGCCAGGTTCCTGCTGTCTGTCTACAAGCAAGCTTTTAGCCTGGGTTAGAGATCCCACCCAAACAAGCTCTCAAAAACGTTTCCTGGCCATAGAGAACTCTGCCTCACCCAAGTGAGGTATGACATTATACACAATAACTAGAACTAGACTAAGAGCTATATTCCAGTAAAGATGGGGGTTTATTCATTCCTTATCCTCCATTTCACCTCAAAAGCACAACAGGATGTCTTAAAATATCTGTAGTTTAAGTGAACATGTTTGACTTTATCCTGGACACCATGAACAAAATACCTCACACAGCCAGTATTGTTTCAGGAAGGAAGCAATTTTAAATAAAAGATCAGTGCAGCATCTGCTGTCTTTCACTCAAGATTCAAATTGGTCACAAAAGCAGCTGACTAACAAATCTGTACAACAAAGACCAGGGTTAGGTCATAAAAGTACAAACAGGCAAATCTATTCAGTTATGAAGGTTATTTTCTCTTATAGAGGAAGCAGCAGAGGCAGCAGTTAAACAACTCTGGAGAGAGGAGGGGGTAAGGTAAGTGCAGTGGTGGCAGGCTCAATGAAGAAAAGGCAGAACATGACTGTACACCTAAAGAATGATAATGAACTGACTCTGAAGCTGTACATCTAAACAGGAGTATTTTGCCAGTTTGATAATCTCCACTTGGGAAAAGCAGCCAGCTTTCCCACCGGGAGCTGCTTGAAAGTCATTCGATTAACGAAAAATCATGTCAAAAATAGCACTGTGCTTACTCTATACAAAAAAAATTTTTTTTTTTTCACACTTAAGCCCAGGAAGCTGCCCTCCTCAACTCCCCAAAGCATGCATTAAACAAAACAAAGCCTACACTATTACAATAGTAAGTGAACACAATCTGACTGTTCCTTCCATTCCTGGTTAAACACATTCATAAACACTTTCCTCCACATGGATCAATTTTAAAGTAGTCCTAATCTACTAAACTAACAGTTAGATAAATTTGATACCAAAATCTAGATCCATTTACCTAGTGAGACAAAAAAAACTGATAGCAGCAGCTGTTTTTATCAACTAGCAGGGTTTTTATAAACTTAATGGAAATATTTTTAAAGTACGAAGTTATTAATGGTATATAATTTGGTAACATGTGATCTATATATCTTACCAAGGCATTAACTGTCAATTTACATGAAAATAGAAGATGCATTGGTTTTTCCTTCAATGTCTTTGTAGGTTTTTATGTAACAGAATACCTTTCCCCTAACAATACTAATAATAAACACACCGTATTTTTCCAGAAAAAATTAATTTTCTAAAACATTGAGTTTTTCTTACTGGATTTTAGCATATTACAACCTCATGTAATTAAAAGAACAAATCTTCTTTCCTATGCCCAAGTTATCTGAACAGATACAGATCACAATTCGTGGACAATTACAGAATGTGGATCCCATCTTGGATGATGCTGGACAAAGGTTATGCCCTGTACACGACTGGTACTTGGAAAGGCAACATACTGCAGGGTTGGTACTATAATTATTTCCATCCTTGAAATAAGAGACATTTTAAAAACACAAGCTTTCAGGGCCACTAACCCTTGCATCTGTCATCACATGTTATTGCCTAGTAATACACACCCAACTGTAGCTAATCATATAAATGGCATCTGTTACACAATCATGCAGTATTTTATCCCATGCACACATTGTAAAGCATGATAGGTAAGCACCATTTTAAGAGGGATAAAAGGATACTGAAAATACATAAGGAAAGGAAAATTCTCATTTATTTTACTAAAACTTGGAAAAGATCTTAAATAAAATTATTTTATTTCAATTATGTGCATTTGCGTTCTCTCATTTTAATAATAAAAGAATCAGTTGTACTTTCGGTTATTTAATTCCTACAATATTTCTGTTGCAGACAGCAGTGAAATATTTTGTTGTTCTCTTTGCGAATTAATGTCAGGCTGACACTTTCTCATTTTACTTACAGAAGTTTCATGAGGCCTCCATGCTGATTTCAGCATACAAACTTTAGAACTACATATGAAAGTACATTTTTGTTAATTACCAGATGTTAAAAGCAACCCAAGTCAGTGCAATAAATTATACAGAAGGATTTAAAGGACACAGTGTGTTTACAGAATCCTTTGGTTATATTTACTAAAATACAAGTTACACTGACAAAGACCACAGTACAAAAAACATTTTAATTACTTTCAGGATTTCCTTTACTGTTTTCAGTGTTCACAATATAAAAGATGAAGACCCTCACCCCCCAAGAAAACAGATAACCACAGTCAATTAGTCTATTCAAAGGTGCACTTACTTTTCAGGTCTGGCAGATGCCAAGCTATTTCCTCATCTGCTGGCCTAATCGTCTCTCCAAAAATTCATTCAACACAATAAACTATACTCAGTGACCAAGCACAAAATCTCATTAATTTATGTGGCAAATTTATTTTGTTAAATAAAATGCGCATGATTTTACAAAACTGATTTTACCAGACGAGGCCCTTGGCCAATTTTGATTTTTTCTTTCCTTTAACACGCTGAGCCTTAAGCTTCTTTCTTTGCCTGGAATTCATCCATATTGGGTACTGTCCATGCTGGTCTAGAAGAGTTTTTTTGTTTCGCTTATTATCCAGCTCCATTTTGCAGTCATCTGAAAATAGAAGGTATTTATAGTGAGTAAAATATCGGAATCAGCTTCATAGAAGCTATTTTGTTACTAGATTCCCCAAAATGATACAAATATCCCTAGACACAGCAAGTATTTCTACATAGAGAGCTGAAGGGTTTATATACTGAGAGCATTTTCCAAACCAATACAAATGCAAGTCAGGAACTTCCACAGATGATAGCAAATATGCAGTATTTTTCCTAAGTCTAGGCAAAGCACCTTATTCTTTAGTCTGCAATCAGTTCCAATCCTGTGTCTAAGAACATCGTGTATTCCATCACAGAGACATGCAACCATACATGAAGCCATAAGCTTACTGAAACACATGAACAATTACACACTTTTTATAATGTAATGCTTAAGATCTGTTCTAAAAATTTCTGAGTGGAAGATGAAGACAGGTAAAAAGAACAGTAAAGAAAAAAAGCTGAAATACAGTGACAGTATGAAGTACCAGCCAGTGATGCCACACTTGCCTCAAGAAGAGAGCACGACGTCAGGTCTAACACATTTACAAGCAGCAAGAGAGGATTAATTTCTAGGATCAGAAGACTGCCCATGACATGGTCACTCCCAGGAACAGCGTCCCCAGCTAGCTAATACCCCATGAAAGTCGTGTCTCTGTGAGACAAGATGCAAGAGGAACACCTTGCTAAGTAATGACTGGAACTGTGCTCTGTAATTTTATTCCAACCTTGTACCCCAACCATATCTGTGGAAGTCAAGCCTTTACTACAAGTTTTATGAAGAGGAAGAAAGACTTTTATGTTGTGCCTCTCTGATGTTGGAGAAAAAGCTCAGGAGCAAAATGCCAACATGCTGCTTCAACAGTTGAAGCTGATAGTCTACAGGGATCTGTCCAAGAGATGTGCTTATGGAGCCCTAAGCTGGGGTACAAATACTTGCAATCAGCAGAGAATCAGCACAGGGGCCTGGCAGCAGAACCAAAAGCCTATCCAGCATGGGACAGGCAGCACTGGAAACCTCACAAGGTGTCAGAGAAACACAACATGAGACCTTCTTAACAGCACAGTTTTCCAAATGGCACAGGAGATACAGCCTCCACCAAAGCACCACCAAAACACCCAGCACCACCTACAGAAGCTTCTGACTCCTGTCCTATCACACAACAGGTTAATCTGTTATATGAATTTGGAATGCAAAAAAGCCGTCCACAATAAATGTCAGCTCAATACTCCTGGAATAAAAATACCAGTTGTACACATAGAACAATGTTTTTGCTGTATTTTGCAATCTCAGGAATACTGCAAGAATCAGTAACAGGAAGAAATCCACTGAAAAGAAGTCATGCAAGGACATAAAGCAAACCTATCAAAGGGGTTAAAGACAATGAGAGAAAAAAAAAGCTATAAAATAAGTTATTGAAGCAGACTCAATGGACATCATTACCTTGAGGAATTTGTGCATGCCCACAAAGTTTTAAAAACAGCTACAAAGGCTAAGCAGACCTTACATTATCTTTTTCCTAACAAGAAGAACTGAAGGAAAAAAAAAAAAAAAGATTCACAGTGTGCTATAAAAAATACCCTGAAGTAAGACAGTAAGATGTCTGTAATATATACCTATACACTTTCTTTTTCTGGAAGATTATTTATGTATCTGTGGAAAGTACATATTATGGATGAAGTTTCTATTGACTTCAGTTCTTGTAACACTTGGTGATGCAAACTCCCTTGTGTCCACAGTTAGTCCTGTAAAGTCCTCTCAAAGAAGACACAGTTATTTTCACAAAATTTGTAGCTGTTTTGTGAAATACATATACAGACATTGGTATTTCCGAGGCTGCTATCTCTCTGCAAAAGCCAAGTAAAATTGGCCACTTGTAGAGAACCTACCAGCAGAGTTGGAAAGAGATGCAGGCACGACAGATAGCCTTCGATAGCACTGTATTCAGAAACCAAACCTTCACACCTGATTTGTGGGACAAATCAGAACCATGGATAGAATTACAAATGATACTTGAAGCTACCCTAATTGGGCAAGTATTTTTACATTCCATTCTATTTCCATTTTCAGTATCAGAACCTCTTAAGTGGCATAAATTGGAGAATCAAAAAACAACTATTTTTAGTTTGGACGTCATTTTTGGAAAGAGGAGGTGTCAGACACCTATCCAGCACGCAGCTATTAAAAACCTCTGTTTCCACTTCCTGGGCTACTTCCCTTACAGATTTCATTCGATCCCAGGCACAAAGAGGGCATTATCTGTAGACACCAAATACCACCCACTCCTGCTCCACGTGCAACGCAGCAGTAATTAATAATCAGAAACTGGGCCCTTACTACCCCTACCTCAACTTTTCTATGTTTAGTAGCCTCCTTAAATTAGGACAGTTTAACAGCAAATGTAATGCTGTGATAGGAACAACTGCTAAGTGGTGAGTCCTCGCTCACCTGATGTTGTCAAAGATGTCTCTCCATACGATATATTACATAATTTATACACTAAAAATCCAATGTTAATAACCTTGGTCCACAAGTGACCGGATGCAGTATGGATGCCAGTTTTATGAAATGACCAGATTCAGAGTTTTAGCTTTAGCAGTTTTCCAACCTGTAATAACCACGCAACCTAATCCTGGCAGTGAAAATCACAGGATGAGTTACAACACTGCAGGAACCTCCCTGCACCTGGGCGACTAAGGCAGTGAAAAGCCAGCCAGAGCCCAATTCACCTTTCTGCTCCAGGACTTTCTCGGGGGGCAGCACGGTCGCCACCTCCTTGACCTCCTCCATGATGACATCCGCATTGGTTCCCAGGATCTTCTTCAGCCTCTCCAGCTCCTTGGGCGCGTTCTTCTTCCTCTTCTCCGCCCGCATCTTCCTCCTCCATTTACTCCTCAGGCTCTTCGCCATGTCCTGCAGGGAGGGAAGGTGCAGCGGTGAGGGTGGGCCGCGCGCACACGGGGCCGCGCGCACACGGGGCCGCGCGCACACGGGGCCGCGCCCGCCCCCCCTCCACTCACCGGCCGCGCACGAGGCCGCCACGCACACTCGCCCGAGACCACGCTGCCCGCTCGCGCATGCGCGAGCTCAGAGGCCCGGCCTCCCGTGGGGGTAGACGGGCCCTACCGTAACTCTCCGAGCGAGCGCGCACAAAGAGAGAAGCGAGCAGTAAAAACGCCGCACTGAATAGGAAGTAAGAAAGCCTTTCCAAATTGCTTTTGCGCTGTCGGCGCCTCCAGCATCGCCACAGCGTGGGAAGCAGCCACAGTCACAGCACCTCTACCCGGCCAACGCCGGTCTGCAGCGTTCATTCTCAACACCCTGAAGTTTTCCAGTCTCAGCTGCAAGAACAGACTAACAGTTTTACAGTTTTTATTGACACACAATGGACCTTAATATACACAATTTGATAAAATACAAGAATCAATCTCCACATGATTTTTCAGAACACTGAAAGACAGGCAATAAATAATACTAAAACGAAGAACATTCCTTTTAATTAACACCCTCACAGCTTTCATAGTGACAGCCCTTAACAAGGACAGAGTATCTCTGTCAGAGACAGTGTTCCACTTTACAACAAAAAATAGAAAATAATTCTGCTTAGTAAAACATTGCACAATGATAAACTCATGCTACCCTTATGTGGTAAATAAACGCATGATCAGTCCCAAAGGAAACACTTTCAGCAGCTACAGAATAGCAGGGAAGCTTACTCTGGAGCAATCAGGAGTTGGCAAAATTTTAATCATTAATTATGTCAATTGCAATTTAAGTGATTAAAAAAGTGACTGTAATGATGACAGCATGTTAACTACATAAAATACATGGTCTGGAGAAGAACTGTAGCTATGTAAAAAGCCTTTTTTCCCCCTAAGCAGGGATCAATATTAATGGAATGCAAACATAATAAAGATTCAGTCTTTAGAAGGCAGAACTACTGAGTTTGCAGATCATCCAAATGCTTATCTTCAATTTGCTGTATTCAAACCACACCACTTTTGACTATTTTTTATTAAATGCCTCCAGTACACGCAGCAGGTGTAAGAACAGATTGATGATGTCCAAGTAGAGATTGATTGCAGCCAGTATGTACTCTTCAGGGGACAATTTGTGCATCAGCAAATGAGTGTCATAAATAATAAATCCACAGAACAGAAGAGCTCCAGCAGCAGCAAACACCAACTCTATTGTCTCACTATAGAAAAACAGCTGGAGACAGATAAAACATGAAAAAGATACTTGTGAATTTAATTTTTAAAAAAATATTCAAATCCCTGCATAATGATATGCCACATTTAAAACACAGTCGTTCTACTGTTATGTACACAAAACCACCATATTATGATGACATTTCAATGTTCTTATTCCATACAGTCTTCAGTCAGACAATCTCTACTAAGTAAAAGTGCCTCTACTTAAGAGGGAAAAAGGTCTAGTCTCCAGAGTATTAACAGGAGAACAACTAGAAAACCAAAATATGATTAAATCCCAAATCTCCTTCATATTCTCCTAATCAAGTAGCGGATCTCAACTGACAAATTTTGTCAATCAACCCAAACACCCCTTTTATGCTGGCAAGAAAAGCACCCAACAAAAATCTAAATTGAAAATGTGTGGTTAAAAGATCACCAGCACGATCTAGAATAGTAATGGATCTGGTTAGGAATTTTCTTTCATTAAGCTATACTGCACTGACCCAAACCTTTTAGTCATAATAAAAGTTAGGAAAAGGTCAGGCTCTGAGTGACCTGGTCTTAGTGCAAGGTGTCCCTGCCCATGGCAGTGGGGTCAGAACTAAATGGTCTTTAAGGTCTCTCCCAACCCACACCATTGCCTGATTCTATGAATATCTTTTAACTGTGAACACAAGGTATCTTACCCTCAAGAAACCTGAGAAGATTAAAATCCACAAACAAGCGAAGAGGCTGAAAGAAAATAAATTAAACTGTGACCAACAATATACTTTATTTTCGATTTAAAATATCCTCCCTTCTTACAAAACCTCTTCACAATATATTTGGCAAGTAAATGTCTGGAATTCCTGGATGCCAACTGTTCACTGATGTCAGCAGTAGAAGTTTTATAAAGCTGTCAAAAGTTATGTTCTAACTTTAATTTTTTTAAATATTTGAAACAACTGCCTTCTTTCTCAGTGAAAAATCCAGGTAAACTAGTTTTCTAATTGTTTTAAGACTCATAATCACTGAACAGAATTTACCAAGAGACCAGAACTGGGTAAAATCAGTAATTTAAAATAAATAACCCTCACCATTCTCTTGAAGCAGGTTCTGTTGACCTGTATTCCTTATCACACCTGCAAAGCTTGCTTTAAGAAAGTAAAAAAACACCGTAACAAAACCCCAGAATTTTTACAAATCAATAGGACAACATACCCTGCTCCAAACTTGCTTAAGTCTCTCTTTGACTGCAAGGTATATGCAGTCAATCCAAGAAATACGGCAGTAGTAAGAATGAAGGCTTGCAAGACGATGGAGACATCATAGAAACTCACTATAAACAGAAAAAGTAATCTGTCAATTAAAGAACACTACACTATGTATTTGCTGAGTTATCTTTTGAGGAAACAGACATTTAAACTTTCACAGACAGGAAAAGAAATCTTAACTGTGAACAAAATTAAGTACATTATGTCTGAACCTGTCTTTGCATTTCAAATTCATTATCATAGAACTCAGAGACCTTGCACTAAGTTTGACAGTTACTTTTTAGCTGTAGCTTCTTAAGTGGAAATAACAGGTCTTCCCTACTCACAATTTTATAAAAACACCAAGAAAACAAACCAAAAATATTTTAAGCATAGATAACAGAGATCTTAAGAAAAAAAAAAATCTGAATTTTTCATAATACTAAAACAAGGGGAAAAATAAAACAATCCCCTATAAAGGCTCAAAAGTTTTGATTAGGGGACAGGAGGGGAAATATAGCAGAAACAAGTGCAACCTTATTCTTCCCCTCCCTCCTTAATCTTTTCTTTCCCCAAATCAGGAGATCATAAGCCACAATGAAGAGGTTTCATCTTATGCTGGAAGCTATAGTTTAAGGTGATGCCATGACTTGACTGCACACTGCCTCATTTCAACCCTGACCATGAAGTACAGAACTCTCCAATCTCAGATTCCTTTTGAGGAAATTGAGGGGGCAGATAGGAATATTTGAACTTGAAGATCAGATCTGCTGAGAGCTGCCTTATGAAAAAGAACATTTTTAGCTATACTGAAAGAATGGATTCCCCAACACATTTCTCACTTCAGTCTGATACAGTTTCATTTCTGAATCAGAATCCAGTTTTCTCCCTTGATTCCCTGTTTTTTACTAAACTCCTATCACTGTCATTAAAACTTTCAAATAGGATTCATTATCATTTTAGTCACATTTAGAAAACCCTAATGACAATTAGTACAACATAATGGATTCCTTTTCCAAATTCTTTATGGAATCAGACAATAAGATGGCTACTACTTACCTGTAATGGCAACTGTCAGTGCTTCCAGTAGTGTCTACAAAAAGCAAAATCAAAAAATTAGAAGGGTAAGAAAAAAATCAAACCATAGAACACTTACATGGAGGTTTCACATGCAATGACTCCCATTCTGCCACAAAATCCCATCATGTATTAAATTAGGTCTCCTGTTAAATCTTTGTATATGAAAGCATGTTTGATTTTCAACAAGAAAATGGCCACCATACTGTCTTACTGGGCTGGAAGTTGTGTTACATAGAAAGAGTACAATACAAAGTGAAAATGAGTGAGAGACTTCCCATATAGAAAAATGCCATTTACGTTTCTACTTTAAGTGCACAGCATTAATATTACACTTCTTACAAACTATTCAAATGGCTATAAAATTAATACACTTTTAATATCTTGTTAGACAGCTAACACAGTGTCTGCATCAGCTTCCTTTCCACACTTACCCTTTAAACAATCTGTTTACTTACACAGCAAAGCTGTCTTCCTGTTTTATCACAAATACAATTTAGGCAACTCTTAAAGCATCAAATTCTAATTGAGCTACTGTTACTTCTTTTTAGAAGACTCATTTGCTACATAATCCAAAATATCCAAGAGCAACTGTTAGCCTGGATCTACACATTCACAACATCAGGCTGAAGACTGAAATTTGAGGACAGTTCTAACTGACCTGCCTGTGCTGGAAACATGCTCATAATTTAGCATCAAAAAGACAACAACTGAAGAAATAAACACATATGTCTGGTTTGGGTTTTTGCTGGAGGCCGTCCATCAAACAATTTAGGTAACAGGAATCCCTCCTCCTTTCCTACTGAGCAGTTCCACAGAAAAAATCCCTGACTTCAACAGAACAATGAGAGCAGATAGACAGATTTATATATATACACAAAAGCCCTTGCTCAAACTGATTCCAAGTTCTAACACTCTTTCTAAAAAGATGCTGAAAGAAACCTGAAGTGGCTGCTATCTAGGAACAACCTGTGGACAGAATCTTCAAAAAGTAACTGAGACGTTCATAAATATATAGGATGTCTTTCAAGGAATAAAAGAAAAGCAAATCACATACCCCTGGTTTCAAGGAATTCATTACAATGCAAGATATTCTAGGAACTATTAAATTTAATTAATTCATTAATTAATAATTGAATTTAATTAAACACTTACAAATCCAAACAGCAGGTATAAATTAACAGGGTGCTGGTGTCTATACAGGGTCAGTGCCACGATTACAGCCAGAGATCCAAATCCAGATATCAAAAGCAAGACAGGCCTGTAAAATTCCGTATTAAAAAAAATAATCAAACTTCAATATCTGGAAGACTGTGAAACATTTTATATAAACCCAAGTCTTTAAGTGATCACCGAGAAAAACATATCCAATATAAATGTAATGCAAGTTTACATTTACATGTAAAACTGTTCTAAAACAGACTACTGCAGATAATCAGCTAAAAATAGTACAAACACAAGTAAAGGCAGCTTTTTCATACTAAAGCTAAAGACTGCCCAGAGTCCATTACCTGGAAATAACATATACAAAGAAGAAAAGCCATCTGTATGAAGTAACAGTATTAAAGTATAAGTAATATTTTGCCTGTTGCGAACTATTTTTCACAAGCACCTGAATGCAACAAACATGGGCACTAACTGCACCAAAGAAAATCAGTACTGAGCAATAAGTATTGCTAATTCATTCAAGTAGCCCTCCAAGAAAAAACAGAACCAATGTCAAACACAAAATCACAACAGTTATAAGTGAGCAGGACAATTTTAAATTATCAGATATAAGTAGAAAACTGTAGTTTTACAACCTGTTGCATACACTACAGCTTATACAGAAAGTGAAACTTTCATGCAGCGTTTGAGCCTCCTTTTTTATCTGGGCTTTGAAGTGAAAGTAAAAGTCCACAGGTGCGTTTGGAGGAAAACAGAAACTAGACTCAGCGCTCTCCTCCTTTCCCAGCTGTTCTTTTCCCTGGCCTGTTCACCAGAGTTTGGATTTTGAAACTTGTTTGATCATGAAAATCTGAGATGCAAAAAGAAGCAAGAATTCCACAGGAATTTAAGCAGACTAACTTTTTGGGGAGTTGGAGGGGGTATGGGGAAAAAGAAGATGGGAGAGGAAGGAAGAAGAATAGGACATGATTCCGAGTTTTGGAATAGGCACCTATAAACTACAGCATTCCAAAGAGATTCTAAAAGTACTTAGACTGTAAAACAAGAAATGTCAATAACTGAGATGTTCTGCAACTCAAGTAAAAGTCTGCATAGCATAAATATTAAAATAAGCACTATTAATAAAGCATTGATTAAAATAAACCACAACACCAAAAATAATAGTTTTTGTAGTAAACCAAGGAGAAAAATGTCAGAGAAGAAACATTACTCCCTAATCAAGTTACAAAAGATCTATTACAGAATCAAAACACAGGTTATAAAAACAATTAGAAAGACTGAAGTGTAGCAACAAGCTACATAAATTATACTTGACACATACTAAACAGCTGCATTTCAGCTTAGTATTTACCTCTCATGAACAAATGCCTGCACTTCAGTAGAATATAGGAAAATTGCAGATGTGACTGTGGTCAATAAAACTTGAATGGAAAGAATGATGTAGACTTTTCGTAGAAATGCTAGAATAAGGAAAACAAAAGTGAAATCATTTTTGACTTACAAAGTTCAACAGTAAATCAGATAGAAGTTTTCATTTTCATAAGGAACCATTATAAAGTCACAGTGAAAAAGCACAGAGCAAAGTTCTAAAAAAGCATTTTACTTAAAAAAACTGACACAGTATTACAGCAAAATTCCATTTGTTCCTGAACATCATTATTTAACCAATAACAATGATGACAAAATACATATAGAAAACATTTGGAAGGAATTTACTTTGGACTAGTTTAAGACCTACGTACACCCATTCTCACTATACTAACGGCATACCTCTCCATCATGTACTGGTGCCTAATGGACCTAAATGACACAGGATTAACATGGAAGGCAGAAACAGCCATAAAAGTTTAAAAACTGAAAGTTTTTACATTAATATCTATTTTATTGCCCTTACATCATATTAAGTATCATTTATCATCATTTACAACTTGCATTGTACTGAATGGTTATCCACAGTCACAGACTGCGGGAAAAAAAAAATCCTAGAATAAACAGTCCTCTTAATTCTAGAATTATGGAATGCAAAGTGTAGTTCAGGACATACACATATATCACACAGACGGTCTCTGTTCTGAATGGAAGGAGACCTAGCCTATTAGGCAAAATGCTGTGGAAGGATGCATAAGTTAATAGGGGAAAAAATTCTGTCATTAATAGCACAGCCTTGAACAAGTTTAAAAGCACATATTATGAGAAACTGAATTACCTGCTTGCAGCAGGTAAAATACACTAGTAAGCCATGAGGGACTGGGGAATACTTTGTTATAATAAACTGACCAAATCTAGAAGTAGCCTCCTAGCTTGCAAAGCCTTCCCCCCATATCACTACATACAGCAGCAATTTTGCTGCTGGCATTATGTGTCTCATACCTCCTATGGCACCCTTTATTTTTCAAACAAGGTAAAACTGTATTTTAATAGGCAGAAGTCTCCTCATTATCAGGAGAAATAAAAATTTCACAGCACACAGCCGTTTGTATTCCAAAATGCATCCGGTAACACTATTTTAGCAAGGATTACAGATTAGAGACATTCTATGAAAGTACTCAATGCACTTGAGACCTGCACATGAATAGCAAAGCAGGATTTCATGGGCATTAGTATGACCTCTTAGCACGCCAAATGCTTCAGCAGAAGAGACAATAATTTTAACACCTCACAGAAGAAATTAAAATCCTTCGTCTCACGGTTAAACTTCTGTAATTACAGCCACTGATTCTAGTGTTTATGAATCACAGAATCAGTAAGGTTGGAAAAGACCTCTGAAATCATCGAGTCCAACCTATGACCGAAAACCACCATGTCAGACAGACCATGGCATCAATTACCATGTCCAGGCTTTCCTTTAACACCTCCAGAAAGGTGCGTCTCTGCACGGACTATGCATCTCATCTATCATGTCTGGGCTTCAATATTCATCATCTCGTACAAAATCAAGTCTGAATCTACACCGGATACCGAGTACACCGGGTAAAGACCTACCCCCTTCACGGTTAAACGACAAAGCCTTTCGCCGGCCGCGACCCCTCACCCCTGATGCCTAACCTGGACTAAGGAGCGCCCTGGTTCCGCACTCACAACCTTTACCCGGGTTAAAACACAGCGCAGAACATGACACGGTTCTGCTCAAGGCCAGAGGCGTCCGGGGGTATCACAGAGGCACCTGTTGGGAGCGAGAGGAGCGGCACCGCACCCCCGACAGTGGGGGTAACGGGGATCTCTCCGCAAGCGCTGGGGGGGCTGAAGAGGGGCCGTGCGGCTCTCCCAGCCATCCGCAGTCCCTACCCATACGGATGTGGACGCTGGCCGAGGCCACGCTGCTGCCATAGTTGAAGTCATCCTCGATGGAGCTCCGCGGGTAACGCTGCTCCTCCGCCATGGCCGCCATGGCCGCCGCCGGTCTCCCCTTCCGGGGGGTGCGGCCGGGCCGCGCAGGGCGCCCAGCCGAGCGGCCGAGCACGTCGATCGAGGGTGTCGTCCTCGTCCCGGACGCCGTGTCTTGCCTGTGTCTAATTTAGCTCTGAAGGGTGGAGAGGAAGTTTCAGGGACTGAAAAAAACCCAGCCCTTTGGCTGCCTTTCACCTTTGATTCACCTCTGCGTGCTCTCCGGGCTGTGCTCCAGAAGGCTGGGCTGTGCACAGCTGCAGACACGTACCCACATTCAGCGGTAGCTGACGGAAGCGGCGTCGGGGTCATGCTGCCATCACCGTGTCCCCCATAGAGATGAGCTTCACTTCTAGAAAACCTTGAGTGCAGAATTTTACCACGGCATTCTCCTAGTTTCGTGTCCCGTCCTTCAAACTCAGTGCAATTTAACAGAAAGCAAAGATGCCGAGCATTTCTCAGGCGTCTCAAAGGACTTGGTACAGTTGGACCCGATTGTAGCTCGCATTGAGGAATCAATAGCTAAGATTTTGGGATGTGGGTGGAGGGGAGTGCAGTAGGTTATTTTTTAAACTTGTGAATATTATCTAAAGTGTGGCAAGAAGCTGAAGCAACAGACACTTTAGAAATATATGTAATAGATTAGAGTAGAAATGCTTTTAAAAATTGGAAAACAGTCGTCTGAACTCTATTCAGCTTCTCAAGGAAGAAGTAAGTCAATTCTATGTTTTTGTCATGAAATGATCTTGAGCAGTTTTTCAACCGAGTTGACTTAAGATACTGCATTTCACCTGCAGAGACAAGAATTATGAACATGACTTTATATTCTGGAAAGTATTTATGATTTTCCTATCATCATTTTGCATTTTTAGTTGCTTGCTGCAGAGTAGGATCTTTCAGCTTAAATCCTGAATTTGGAGCTTTATGCTCTGTATGTATTGTTGAACAGTAACTGTTTTGAAACAATTATGCTGTCTGCTTTCTTGCATCCGTCTCTGCTGAAGAACAACACTGATGCATGTAGAAGAAGCATTTAGAGTACTGGTCAAGCATCTGGTGTTGCCTTCTCCTAATACATGTGATGCTGTTTTCTTTAAAATTCCTCTTAGAGGCATTCTGTGTGAGAGACTGAAAATTCCAGAGCATTGCTGCAGAGTCGACTCCTGCAAATAGTTTGAGGTTTGACATGATTGAAGGACAGACATAGTAGTAGTCCTCAAATATTTTTTTATAAGGCTGTTGCAGACCTCCAGCTGTGGAGAAGGTGTCACATAAGAGGTAGGATAGCTTAAACTGCAGTAAGGAAGATTCAGAATGAGAACTTGAGTACATTTAATTTTAAGACTAATCAGGGTAAAGCTGTGGAGTAGTTAGCCAGAGGTTTAGGCACAGGTTGGGAGATAGGAGATAGCAGGAAACAGGCATGTGAGCCTCTGCACTCTGACACAGCCACCTCCTATGTGGAGGATGTTGGTCTGATGTAAGCCACCAAGAATCAGTAATGAGCTTATTGGCAAGGCAAGAGACAAAGCAGCAAAATCACCTAGTGATGCCACTGAGAAGCACAGTCTGCCAAGGTTGTGCAGATGGGAATGAAAATTATTTACATCTGCAATATTGATAAAGGCTGTGATTTTCATGCCAAAAGAGAGCATCATTCTTGCCTTGAGGTCTTTCTTGTTACTTGCAGGCTCATACAGAGTGCACTGTGCAGTGCAGTTCTTTGGAGTGACTGTACTGAATGAACATTTAATGACACTGAGTCTGGCTGAGTGCTTTCAATGTCTTTGCAATTTTCCATTCCTCACTTGGAAAAGCATACCTTGTAAAATGCTAAATATGCCTTATAAAAAGGAAAGTGTGTTTTACATTGCCTTTCTTTTCTGTATTTGATGTTTTCATAAACATACCTCCATCACACTATTTTTATTTGAAACCACGGCAGTCCCACAGTGACTCGCTTAGGACTGGCTAGACGCTCCCACTCCGTGTGTGTGCGTGCAGGGGTGAAAGAGCTTTCTGTTCTCGCAGGTTCTGGTATGGGCTCTGGTATGGGGAAAGGAAGCTTGCTGTCACTAGAGGCCTGGTTAAGGACCGTGAACTCCTCTGTGCCTTTTGTCTCCATTACACATAATCGGTGGCTTTGCTGGAAAAAGTCCATCTGTTGCTCAGAGGTACTTGGGAAAGGTATTTGGAGCATTGCCAGGATTTTGCTTCTTCCTAGAGGTTTGTTTTTAAATCATTGTGCCAGAGGCCCTTCATTTGCTTTGAGCAGTGTTCCCGGAGTGACCCCTCTCAGCATGGCTTTGATATCCATCTGTGTATCTTCACATCATCACAGCTGTTGTTAAGGCAGGGCTAAATGGTCTCCTCTTCCCAGACTGCAAAGTCCATGACCTCTGCATGGCTCCCTACAAATGCATAAGACACAACTGCTGTAGTATTGCTGGAGTGTGGCTCCAGGAGTACAGTCACCCATGGGGCCCCGTGGCTGCCTGCCAGCCTTTCAACAAGGAGGTAACATCCAGGCAATTTGTGCTCAGGACGGCACAGCACATGCGGATGTAAAGCAATGTGGGAAAACAGAGAAGTTTGATTATGTAGGTGCATCCACATGGCCATTAACCATTAATTTATCCCCAGGTGAACTTTGGTCTCTCAGTTTCAAAATAGCTGGCTAGTTAAGTTAAAGGGATCATTTAATTGTGTGATGCTGAGGAATCTTAATTTGAAGAAATGTGAGTTGTGGCAGCTTTCCAGTATCTGAGGGGGGCCTACAAGAGAGCTGGAGATGGACCTTTATACAAGGGCGGGTCATGATAGGTGTGATGGCTTTCAAATGAGAGTAGTTTTTTATTAGATATTAGAAAGAAATTCTTTGCCATGAGGGTGGTGAGGCCCTGGAACAGGTTGCCTGGAGAAGTTGTGGATGCCCCACCCCTGCAAGTGTTCGAGGCCAGGCTGGATGGGGCTCTGAGCAACCTGGTGTAGTAGAAGGTGTTGCTGCCCGTGGCGGGGGGATTGGAACTAGATAATCTTTAAGGTACTTCCAACCCAAACCATTCCATGATTCCATGAGTTACTGTGAAATTATCCTCACACTCAAAAATACAAAGTTTTCCATGGGAACTGGAGACAATAATGTAATTTTAAGTTTATTCCAAATTATATTTCAATGTGTGCACTATGTAGATGCAAAACCATCATAATGTTCTTACAGGGCAAGAAAATAACAAGGAAATTCAGAGGCAGATGTGCCATCTATTGCTGTAAAATCTCTGATGGTGAATTTTCAAATCCACTGATCAAGGGAAGAGAGTTTATCTTCTTTAGTACTTAACAGTTTCATGAGAAAGACTCTACCCTCTAGCAAGCAGGTCACAAAGCCAAGCTATTCCAGGATGACAGACTTCTCTTAATGTTCCTTTGGTTTCCTACAGCCCACATCTTTGTCTAATGACAGTGTGTTCTTTTTCCTATTAAATCCCATCTGCATTATATATTTATTTTCATTATACCTCACCGTATTGTAACCCAATTAGCTCTTTTTTTCTTTTTTCTTTTTTTTCATTTTTTTAACCATGTGCATTTTTGATAAAGTATGCGAGGTTAGATTTGGGTCTTATTCTCAGTGGAGGTCTAGATACAATAATAAATGGGTTGTGCCTAGGAACAGAACTATCTGGTGGCACTAGGCAGCAGCCCATCAGTGTGGGAGGTACAAGCTTACCTGCCAGAGAGCACGATGTGAAAGCTTGGACTTTTATTTTAAGGATTGTGAACGGCTCTTGAACAGACTTGTTGGTTTGATTCATGCTTTGGGTGAGACATTTTGAATGGGCTCAGGGTGAGTATATTTCCTTCTGAAAACAGGACTTCAGGATAAATATATCTCTGCAGTTAATGGAGTAGTAACTGGTAGTTAATAAATTAATCCTAGCTTTAAAAGACTTCTTTCAAGGTTTTTGCCTATTTATACAAGTCTCATATATTTCAAGGGTGCCATCTTTTTTCAACAAGATGAGGGATTTTGTATTTTAAGGTCAGGATCAATCTGGAATCTGTCTTTGCTTATAATCACACCTTTGTTATTTCAGTAGCTGCTGAAGTTTTAAAAAAGAACATTAGCATTTTATTCCATGTGTAAGACTGAATCCTAGGAAAATATGGAATGCTACACTGACAGCCCAGATATAGGCAATTTTTCCTTTCTTTATGTAAGGAGTTTTTTTCTTTTTCATAGAAGTAATGTTGCAAACTAAACCAATTTAATAACTGCGCTGCCTTGTGAAATAGAATGCAGATCATTCTTGAATTTGTTTTCTGAACAAAACATCAAAGTGTACTCTGCTTTGAGTTTGCTATTATTTTGTTCAGTTTCAATTTAGCAGTAAGAGCTGCTTGAATATTGGAGGGCAATATGGAGTCTGTTTGTAAAACCCTTAACCACTCCTTCTGTACAAATCCCAATCTGCTTTAATTGTCTTCAGTTGTCCTCCTTGAACAGCCTACATCACCTGTAATGGCTAGTTATTCTGTCATCTAAAACTTGATTGTACTCATGTAAATTAGTTTAACTCGACATTTGAACTTATTTTGTTACTTTTAATTATGGACCTTTGATTTCCCAGCATTTTGAAAATTTGAGGTCAGATATGCTTATTTCTGTTTGAGTGTCTAGTTCAATCCAATCCTCATAAGATCTTCCATGTGTAACAACATTAATAGTACTTATGCTGCTAAAGGAGATAAAAAACCCAAATATTTAGAGTAGCAGTGGCTTTTCAGCTCTTGGTCAGGTCTATTCTGCAGAGATTGAAGAGCAGGATTCAGCTCTAGATGAAAATAACTGTGCTTAGGTGTCTATAAATAGGTATCTGCATGTGTACAAAGTGCTTAAACAACCAATACTGTCAGTGGAAATAAGAGTGGCATGCAGATGCCTAAACATAAGTGTCTGATGCCATTTTATGGCCCTCCGCCTATCAATCTCAATTCCATTTACTCCTCTGTCAAGGCACTGAGCTTTAAATTCTCTGTTATATATGCAAAACTAAGCAATACCTTGGGTACCTTGGAGCCTCCTAAAGGCACCAGATTCCAGTGCGTAAGCAATGGCACCCTGCATGTGTGGAACATATATCATGACTGGGATGGGCACATAGTAAGGGCAGGAAAGAGGAAGGAGCTGGCAAAAAAACCTGAAGGCATTGATTATTTCTGTGAATGAACAGATGTGTACATGGAGGCTCACCCACAAAACCAAGTCAGAAAACCTGCTCTGATGGAGATGCAGTCTTGTCTCTGCTGGGACATCTTTATCAGCACAGAAGTACCCACACAGAGTATGGCCCTCTTTATTTTGGGAGCATATTGGTGTTAACAGAGCTGGGAGGAGAGGAGGACACACTTCACCCTCAGGCACTGCTTGCACCCAGGTTTTGTCTAGAGCGGCTTCATAAGGCACAAGGCATGGCTGAAATCATCTCATCTCCTCATGCTGTCGTCACACACATGTTGACCCCAATGTGCGGAGGCTGCATGCAACTCCTGCAGTGTCCTGCACAGGGGCTGGGACAAGAAACTTGAGGTATTCAGTGTCTTTCACTATCTTCAGACAAAAATACCAAGGGCACCAAGGGGCCTTTGGTCCGTAAAGCGCTGAGCAGCCCTTAGTTTTCCCACACCTTTTTTCCACAGCTAAGTGGCTTTTAAGACACCTCCTGGAACTTCACAGCATTGAAAAATATGGAGGGAAGGACAAAAGTGGTGTGAGATGTTTGTTCTGGTGTTGACGGAACAAGACCGTTGTCAGCCTCATGCAGGCTCTTTGGGAAGTGGGTCAGCAGCAAATCTTTTGCTTATTCACAAGGTTAATTATTTAGTTGTCTGAAGTCAGCTTCTTTAGCATTAAGTCTCAGGAGATGTGTGTCAGATATATAGTTGCTGCTCACTTTGCATAAGGCAGAAACAAAGCTCATGGCTCCAGACAGCAAAGTACTTCCATGATGCTTCAAGGTGCCTCTCTGGAACAGCAGCGAGAAAAGACTGCCACAGCTCCCTAAATACTACACTTGGTCCTGCAACAGAGAATTGAGTTGAAGACAGATCTCTCAACTGAGGGTTTCCTAGTGTTAATATTTAAATAGCATTTTTAAAACACCAGTGAATCTTGTGTAATCTTGACATTCTCAGATACTAGCAGGATGAACAGTGGTTCATTAGTCAGACAGAGATTTGGATAATCACAATTGTATTTTGCTAGATGTTTCTTTTTTCCAGCACTGTTGTCTGCATCACCTGTGTTGAAAATGTTTGGAAAAACCTAACTTCCTGTGAAAACCGCTCTTTTTTTTTTTTTCTTTTTTTTTTTTAAGTGGGATTCGGGTTAGACGTTTCCAATGCTTTTAGAATTGAGATGTATGAAAGCCAGAAGTTAATGCTGTGCCTTAAAAAGCAGACTCATCACTTCTCCTGCAGCAACAAAGCAGCTCAGCAGCCTCTGTTCATTTAAAAAGGATGAATTGTATGTTTGACTGTGTGTTGAACTCCAGAGGTTTTGACTACAAGGATTTTGACTACAAGGACTGCTGTTAGTGACATTACCTCTACAAAACACAGATTCATTATACAATAGTTTGGGCTGGAAGGGACTTCTAAAGGCATCTCGTCCAACCACCTGCAATAAGCAGGGACAGCTTCAAATAGACCAGTCTGCTCAAAGCCCCAACCACCCTGACCCTGAATGTTTCCAGGGATGGAGCATCCACCACCACTCTGGGCAACCTGTGCCAGTGTTTCACCACCCTCACTGTAATTTCTGGCGGTGGCTGGCAGCCCACTACCACTTGGGATCGGAATATCCACACTGGTAGAAACAGTGAGCATTAGGATATGTGCTGGCTTCACTGCTGGCTTCACAGGCTGTAGCACATGGGTCCTGTCTTGGTCTTGTGAAAAGGTTCTCTGCTCAGACAGCAGCTGTACTTGAGCTCTTGCCCTCCAAAGTGTGGCGTATCTAAATTACGTCAAAAAGGGAAGGGGAAAGACCATGCTGAGACATAACCTTTTGCTTTTCAGGAAAGCACAGCCTTATCAAATTGATAGGTCAAATCCACTGATTAAATTTTAAAGGGTGCTGTTTTAACAGCAGTATTTGCTTTTAAGCCTGTTTCAGAGATCATTAATATTGAGTATGCAGAAAGGCAACTAGAATTATGTAGTAATGGTAATTATGCCAAGAAATTCAATGACCAGTAAATTTCTACTGTAAATCACTAAACTTGTCCTACTATCATCTGTGTGACATCTTATTGACCATTCTGTAGCATGCACCATTTGGAGCACACCTGCATTTGTTTGCATCCCAATCCAATTATTCAATACTGCTTTTTGATTTTTAGAGATCCTTGCCTGAGAAAAATAGATTTTAAAATTATTTTCGTAGGTAGTTGACTCTATATCTTAATGAGTCAGCCATTAAAGTGACTGATTCTTTAAACCTAATACTTGGTGTTAGATATCTAATCTAATTAGAAACCTAATATATCCACTAAAATATTAAACACATTCATTATTACCTGCCAAGAAAATAATTGTAATTGCAATTGAACCCTTTTAATGGTGTTTTCTTGATTACTGGCCAAAACCTGTAATTGTTCACCAACTGTTCTGCAGTTCCTTTAAAAAACTATATCCAAAGTTAGCATGTTTTAGATGCTACCACTTTGCTGAAAATCACAGCCGGGGCAAGATTCTGCTTAATCATCTCTGTGAGGCCTCTGAAGAGAACAACACATGTGACAAAGTATTAACATAATTACAGTTATTTATGAGATTTCCAGCTTTGAGTTTTGGGGAGCCTATCCCTTTATATTCAAACATTAATTTCTCCTTTTTCAAGAATAACTGTAAAAAGGAGAGAGAAATATGTCAACTGGTTTCTGGAGCAGCACTTTCGAGGTATTTTCTAAGTACTGGATCTCAGTCTGAGGACTCCTCTGCCTTAGCATAAAGCAAGACTGATATATCTGATTTTACATGGCTGGGATGTAAGTAATTTCAGGTAATAAGCCTAAAAAAGGCGCCAAACTCAGAGTAAGCTTCTCTCACAAATTAAGGGAAAAAAATAAATTCAAATGCCCTACACTGTGCCTCAGGATCTGTTCCTTCAATGTGAGCAAATGCACACGTTTAGCTCCCAGGGCTGCCAAGGCAGGCTCTGAATTTCCCAAGTCAGTGGAGAGTTCCTCTGTGGAAGTCTTCCTTGCCTAGCCTGTGTCTCCTACATTAGAGCAGGGGGAATGTACCTCCCTTGCCCAATAATGAGACTGTGTTTTTTCTGGAGTGCTTTGCAATACACATGGCTGGCGACATTGATTATTTTGAAGATCTGTGTACTTTGTTCAGGGTGTGGAATAGGGCAGTATTTGAGATTGCCTGAGCCAGAAGTTCTTCCTGGAAAGGTGGGATTTAGAGTTCCACTTTGATCACCAACATTAAATAGTAATTTTAGCAGTTTGCACAGACTTGGGACTGACTTATGACTTTAGTGGTTTGCTTGTTTGATTTTTATACAAAGATTTATTTTAAACTGCATATTAGAAGGAATACATTAGAAGGAATGTGGATGGAAGTGCAGCAGCAGCTCATCCTGAGAATTTCAGGAGTGGACATTTCCGAAGACAAATTTTCATAGACAACCATATTTTCATGTGACTCCATGATGAATAGCTCAGTGGGTAGATCATAGTCAGTGTGAGCTGAACTGTGTATGGGCTGCTTCCTCACGAGAGGAAGGTGATGAGCACATGAGGGTTGGTGGCAGGGAGGGTATTGCCTTTTTGGGGGGCAGCCTGCATTCCAACATTAATTATGGAATCACAGTTTTAGTTAACATTTGACCCAACTATTTCTTCTGTGGATATCACATTCAAATGTTACTTGGAGCATAAATTATTCCTTCAGTAGTTTTAAGGCTTGGGACAATACAATAAAATAACTTTTCCTGTATAGCAGGTTGGAGCTCTGTCACATACCAGGTACCAGTGTAAAAATGTGTGGTGCAAGGTGTGTGGCTCAATGTATGTGGCAGGACCAGCTGGTGCCCAGCCATGTTGTGGTGCCAAAAGTTTGAATATTTCTCTGCCAGTCTCAGAAATACATGATTGGAATGATATTTCATATTTGGCTTCTTATTACTTTTGTCCAGAGATACAAATACACTCAATCTCAAAATACTTTGAAAATTGCTGTATCTGCATCTGTGTCCTGAGTGGAATGGATGACAGAATTAAGGTGTTATCTGGATGGTGAATTCTCCTCTAAACTTTTCTCAAAATCACACGGCTTTTCTCTTCACATTTCTATGAAATTTGTATGTTTCTGAGAGGTTGCACTGCTGTGGTTACACTGTGGAAGCACTTAAGAGGCAGCTGAAGGTGTCAGTCCTGTCAGATTTTATTATTTTTGGGGAATAAATCCCAAGCAGAGCTCCTCCATCTAAAATGCACATCTGGAACATTTTCAAATAGATATGATTTTATTGATGAGCTAAGGGGAACAAAAATTTCTGACTTTATTATGGTTTTGTCATTCTAATAAAAAAAGATGTAAATTTTGCACTGCTAGAAAATGTTATCTGAACATTCTTTGTATCCTGTGTTCCCATTCATCTAATTTAAGTTTGTGTTAATGGCATTTTAGGGCAATAATAGAGAACACTGTTGTGTCTACTAGGCTGTCTAGAAATGCAGTAACTGCATAAAGGACCCAAATATTTCGTAGCTTTTTTTCAGAGAAATGTGTTGGAGCAGAACTTTGAGCACACAGGCATTCTATTTGGGAGACCAGTTGTAGCAATTGTTATGATGATCTGGCTGATGGTAGATAAGAGTTTTCCAGAGGCCAATTTGCAACGTAAGTATTTACCAACTCATGTTTTTAATTGGCTGTGCTGTGTTGAATTTTGCATAGAAATTAATACACTAAGGTAAGCAATGAAATTCTAACAATGGGCTGATAAAAACATATAAAACTCAGCAGTTTCTTTCTTTTTTTCTTTTTTTTTTTTTACCTTTTTGAAACAATTAGTGTATGTGCATTCCTGAATCTCATCATTAAGACAGAAAATACTGAAATATGCATTGATTGACAGTTTCTAGCAGCACTAGTGTGGGAAAAGATGCTTTTCATCAGCCCCACATACAATTGTAATTCTCATTGAAATTCTTCCTGTAAATAGGTTGATGCTGGGAATATAGTTTGAGAAACTCACAGGCCTTCCTGAAAGTTATGATTCCCATGATGGCAATAAATTACAAAACTCATGTTAAGTGCCTTCAAGTTCTCAGAATGCAGATGCAGATTTTTCCTTCAGATGCTTACTGACATTCTGCATCTGCAAAGTTTGTTACTTCTGCACAGAACAGAAAGCAAATGTAAAATTGCTGCATTTTTGGGATTTTATACATGTTTTAATTCAACAATCTACTAATATGTAGGAACCATTTATGGTATCATTGATGGTATTTATATATACAAACTAACTTTAGCACAGTTCTATTTTGGTGTGAAACTGGTTTCATCTCTTAGGTTACATCAGCCTAAGCAGTAGATGTGTACCACTGTGTCGCATACAAGTGATGCGACACAGTTTCCACCATCCTGAAGCAAAAAAGGATAAACCTTCTACTTTAATTAGTAAAAATTAACACCGGGACTGTTTTTTTTCTGTGACACTAATATGTGTTAATGTGAAAAGCTCTCAATTAAGAAAACCCCAATCAGGTTTCTGACAATATAGAAAGTGAGTTTATATATCAAAATATGTATTGCTTTTAAATGTAAAATGTTTTTTAATTAATATTTTAAAACCCCATTAATTTTAATTATCAAAAAAAGTAAATATTTGTTTACCTGATAAGGTCTCTTACCAATTCAGCAACATCACTCTTGTGTACAAGGCTTTGTGAAATATCATGGTTCCGCACCTAAAGGACAGAGAATCATCCACTTTACCTCTGGCAACATAAAAAAAAAGAACAGTGATAATGCTGTGTTTGTACATTGCTTTCTTACTTAGCACTTGGTTCTTCCCAAGAAATGCATTGCCACTTCATTCTTCTTATTACTAACTTTTATTGCAAACCTTGTTTGGAGAGATTGAAGGAGTGGAGAGATTGAAGAGCACCAAAATGTGGAGAATACAGAAGAGACCTAAAGTTTCCCATGTGTCTCCAGCTTTTTTCCTGCCTTCAGCACAGGTGTAGGTGGTGAGTCCCCAGCACCTGCCAGCAGTGCTGGTGCTCCATCGTGGCATCACTGCTCTGAACTGTGGTATCTGGAGAGAGGGAAAATCCCATGTGAGAGAGGCACACTTTTCTCTCTCCTTCATAGTCCCAGCCCACCTTCAGCATCCTTGTGCCACTCTCTTTTCATTTACTAGTTTTAATTCTGTGGGCACAGCAGTGAAAAAAGTGTGTAATATTGGTGACAAAAAGGGGAAAAGAACCATAAATCTGTTAAAATTCTATAAATGGATGATAAATAATGCTCAGCTTTCTATGTAAAACCATGCATGCCCATATCTACTTAAAACTCCACTCCCTGGGATAAATGTTTAGAATAGAACAAAAGGAGAAGGGAAAATGAAATTGCCTCTTGCTGTCAAGAATGTTACAAATTACTCATTGGCTAGTGTTATAGAGACATAAGAGGATAGGAAGTATGTGCACATGTTCTTATTTAATTCATGTACATATGGAAATCCTATAGTAATTTCCATGGGTTTTGTTATATTGTGTTGTCTTGCAATTTTATAGCCACAACTGAGAATCCAAGCTCCCTGCCATTGCAGCTGAAGAGGCAGAGGCTTCTTTGTGTGCTTGTTTTGGGGGGACTTGCTATCCATCTAATTTCTGTTAAAGATTGTTTAATTAAAATATAATTGCAGAGGAAATTGTGCTAATTAGCATCTATGTCCTCCCACAAAGTGTAGCTTATTCCCATTCACCATGGACAAGAGTGTGAACTGGATCTCTTGCAGCCGTTCTGGAAACACTCCCACTGCTCTCCTGGGACCTTGTGCCCATCTGCAAGCAAAGAAAAAGGAAAAGTCTTTGGTATCTTCCCTGGTATATGTTTATTCTTATCTTCTAATCTGGCAAACACACACAGTTCTTGCATGTTCCCTCTTGCCCAAGAATTGATGTGAGGTAAATGATTTTGCATTTTCCTTTTATGATAGAGTTACATCCCACATTAACAAGACTTAAGTGCATCTGTGCGCTGTAACTCACTGATTATATATGTTTCCTGGTTTATATGTAGGCAAAACATATGAAGAAACAGTGGAAACTCTCTCATTCAGAAGTCAAAGCTTTGCAGTTGTAAGTTGATTTTATGTTTTGGCTTTTCCTTTTCACATTAACTTCTTGCCAAGCTGCATGTAAACCTCCTTTGTCTAGAAAATGCAACCTTTTCAAGAGTAAAATATTTCAGGGGTTAGCTAAAACCGGTCTTAACAGTGCTATTCTTCTGGCTTCTTGCCTATGGAAGTGATTAATGGTTGGAATTTATGTCACAGAGCACATAATAATTTGTTAGAAGAAACTGGATTCAGTCACAGCACAGGCATTTTTCTCTTCCTGTCATTATATTTTGTGAGGACTTACTTATTTCCTGCAATCTCAGCCCATATGAAGAAGAGAATGATAAAATTTCTGCATAATTTTTCTGAGAATACATTTATACTCCAGATGACCTTTGGAGTAAATTTGAACCATTAGATTTTCCCACATATTTATAGCTCTGACCATGCGTCTTTGCCAGCAAATCTTACAGGCTTTATCCACTAAACATTTATTTATGGTTAAAAACCAATTTGCACTGGGGACACTATAGAAAAAGTTCAAAGCCATTACATTTGAATTTAAGTTTTCATTTATAGTCTTTATTTTTTACTCTATTGTCATCAATTGTGAATTGTCATTCCAATTCACAACACATTTACCTAAGTGACTCTTTACTTCGTTTAATGCCTTTCTAAGCTGATAACTATTGGCTGTGAAAGTGATCTTCCTGAAACCACACTGGCATATCTAAAATACTGGTCCTTTCTACTGAGCGATCAAGGATTCTAAAAGTATCCCAATGCCTAGGTTTCTTCACCCAAGCTTATTTGAACTAGATGGATATTCTCATAGAATGAGCTGTTCTACTTTATATAAAGAAAAATAGTGCGGAAATCTTAATTGGCAAATAAATACTGGCCGCCCCCATTTTGTGTCAGACTTTATAAAAATGTTTGCTTACATTACACGAGGTGTCCTGATGTTGACTATGTTAACATAGATTTCCAAAGAAAAAGATGTTTGCTGGAGAGTGCTTTTGGTTTGAGGCTTTTATCTGGATTTGTGTTGAGGATTTCCTGCTTTCGTGTGTGGCCACGCAGCACTCTGCGCAACTCGCCATGCCGTGGTGTACTGGTTACTTCCACCCTGGACAATATCCATACAAGCTGGTTCCCAGTCGATACCACCAAATGAGGATCCCGGGGAAACCTTGAAGGTAGAGAAAGGAAACAATTGTGTGTGATTGAGCAGAGGCCCCCATGGAGCAATATCTGGATGTAGAGAGTCCTGGGACAGAGCATGCTGGGCAATACAGCTGTGGTATTGGTATGAGGCATGGAAGAAGTGCTGCTCTCCAGATTTACATTAACTCATGGTTTCCTTGAGCAATGACCGTGAAAGGCTGTTAAGGCCCCAATTCACCAGTGCCATTAAGGAATGTTTCTTTTTGAACATACCTTTAAATCAGGTCTCAAAATATACATTTAAGTGCTCTGCTGAGTTGGGGATTAAGTGTAACACTTGTGTTATCTTATAGGTTGGGTTTATGCATTGAAGAGGGTCAAATGGGAGTTCATTTATCCTAATTACTCTGATGTAAGAAGAGCAGCAGAGGGCAGACATACAAAAAATTATTTAATGCCATGTACAGAACAAAAGCATTTTCAGCACCTTTTCAAGATGTATGACAGCACATAATCTCCCATGTCTCTGCCAATACTTTTATAATTGCACTGAAAATGGATTTTCCCTGTCAACATTGGCTGGGGAAACCCTTGTTGCCAATAATTGAAACCTGCAATAGCAATAAATTTTTCTTAAGATTAAATGGAGTTTGAAAGCCTCCAGTACAACTTGATGTAAAACACTCTGTTACTGCTGGTGTTTATACCAATCCAATCTCTTTAATGTGTGTTTTAAGCATTTATTTTTTGTAAAAGTAAGAAAAGAAACCATCAAGGGTCTTGATATTGCAAACACTTCTATATTTCTTTAGCAATGGTTTCATTATTTTCTGCTGAAAAAGAGTAATATGAGCTTCAACCCTTCTGAAAATGCTAAAAGATTATTTCTTAATTTTGATGACAAAACTCAACTCGGTGGCATTAAATGAATAAAAACAAGTGAGACCATTCAGGTGGAGGGAATGTAGATTAGTCTGTATATCAAAGCCCTTCAGTGACTATCCAGACTACATTCAAAACCAGAAGGGTAGCAATTACCATATGATATTTTTTTAAAGATTGACATCTATTGTTGTGCTTTTTGAAGTAGAATTTTTGTCTTATACAGAGTACCTACTTAGTGCCTCTGTTTTTGTAGTGATGGTTTCTCTCGATAAAAGCACATTTTTTTACTATATTAATAGGAACAGCCAAAGGTTTTCAGTATTTGCATACTATCCAGATCTGCACTGTGATTTGTGACAGAACTGCAAGGTATGCCATAGAAATGACATTTTCATACACGCTGTGTAGTGTTCATACACAGACAAAGCAGTAGGAACCAGCATGGCATGACTTGTATTTAGAAAGCAATGGCTCCAAAGAATATAACTGTTTAATTCTCTTAACATTTTTTAGTTTTAAAATGTTTGGATAATAAACTTGCTTAATGTTGTCCAGTTGCCTAGTTTTGTGACGGGCACTTAGCAGAATGAAAGGCATTAAAGTGGACCTCATTTTAGCTCAGCTGGGGGCCTTGGTCTGTCCCCAGCCTTGCCCCATCCCTGCCTGGCTGTGGACCCTGTTCACCCAGACCCAGTTCAGTGAACTCATGAGTGTGAGTCATGGTGCATCTGCAGAAGATCTGTTGTAAAATGAGAGGCTGAATTTTGCAATTTCAACCATGCTTGAAACTTCATGGCTATTCTCAGTTATATGAAAAAAAATTGAGCTAAAGTTCATGGCAATCACTTCTGTCTTATCCATGTAATGTGAATTCAGATGGATGGATTTTACAGGAACCAATATACAAAGATTGGCTTTTTTTATTTACTTGGATAAGGCCAAGTATTTAGAATTCAACATCTAAAAGGAATTTGGTTTGGGAAGTTGCAAACATCTGAAGAGAGAATTTAGAATGGAAGTAACTATTACATTAGCCATGCACTACTACCAATAAATACCCAGCAGAGCAGTCAGGCACTGAGCCAGTGTATGCTTATTTCAAGCATCTGCTCAACTTGAAAATATTTAAGGAATCTCACTGAAAGTGATAGACCTTTTCTTCTTCTTCTTCCAGTACATACATAAACAGAATTGCTTCATTGGAGCTATAATGCACAATAAAATATTAATATAGGAAACAGGAAGAATTTGATGCATTAGGAAAATATAAGCATTGAATTTGCTTTGCCTGATTTTTCACCCTCCACCTCTTCTCTGTCTTCCCACCTTTTTTCATCTGTAAGCTATATATGTACTTCTCTATATAATTCCAATACAAACATACTTTTGGATAACCACATTCAGCCAAAATTATTGGATTTTTATGTGTCATGCCTGAGATCCCAAGTGGTAGTTCTATTTGCACTGAAAGTACAGATAAAAATACTTTCTGGGGATAAATGTTAGAGAAGTTATTGAAAAAGGACAAACCTTTTATAAAATTACATATAAAGCTATGGAATTGCAAATAGCAACTTCTGTAAACTAATAAAATATGTTTCTAAATGATCTGATTTGGAGGGGAGATGATCTTAATTTTTTTTGCTTTATTTGATTTGATGTTAAATATTGTGCAACGATTTTACTCTTATAAGGAATTTAAGCAAGCAATAAATAATAAAATAATTTTAAAACCTATTAAAATATACTTAATATCTTTAGTTGGTTATTCATAGTTTATTAATATTTTATCATCTCAAAAGTAATGTGGCTTTATTTTATACTGTTTTAGGCTATAATGGAAGTTTTGACAGGCTTTGAAAAAGAGATAGAGTCCAAAACATTGTCTTGGTGAGAGTCACAATTCAAAATGGCATGGGGTGTTTCTGATTTTATTATTTTTAAATGTAAGTAAGCTGTACTTTTTCTAGCTAGAAAGATGTGATGGTGAATGTGGTGGAGAAAACTAACTTTAAAATTCATGCCTTGCAAATGCTTGGTCTAGTATATCAATGTACATCATGTGCAAAGCTGAGATTCACCATGGGAGAAGTTTGTATGAGAGAATAGCTTTTATGATCAAAATGGTGTTTTACAACAAACAGGAAAAAGTCAGGAACAGGATCAAAAGCTGGGCACAAATGACAGCATGGTCTTTCCCAATTAAAATCAGACACCAAAAATAGAAGATGGGAAGATGATAAAATGTATATAATTAATTTACTTTAAAAAATATTTACTGTGCTTTTCAAAAACCTCATTCATTTTCCCTGTCACATGCTATATCAGGAGTATATGGATTTGGGCACCAGTAGTGCTAATGTGCTGCTCAACACAGATGTCTGTGTGTAGAGTGGGAAGAGCTCCCAGACACAGTGTAATACCCTGGAGCAGCACACATGGACCCTGGCCTATGAAAGAGTCATCCAGGATTCTGGTTTTAAAGATTGCCAGTACCATAATGGTGAAATGCCTTCACTTTTGCTGGTTTCATTGCAATCCTTTATTTGAGTTAGGTCAAGGTAGCAGCAGATAAAAATATTTTTGCATACAAAGTTGAAACACCACACAGCTACAAAATTGTATGAAAACACAACTGGCTTAAAGATCATAGGACCACAGGACAAATCAGCTGGCAGAGCTGGACCTCTGGAGATCTCTAGTCCTACTGCCTGTTCAAAGGAGGGTCAGCTGGAAGATCAGACCAGGTTGCTCAGGACTTTGTCTCGACTGGGTTTGAAAACCTCCAAGGATTCCTCTCATGGGGCAAGGCTTAACCATTGTGGTGACCCTTTGCTAAACTTCCTGCAATTCATCAGTACATCCTTCTCATACTGGGGAGCAGTATTCTAGGTGCAGTCCAAAAAACATTTGATTTTAGTTGGATCATGTCTCTGATCTGTCTCAGCGCAAAAGCACTGTTGCCAGCAGATGACACGGAGGGAGCCCAGGCTGGCAAGGAGAGCAGAGGCTGCCCGTGCTCCATCTGCCCAGTGAGGTGTTGGGAAAGGGGACAGCTTGGGGCTGCCCAAGGACAGTCTCTTCCTGCATTGACGAGGCTCTCCTGAAACCAATTAACTTCCGATTCTCTCTTCCACCCCAATTTTTGCGCAACCCCTTCCACAAAAGGATTGTATTTCCAGAAGAAAACCTCAGGTGGCAGTAGCACCATAGGTTTTGGAACCGGTCTGGGTCTTGAGCAGTTCCTTCTCCTGTCAGGAATTAGGGCTTGTTAACACTTGTGCTTAAGATCATTAGCGAATCGTCAGCCGATGGAAGAGTGAGTGTTTTTTCCTGACTGATTTAGTGATGTACAGATCTCATTTGAAAGTCTTGGATCCACGTTTTATATATTCATACAAACAATGCCTATTTTTATATAATCGTGTAAGCTGAATTTGGGTTACCTAGCGTTGATAATGTGTTTGGTTTGAGTTAAATCTCACAGAGCACTCTCTGAAAGATTTCCTGTCTCCTTTAAGTTAGATTGTCATCCACTGTCTATTTTCTTGTATGTGACCAAAAAGGAGGGAAGAAGGTAATCAAAGATCACTAAAAGTACAGTAGGGAATATAGATGGGAGTAGAACAAGCAACAAAAAGTTGAAAGGAAACATGGTGAGAGATGTTGAAAATCAGGTGGAGAACACACAAAGGAGGGAAAAGCTTGAGCCTGCTTGGAGCCTGCTTGAGCCTGTTGTTTCTCACAGCTCTGCTTTTGGGGGTCTTGAACAACTGCAGTTCCCTTCCACTGATTCTAGACACACTGTCACAGAGATCAGCTTTGGGATGTCCTGGTATTCTCACTTGCAATGACTCTGTCTCTCCATCTAACTGGATATTTTAGGCACTGGACACTAGAAAATTCTCCCGATACTTTTAGTTTCACTGTCAGTCAGCCATGATCTTTGAAGTCTTTCACACTCTTTCATCTTTCAGGCTCCTGCTATTGAAATACCTGTAGAAAGCAGTAAACACCAAAACTTCCTGTTGCCTCCTCCCAAAACAGCGAAGTGAACAAAGTGCTTTCCTCTTGAGCACAGTGATTCTGAAGTCACATTCCTGCAACTGGACAGAAAAAGAAGACAGTTAAAGAATCAGCAGAAAAATTGCTACTAAAAGGAGACTAGAGACACTAAAAGGTGATGGGCCATTTCTCCACTCTAGCCCCAAAAACATCATGCTTCCTGATACCCCTGGGAGCTTGCAACTTTCTTTTACCTGGCTGCAGCACTAGAGCAAGATCTTCATGGTCTTATAGGAGTGAATAATGGACACCAAATGGGTATTATCTCCTTTTGCATTGGAAAATAAAGAAAATAGTATTTTTATTCAGTTTTAATAGACTCTGATGTATTTTTGATACATCCACTACATTTGATAGTTACTACAGCAGGGTCTTTGATACTACAGTGACCATTTGTTTATGTCACTTTGGCCTGGCTTCAACACAGGTTAAGTCATTATTTGGAGAAGTGCATGCATGTAAAGTGACTGCTGCCAAGTGGGGATAATGTCACTACCCACCACAGTTTGCAGAATGCCTCCAGGAAGCAAATCAATTAGGATGCTCTCTCATGTTAAGATGCTGGAGGCATCTCAAAGCTGATACTTTATTTCAGAGTGGTGGGTGAGCTCAGTAGTTTGGTCTCCCGGGTCAGCATCCTACTAGCCCTGCATCTCATCGTGCAGCAGGTGGGGAGGTGAGCAAGGCAGGTGTCTAAAACTGCCCTGAAATGCAAAGGGCGCCTATGGAGCGAGCCAGCTGGAGCACTGCGTTGTCTTGTGTATTTTAGCTCTCTTGGCAGAAATACAGGCGCATTCTCACATTCTGTCTACATTGATATCATACCCGAGCAGATCCTCCTTGAGTCCTGTTCCTCAGATCAGCCAGCCTCTGACCCATGAGAGGTCCCACAGGGCGACTCAACCTGCGGCACAGCAGAGGACACCCGCAAAACTGGGGGGGGTCTCCTGGACCAGTGCTGCTGGATCTTGGTGCATGGTGGAGCAGTGCCAGCTGCGGAGCCCATCCTTCCCCAGCACCTCAGCACTTGCTCCAGAGCTTTCTTGCATGGACCCCAGTGGTGGTGTATAACAGATAGGCATCTTTAGGCAAGGTGGTAGGTAATTTTGTATCACAGGAAAAGTATATAAGGCTCCAGTTTCTTCAATACTGGAAATGCTTGGGACAAAGAGTAAAAGAAACTCAAAGTAGCATTTCCTCCCATAGTAACAGTTTTCTAAAATTTCAGTTATTTCCAAGTAATATACTGATAAATACACCTTTTAAAATTAATTATTCACTGGAGATGATTTAATGTCATTTTATAAATGCGCAGCCTAATTAAAATATAATTGCCACTCTATTAAGTACCTGATTTGCCCATTTTTCTTTATGGTTATGAAGCACGGTATTTTAAATCCTGAGTTGACTTCAGCATGGGGTTTATATTAATGTATAATTGTTGGATTTTACTGATATTTGTGAGGCAAATGGTGAGATTTCCCTGCACAACCTCGAGAATATTTTGCATAAACGGATTGTCTGCCATTTGAAGGTTGCATAACTTCTACCAGTTTTGGAAAAAATAATTGCAAAGCTTCCAGAACTGCATGCATTCATTACTTGTCAATTTGTACTTTTTATAATTTGGGTCTCTTACAAGTTGACCTGTCCTCCCATACAATATATCTTGTTCTTGGATATTTTGAGTAAAGTTTCAATGAAGCATCAATGAAGTCACTGTTAAATAAGGCCCTCTATTTGAGCTTGAGGATAAGAAAGCCAAACTAATTAGAAAATAGAAAGGAGAAATATTTGGATTAATTTGAAGTGTACAAAGTGACTAAAATTGAGATCTGGCATGTGTAGGGGTTTTTCAGTTGCAGTGGGGGAGCAAACAGTGCTGTAGACAGGCTTTGGGTGCTTTCATGAGGTGTTACTGAAACCTGTGCATCTCAGGTCCCCATGTTCCAGCAGTCAAAATCCACCTGCTCTGCTGCTGGGCTCCACTGGCAGGTGCAATGGTGGGAATTTCAAACAGGAAACATCAGAGCAAATTCTTTCTGTCTACTGCAGGAGCCATGGGCCTTGAGACACCAAAGGAGCTGCCAGGAGTCTGTGTATGATCAGTATATGTTTAAAAGAACAGCTACAGTACAAATGCACCTTCAGAACAGTATGCTCCAAGGAACCATGTAGACAACTCCAGGTATGTAATTGCTTTCTCCAACTTCAGCAAGACTTCTCAAATGCTTGATATTTTAAACATGTTTAAAGTGTGAGCCAGTGTCACAAAATGGTGACAACTTGACATCTCATGCATGAGTGATTTCTGACAGAAGTGTCAGAGTGGCCAAATGCTTTAAAAGGCTCTGTTTTCCTATCACCTCTTTCCTGGTGAAAGGGGGAGCATCATTCTTCAGAAAGACCTGGGTTTATAATGTGTTTTTTACAAATTACTCAGATGGAGTAATAATCAGTTCACACACATGTATATGCATTCTTTTCTCTCTCTATGTCTCTATAAGAGACATAAGCTATACTTACTTTTTATACATGTACAGAGGAACAGGAAAGTCACAGAAATGCAAGTCAGAGGAATAAATGAGACACAACAATGAAGACAGGCTGTGGTCTGGAGCTTGCAGTTAGAAGGTACAACCAGTGCTTGACTGATTCCAGTGAGACAGCACATATAGTCTCTGCAAAACAATATTTTAAATAGGATACAGTGAAAGGAAAGACATAAGGAAAACACAGAATAGCATAAAACTAGCACAACACAGAGATCACAATCTGCTAAGGGATAGGAGGGCCACCATATGACTACTAAAAAAAAACGGAGGGAAAAGTCTGAACTTTTCAGTCAGTGAAACTGGCAATGTAAAATCACAGTTCAAAGCACTAAAGATCACATCATATAGGGGCAATTAAAGCTGCCTAGAAACATTAAGCTATAGTTTTCAAACTATATACTCCAAGATATAGGGCATAAACGCATACTTTATTTTTAAAAAAAGGGTAATTGAGAATATGGACACATATAAAAATTCTGGAACATAAGATTAGGTGGAAGGTTTAGGATTTCCCTATGTCCTTTACTTAAAATCCAATTGTTATTGGCTGTAAATTTTAAACAAGAATCTGTTTTTATTGCCCACACTTTTAATGGTAGCGAGCTCACTAATTTCTGGAAAGTGGAACTAATTTTTAGGAAGAGGCCTATTTGACACGTGTTCATGTTGAGATCCACCAATCAGTTAAATGCATGATGTTGGCATCTCTTTAGCTAAGTCAGAATATCATGCTAGCTCATGTCTCATACAGATACCTACATGCCTGGCATTCATACTACTCCTTTGACTTCAGATGGAGCTTAGAAAAAAGTATTAGGCAAAAATTTAGAAAATATGCTAAAAGAAGTGCCAACTCTATCACCAACCTATTCAAAGTAAAGACTGGAAGTGAGAACAGGGAGCCCTAAGGTGTGAAAAAAGATTAATTCCAGCTGAAGAATGGGAAGGAAGGAAGGAAGGACTGAAGTATTGTATGATACAGAGGACAGAGAAAGGCAAACAAGAGCAAGTGTGGTAAAAAGGGAGAGAAACACTTGGAGGTTTTTACTCAGGTTTTTGTTTTGTTTAGTGTTTAGTAAAGGTTACTTGTTGCATTGAAACAAGAGTTGACCTAAAATTTCTATCAAGGCAGTGGTCAAGGGTGGGGAATCACATGTGAGCCACTAGCAGTACAAGAGGCAGACTAATGTTTGATAACACTTCCAAGAACACAAATCAGACCTCTGTGAATGTACCTTCCTTCTAAGAGTAGTCCTATAGATAGGATTCTGAGCTGGGATGTCAAACTGAACTGAATATTAGTGTGAGCAGCAGTGATGGCCATAGAAGTCAGGCAGGTACCAGGATCTATGGTGCTGTGAGTTGCAAACCTTACCCCTATAACAAAATCTTCCCTCCATCAAAATCTTCCCACGAACATGGCAGTTGGGATACATCTGTCCTGACAGCCCCAAGAAAGGAGCTGGAGCCATTTCCTTTCTTGTCGCATCTCACACAAAAGAGACACGTGCATATATATTATTAAGAGACTGGAAGGCAGACACGGTGTTTGCCACGTTCCAGAGAGCTGATGCCTATTTAGTTTTGCCCGCTTGAGAGGGATTTCTATGGAATTGCTCCTTGCCCAGAATAGTGGTTGTGCTGGGAGGGACAGAAAGGTATCATTTCTAGTAACACTATTTCTGGGTTTATAAATATTCCCTGGCTGAAGCTGGCTCATCACACAAGTCCATGCTTCCCTTCCCCCTGCCTTCTCCACTCCCTCCTCTCATCTTTACCAGCACAGCAGATTCCAATAATAAACCCATCACTGTGAAAGCCAGGTGTCATCCAAATTCATTTGCTGCAGCGTTTGATCTATCCTGTGCTTCGAGATACAGGTTTCAGTGTATTTTATGAGATGCACTTCACAGCTTTGTACCACACAAGACATTCTGCAGGATTTTATGAGCTGTATTTTATAAGATTTTTATCAAATGTTATATAGAATAGTTTAGCAATAAGCCCCTTTTTTAGGGTATCAATTCCAGTACAAGCTTGCATACATAAGAAAGTGCACAGAGAAAATGTGAACGTCCTCAAAACACTGTTAACACTTAACTTTCCAGAATATCTTTGCTAGGCTATTTATTTTGTAACGGAGCTTCTACAATTCACAGGGAACTTAAAGTGGGATATAAGGCACAGCAAGAGCTATACTATTTAGCCTTAAAAAGCAGAGATGCCTCAGTTCATTCAGGGTCCTCTGCACTGCAGAGGAGGGATGATGGGCTGAGTAGCATCACCTTATTCCTCACTGCGCTTTCCTTGGCGTCCTTGAGCAAGCAATATCTTTGTGTCCAGGTCTCCTCAACAATTGACGCAGCCTCTGTTTGGTGGACTGACTGCTCAGATGCATCTGCAGCTCTGACTCTTCTCACTGTGATTATTTGTCCCCTCCAGTGCTAGGCAGGGCACATCCTGCGCTGCCAGCCCCTGCACACCTGCGATCCACAGCCAGCCCTCCACTTCTCAGACACACCTAAAGTGCCACAAGAGCTCATTACATCAGAGATCTGGGCATCAGCCAGGTAGTGTCACCCAATGCTGGCAAGAAATTAAGAAGTGGCACCTGAAAACTGTGGGAATCTTTCTTTTTCATGGAAATGGAACACAAAACCCAGTCATTATTTGTTAATTTTCCCAGCTTGTATATAAACCCATACACAGGTAGGATCCATTTCAGCTTCTCTGAGGCCTAGGGAGGGAAGGGGAAGATACCTGAAGATCTCCTTGCAGTCACATGGAAACACAGCCAGGTGCTTAGGAGCAGCAGCACTTCTCCTGTCTCTTCCAAAGTCTGGGTTTCAGGTCTTTGGGACCACATTCCCTCAGCTTGGCCAGCTGAGACAAGCCTTGCCTCCTGCTGAGGTGCAGGAGTCCCTGCACACCTGCAGATGGATGTCTTGGACATGCACCTGCCACGAGAGGTCACTTTCTGTAGAGTTCTCTGGAAGAGGCAGACCAGTCCCATTTAGCAAAGTCACTATGAAATATTCAACTTTGTGTTTAATTTTTTAAGTCTTTTCCCATTTGTTTAATGGAAGCTGAAACACTGCCATCACTGTCAAGCCCAGGAGCGGTGTTGCTTTGCCAGATCTTTTTGGGTTTACAGAAAATGGCAATATTCATATTTGCATTACAGAAGCAGAAAGTAAAATTGAACATGGCATTTACATTTGCAGCATAAAAATTCAGATCACTGAATGCAGCATGAGAGTTATTTAAGGTCCTAATGATCTATACAGGCCTTGTGTCATGCCAGTTGTTTTGAAGCATGTGAACTCTTCAGAGTTTCTGCAAAGGAAAGGAAAAAAATGGTGACAAATAAAATCAATATACTCTGAAAGAAATCGAAACAAAACCAAACCTGAATAAGAAGATGTCTTGGGGTGATGTTATGATACTTGTATTCCCTATCGTTTGCATATGTGCTTAGAAATGTGGTCCTGTAGCTTTAATTGCATCCAGCAGCCGGGAGAAACTGCCGGGCGCGGGTTGTTTTGAAACTCCCCCAGGCTTATTGCTTAGTCTAGCCCTCGCCACTCTCCGTGGCTGCTGCTAGGTTTTTTTTTCCCTTCCCTGGGATTTTGGTTTTTCTCCTTTTTTTGTCCCCGTTCTGGATTTTTGCTATTCTGGACTGTTTTCTCTCTCTCGCCTGAGAAACCAAGAAGCCCCCAGAGGACAGCAGACAAGAATTCCCCAGGGAGCCACCGGAGCAACTCCACCCGGCTCTCCGGGGATCCCCGGAGTGGGGGAAGCTGCACCTGAGGAAAAGGACACTAAAGTTCTTCAGTTGTTTACCCAGGTTTAATAATTTGGGTTTGTTTTTTCCATCTTTCTCCCTTTCCCCTTCCCTTGTGCCTTGCAGGGCACCCTGCGTGTGTTATTAAATAAACAGTTGGTTTTTTTTTCCACTTTCATCCAAGAGCTTCTGTTGTGGTGGGGGAGGGGGTGTCAGAGGCCTTTGCTGGGGGAGGCTTTTATTCAGTGCTTCCCACCTGGAAAATTTGTCTCTAACCCGGGACAGAAGATTATATATACAGTACAATTTTCCTCCATTAACCAAGGGGAAAAAACCAAACCCAAAAAATTCAAGGCTAGTTTTTGATAATTTATTCCTGAATTGCTTTTTGTCCGTTATTTTAAAAATCTCTCCACTAGTAACTTTTTTCTCAGATTTCAATTGCTATTCATTGCTTGGCCATGTCAATGAAAACAAGCCAAGCCTCAGGGAATAAATTCTTCTGTTGGAAGATGATAATGAATTAGGCTGTCTTTAACAATACTGTAGCAGAGGATAATGAAATATATAAGAAGCACCTTATAATAAAAATTGCACTGCATTAAATGTATAGTTTAGGTGGTCATCTTGTTTCAAGCTGAGATCTGCTATGCTTACAGAGAGTTGAGCCATTGTGAGCTTTGTTCATCTTCACAAGCACTGTAAATTTTGGGAGAAATTGTTTCTAAGGTGGCAGAAATCTGAGAAAAGCATTTCAAAGAAAATGGTCTCTCATTTATTAATATAACAAAGTGAGTCAGATGGCTTAAATAAAAGAATAACCCTGGCAGCTGCCGAGCTCTTACAACTGCTGCTTTAAATCAAAGGGGAAAGAAAAACCCTATATATAAACTCAGTGACAAGAAGGAATCAGTAAAGTCAAGAATGAGAATAGAGTAAAAGAGGGACATGCAGCTATTGCAAAGGAAAGCAAGCAGGAACATTCCAGGAAGGCTTCTGCTGTTGACACTGCTCTCTATTTTATATGAATATTTAATCCCAATTAGGCTTTTTGATTCTGTGCCAGTCGTCACTGATGTAAAATGGAAGCACAGTACACATCAGGAGCATACCCTGGTAGATCTGCTGATTAGCTAAGGGATTTAGGAGGAACAGGAGGGATCGTCATCAAGAAAGTCAATCCCCTCAAAATTAGCAAGGTAATGAATTCTGTTCTGGACCTGGATGATATTCCAGACCTATGGGAAGTAAAAAATGCAACTGTCATTCAGACTCAAAGATGAAAAATACATCTTAATATTTCAAAAATGTTACATAAAATAATTGCTTTAGACAGCTTTGAAGAGCACTCTTGGCATGCTACTACACTTTCTGGCTTTCCAGACTCTGGTTTCAGCTCAGGAGAAACTCAGCTGCAGATGCAAGGCTTTGTGAGCCCCAGACCCCTCTCCCACTCCAGGGACCAGACTGTTGAGAGCTGGAGCTGGAGCTAGGCTCTGACACTCCAGATTTTGGGCACTGAAACTGCCCTTGGAGCCCTGTCCTTGTTTCAAGGCAGATGCTGCAGTCAAGAATTGTCTTGGGGCCATCAGTGTGAGGCTGAGAGCTCGAGGAGGGGGCCAGCAAGGAGCATCCAGCAGGGCACTTCGAGGTGATGTGTGATCCAAAATCCTGCCCATCTTGGGAGATGGGCACATCCATCTGCTTGGAGCCTGCAACTCAGGAGAGAGGCTTGAGGAGCTTATCTGGCATGAAAGGGCCACTGTCAATGTCCACTAAGACCCTGGGATCTCACTGCCCTGGACCAGGGCTCAACATCAGGCTTTCATCTCACTCCTGTTCTTTTACTTTCCACCTATGGATCTTTGATTTTACTATGGCATTAGGTATCCGGGACGGTTGCTGAAGCAGACCCCATGGGGAAGTTAGGAGGAAAAGCACCCCAGCTCTGAATCCTCACTGAGCTTTGGGCAGAGACACGGAAAGCTTTGAAGTAAATAGGCTAGGTACCCAGGGCAGTTCAATAATTCCAGAATGAGGGAATTACAGAGAGGGCTTGTGTTGTAATTTTGGTTTTATGTGCCTAATCTTTGCTTAAATTCAGGTGCCTTGGAAGACTTTAAGTCTGACTCTAAATTGAAATGCACTGCTACAGGCTCTTTCCTCGCTGTCAGCTGAAAAGCAAGGACTCTGGGAAGTTGTCTGGGGAAAGGTAAATCTTTTCTATCACACTGAGCTACTGTGGATGCCAAATAGAATGAGGCAGCTTTAAAGGATTTTCCCAAGTCAGCTCAGAAAAAGTGATTATATAGGATTTATGAAGCAGCTTCTCATAAATTTAATAATGACTCACTATTTCCTCCACTTGCTAGATTGCTTAGCACTGATTTGGATGCTCTAAGAGAGCAGCATTAGTAAGAAACCACATGATTTATCTTGAGGTGATATTTCATTCTCTGAAGATAATTCACATCTCTGATACCAGAAAGAAGGAAAATAATGCTTGTGTAATAGAAGGTATATATATGGTATATTCACGAAATATTTTTAACCGCTGTTCTCAGAGCTGTTTCAAGCAAATCTGGATTTCTCCCTTTAACCCTGTGACAAGTCAAGAAGAAAGCCAAAATGTCCTGAGCATAGGTAACTGATCAGTGTCTCTTTAGGATAAAAGAATTTAGATCATGCTTCTAAACTCTCCCATCTGCTTGCCTCATCATGTTTAGCATGAACGCCCTTCACCTGTGTCATTGGGAAAATGGGCCAATTTAGGTTAAAATGGTGTTGCAAGCTGCTAAAATAAACTGACCAATACCACACAGATGAGTGCTGGGAGAGCTGGGGCCTGGCTTCACCTGCATGGAGGCTGACAGAGCAGGAGAAACAAATGGGCTGTGATAATATCTGGTCCATCTGACCACAGCCTTGTCTCAGCTCCAACATTTCCTTCATGGCAACTGGCCAAAAGAGTGGTTCATCAAGAAGTAGAATATCCAGATAAGCAATAAATCAACATATCAAGGTATTGATGGGAATAATAAAAAAATGGAATCATGATTACTAGGAGAGAAGAAAAAACTTGTTCTGTTCCTGACCAGTACTATGTTGGAAGGTAAAAGTCCTCAATCTCATTAGGCTGGTCTTACCACCACTGAAAAATCCTTTTCTATAAAGAACTTCTTCTTTCAAACTTAGTAGCAGCAGAGTATGTTGGGACAGTTCAAAATACACACATAAAATTTGAGCTCTACTGTGAAACACATTGTGGAAGAATGACCTGGCAAATTTACATACGAGTTGTCTTTCATTAATTCAGTATCAGATTCAATATATGAAATTACTGACTGACTTTATTACTAATAAAAACACAGTGTGAATATAAGTGTCTGTTGGTATTGTGTTAAAAAATTCAGGGGGTCTCCTGCAAGCACTCAGCTGTGAAAGAGTCAGAATGCAGCGAAATCCATTCTTCATTAGAACCAAAAGTACAAGTATTTTATCATGCAAGTATGCTTCATGGGAAGCTCTCTTAAATTAAGAGTAGGTAAGTGAGAAAAGTTCTAAATTTCAAAATCTATCACATTAATATGAACAAATTTGTATTATTTTCCGAATAGCTGTTACATAAGTAGACTCATACACAAAGGAGTAGAAAGACTAACCTTTATTTGTTAGAAAACCTTTGCCACATGTCATGTCAAGAAATAATTTTCTCTGCTTTACATCTTAAAACTAACTTTTCAGAGGTCATCTTATTATTAAACAAATAATTTCAGATGCAATTAGCTCACTGTATAGAATATGTTCATTACTACTGTTTGGGGCATTATGAATCATGTGTGAGTAGTGCTAATACAAAAGAGAAATCACAATTCATTACTAGCTTCATAAAGATTTACCAGTGGATTCAGTCAGTGCTTTGTCTCTCTCCCAGGAAAGCTGTAGGTGAAAGGAAACATGCTCATAATTACTAATCAAAATTCTGGCTGAGAGCTGGTTTCCAAATGAGTTTAGTGGAGACAGTGCTGCTTATTAAGTGTTGGTCTTCTTCCTTGAAAAACAACTATGGAAATTCTTTCTTTATTTTCTATTCTTTATTTTTACATTACAGTCCTCCTTTTTTCTTCTGCATCTTCAGAAAGGACCTCTTTTCCATGTTCACATATTCCCCCGTTCCTCCATGATTTGGCATCTTCTAAAATTTTTCAGCCTACAGTGCAAGGTAGCCCCCAGATTTTCCTGTGTTGCTTCTCCACCCCCCAGCTCTGTGTGTTCTGTTGGTGCTACTCCAGAGTGTTGCGTGACTGGAGATGTGGGGAGGAGACTCCTACACACCACTGCAAACTCTTCCATCACTTATGAGAAGAATCTTGGCCAAATTGCAAATGTTAGAGCTCCACATTAGACTTGCCCTTCTACTTTATCTATTTGTCATGTGTTGCGTTGTGTCAAATTTTATGCTTCAGAAGAAATGAAAAGTTCATTGCAAAAACCACACCAAATATGAAACTACAAAACCCGGAATACACAACTCCCTACCTGCTAAAATTGTACATCAACAAAAGGGGAGCAAACTTGTCGGTGAAGAAAACATGTTCTGGTTTCAGGGTCACAAAACAATTGCTACACGCAATCAAGACTGAAAAATCTTTTTAAGTTTTGAAAAATCATCCTCTAATTTTATTTCTCAGATATAACAAAGTCCTGGCCTGCACTGATCACTAAAGGTTTAATACATTTCCATAGAAAAAGGATATTAGCTGCAGCACTATATCAATCCCAAAACACAATGCATTTCTACCAGCATCTGGCATTTTGGTCTGGAAAACTTAATTTTCACTCTGTGTGAGGACTCCAAAGGGAGCTTTATTCTTTGTTTTACTCTCTCTGCTGTGCTAAAAAAGCCACATGATTTGGGCAATTCGGCTGTCCTTGTGCATTCATTTTCCATGAGTATCTTCTAGATGTGTGACCCAGCACAGTCTTATGTGAGCATTTTAACTTATTTATTAAGTTCAGAGCTGCCATATTCCTCTTGTCATAACTACTTCCATTCTCCAGGTGGTTTATTTAGGATGGAAACCATCCCAGAGAAAAGTGCATAGTGACATGAAATCCCAATGGATTTTAAATCCTCCTGACCTCTACACCCATTGCTGTGTGACAGCATCAATCAACAAGATGCCACCACTCTTCCCAGTTTTTCTATTAACCACAAGTCCTTTGTATCAGAGTGCCTTTCACAAAAACAGATGGCCGGGTTTACAGTCTGATACTATCTGTCCAGACCTGGAAATAGTGGGGATGAATGGGAGGACTGTAAAGTTCTTTCCTATAAGATTCAACTCTATTAGTATTTCTCATCTGCTCCTTCTGCATCCCTTCTCCTCTGTAAATCCTTGTTGGAACCTTGCTTTTTCCAGCAAAACACCTATTGGGAATGACTGTTAGAGGAAAAAGAGACAAGTTAAAATTAGTCAGAAATTATTCTTTGTATTCATTGACTTTGTTACAAAAGAAGATGAACAGTTGTATTTAAGCTGGTTTTAGCTGTAATCCAAGCACTTCCATGTGTTCACTATGCTTATAAGACTACATGAAGAAAATTGCATTTAATTCACTACCAGAAAGGTATAGAGAAATGGGGAATAGTAACAAAGAAGGGTTAGTGCACAAATGTGATTTATTTATGAAGAGAAATTAAGAGCTAAACTCAGGAGCCCAGCTAAAGACAAATAATTGGAAGGGCTCTCAAAGGACCCTCTGCAAGCAGGCTCAAACCTTAGACTGTGCAAGTGCTTACTCATTTTTATTTATCTCTTGTTCAAGAAAAGCTCCAGATAAAAATTAAATGGGGCAAAGTGGCTACAAATATTTTCCTGATCAGAGTATCAAGAAAGGCTTTGTAGAGCTAACCTGAGCAGCGGCCTTTGGTAGCAAACAGCTGGAAAGTAGAACTGTGTGCAGGTAAATTACTTCTCTTGGAAAGCTTTAGTGGCTGTCTCTGAACCAGAAAAGAAAACAGGATCTGTTCTTTGGTCCTGATACTGAACTGTGAGAAGGGGAAGAAAAGCTCTTAAGGCCTGGGCATCATCTGAGATGGTGTCTGTGGGCACAGGGCAAAATGTGCCGGGTGCTCCAGCTGCAAACAGTGTGCATGGTGCCACAGCTCCACTTCAGGCCCTGGTCTGGCCTGGGTTAGTTTGCAAATATTGATGAAAATTGGGCCCAGAATCACACCCCAACAGTCACACAGTGAGATACCACTGGCAGGAGGGTGGCCTTCTGCTTAGGAAAATTAAAAAACCCACAGCATTAAGCACAGAATATACTAGTTTTCAGTCAAATCTTGAGGGCACCCCCTCATCTCCCCTGCCTTCCCATTTATTCCTCCCTGTTATCAGACAAATATTCTCAAAAAGCAAAGATGAACAACTACACAACAGTACTTAAAACATATTTACTAATATCCTTTTGTTTCACAGTCTCAAAAGACTGAGAATTTTCCTTTTCTGAGACTTCTTTCTGTTTTATTTTGAGTTTATTAACTAGATCTTTGCTGTGTGGTTCACCAGGAATGTAGAGATTGCACCATTACAGAACATAGCTCTGTAAGTTACAAACATAAATAACCACTCTTGGATTCTCTTGCAAAAATGCAAACTTAGGCAGTTTATTTCTCCTCCAAACCATTAATTATGAAAGGATGGTGGGGAGGGGGCTGGGGGAGGGCAGCCAGGGACAAGTGAACCAAAGTAACGTTACCCATACTTTCATTTACAATAGCACTGGAGAATTTCAGGAATTTCTCAGGAAGGCTGTCTTTCATTTTCTGTGGGTTTGGGCTTTTTATTTTTTTGGTTTTGGTTTGCTTGTTGTTGTTGTTTCTGTTTTCCTTAGCCTCTTCATTAATGGAACACATTGGGATAAACATAGAGGTTGGTTTTTTTTTTCTATAAGCCACCAAGATATAGACTGTTTTAGAAAAAGTTCTTCCAAGTATTACCCACTATGAAACACCGTTAAGGGAGGTTTTATGTGTTCCTGAAGAATCATATAACAGTACTGGATTTCTCTCCTGTGACACACAAACCTGCAAGCAGGACATGAAGCCTGGTGAATGAATGCAATATATGCAAGCAGAGACCTTTGTACACATATATCTAATTATAAAAATAGTAATTGGGGGGGTGGGGGGGGGACGTTGGCAGCAGCCAGGTCTTTTATCCAGGTCTTTTTTTTTTTGCATTGGATTTGCTTTTTCCTCCCTCAGACACCAAAAATTATAATTTGTAAACCAGTTTTTTTAATGCTCTGCAGTGGTGTGCTTAAGTTAATGTGACCCTGATCCCACATATAGATGAGGTCACCATTCTGTAGGGGGAAATATATGCCAGATGCTGCAAACATTCTGTGGGCTTGGGAAGAAAGGAGAATGAAAAGGTTGTCTTGGTTTTCTTCTGAAGCTTTTAATAAGGAGCAGTCCTGTGTCAGAACTTTGAATTAAACACAAAGAATCTGCCTTGATTCCTAAAGCCCTGGCAATGATAAGCATGTTTTCTAAGCAGAGTTCAATGCTATATGCTAATGTGTTGGTTTACAGTGGCAGAGTTCCAAGTGAAATCACTATATCTGTCCTAACCAGGGGGCTCTATCGTACAACTCTCAAGTTTTCAGAAAGCTCCTCTTCTAGACTATGATTAAGTACACTGCAATATGTTGGTCTTATAAGAACTCTCACTTTTAAAAAGTTTAATGTTTATATATGTCTCAAGTTCTACTAGTTTGATACTTAAATGAAGCCTGTGAGACATATATATCTCATTCGTGGCATGTTTGACATTTTCTGAAATTTACTGTCTGGGGAAAAAGCAATGTCAGTGGAATTATCACTTTTTACCTCATCTATAGGAATGTCACCCAGCTGTGAAGAGATTTCACATGAGAAACTCTGGTAAGTAAAAGTGCTAATTTATCTGCAGTCATTTTACAGCCCCTTTTCACAGCCACCACTGTCTGAAAGGTTCCATATGTTGACACCTGTTTATGGGATCCCTAGCTCTCCAAACTCCCCATGCTCCAATATTAGGTCATGCTGGTGGTAGCTGACAGCTTCTGGACCTTGTATCCCAGGAAGCTCATGGCTAGCAGTAAGGATAGCTCACTGCTGTTTGGGGCCAGCATTTCCACACAGTAATGGCTTAAAAGGCTGTTGTCCATAATTTCACTTCCTCAAAAGTATTGCTGTGGACATGATTCCTCTATGACACCCTGAAAGAACACAGGGAAAAAACAAAACCTTTGCCTCTCAAGAAGAATGAAAGTTTAATCCTTTCTCTGTTACTCCTTCCTCCTGCTATGCTAGATTCATCACCAAATTTCACCCTCTGAGCACTGCCTGTTGATGCTCCTGGATGGCAAACTCAGACTTACTGTTGGATTTGGCAGACAGGAACTTCTTGAATCCCAGCAGAGATCAGGAAGCAGTGAATACCCAAGCAAATTTGAGACAAGGGAATCCTTCCTACTCCCAGTCCTAGTCAGATTCCAAGATGAACTACTAGTCATCCCTTGAAAGGGGGTGTCTGATGTGGGGAAACACTAAAAAAATGTAGCAAATCTTACTTAAATCTGGAGGCTGGCATAAATATAACCCTTCAGTGTATAAAATGGTACCTGTCAGAATGTTCTGAAAACTGTTTTCAGAGTAAGAGTTTCACATACATATTTAAAAAAGGGAGATTTATATGTGCATACTTCTTATTAAGTGAAAACTCACTACTGTGTGACAAGACACAAAGCAGTAAGAGACAGCAAATTACCTCTACTTGTTCATAATGACTTTTCTTTTTAGGGATTTGCCTTTTTTTTTTTACTGAATGCATTGAGTTCAAATTTATAAACAGATTTTTTTCTCCATGGACAGAAGAGTAACACTAACTTCTTTAGTGTCATGACAGATTATACTTTAAGAATCATGAATTATCATGACAGTGATATCATGATGCATTAGAAGATAAAATCATAGGACTGTCAAAGCACGTTTCTGTTTAAGGTACATACTTGGATTTTGGGGTGGAATTTGAAGTGGGACATGATGGAGAATAAGCTAGTCCCCAAAGGCTATCTAAGATTTCCAAGTGTTTTTCAAAGTATGATTTAAAACCTTTGTGACAGAGTAATTTTCAACTGAATCTCCTGGCCTTGTGTTCATCTGTTTCCTAATGCTTAATAATCTCTTGTACATGTGTTGTGAATTTCTAAATCTATAAACTGCTTATATACATATATTTTACTCTTATGACTTTCATGGATGGAATCCTTATATCAGAGTTAACAATTTTATCATTGGCTTAAAACCCCCTAACTTTAGCTTCTTTTCTCTAACTGTACATGTAGCAGTATTGAATAAGGGGAGGAAAAAGAAACCAAGCAGGTGGGAACCTTAAGTTTGGCTACACTGCAAAGATGAGCAAAACATTTAGTCTCAAATATTCAAAAGGATCATCTAATCCTCATCCAGCTCTAGAAAACCAGTCTGACTTCACATGAGTGGCAAATAGTCACACTTTTGAAAATCAAGGCTTACCTATTAAAGCTGGGCACACATAAAGCCATTCATAACCAGGATGCAACTAACTGGACAATAAGGAGAAATGGAAATGTAAGGCATCATAAATTCAGCATGTAGAGCATGGATAGTAGAAAGACAAGGAAATTCCAACCAGGCTTGCTGAATACAGTACTGAATTTGCATTTTCAGAATAGACTGGGGCAGTCAGACATCCAGTTTCACTTAGACAAATACATAGTTAAATGTGAAATGATGTTTCATACGAAAAAAGTATCTTAAAGCACTGATTCAAATGTATCACTGCCTAATATCATTAAAACACTTCAGCAAGCCAATGCTTTAATTTTTTTAAATTAACATGAATGTTTCTATCCCCTCTCATGTCTCCCTTTCATAGGCCATGTGTTTTCAGCCTGACATGTAAAGCAGTTACCTCATTATCTCAGAATGAAGCTGGAGAAGGAATACCAATATTTATCACACAATAACTCTAAACAACTATTTCAATATTCTCATGTGTGCATGAGACTTGCAGCTAGGTTTTAAAATAAGAATGGCTATATTTGCATGCCTCTGTCTTTTTACAGGCATTACTTTGACACAGTAATGTAGGTATTCCCAGAGATGGAGAAGTGGCAGAGAACCATGCCAGGACAGAGGGAGAGTCCATGCTTCTGTGTGAGCAAGCTGAAGGCCCTTCAGTTTTGTGAGGAGGAAGGTGGCAAAGAGGGGGACATTCTTCATAGGGTAGTCCTGTGGGTGGCAGGCCTTCTGGATCATGCATGGGAAGGGGTCATGAAATAATGTGGAAAATAATTGTGTCTCTTGTAGGTTAGACCAAAAGTAAATGTTACATGTTGATCTAATTTGCTATACATCACTAGTTCTAAGCACACAAACAACCTATGCTACTGTTCTGAAGGGTGTGTCTTTGCTGCTGACGGCTTCTCAGAAGCTGGGCAAATTATCTGCTGCATTCTATTTTGTGTAGTACTGGGCATTTCTACATTGCATTTTGGTATTTAGGGTGTAAAACCACTCAGTTATTTAATCTCAATCGGATGAATCCACCAGCCTTGCACTAGCACCTACTGCTTTTTCATCTCCTTTAATCTGCTTGCCAGTACTCTGAAGTGGCAGCAAGACATCCATAGTGGCCTTCAGTTTAATGTGACATAGTACAAAGCAAAGCAAAGAAGAAATTGGAAGAAAATACAGTTTAAAAAAAAAAAAAAAGAGGGCAAATCAAAACACAGGAGGCAGCAAAATGATTTTTTTTTTAACAACAAATCTTACAAAACTTAGTTCATTGATGAAAACATATGCTAGCCTGTGGGGTGAATGTGCAAAAATATAACTGTCATTTTGTTGAGAAAACAGAGTTACGTAACAGCATAGCAAATATTAACCTGCTAACTACTAACCAGTGACAATCAGTTTAAAACAGTTTGTAGATATAGATGCTTTCATATGACTGAATAGCAGGATTTCTGGGGGACATCAGTGAGAGGTCAGTACGGAACATGATAATGCTTGGAATTTCATCAATGAGCTGTGATAAAGTTTGAGAAAAGGCAAGGATCCGGTGTTGAGCAAAAGTGAAGACTGAGCAGCAATGGAACTGCCAGGGTTACAGTACAGGGAAGGACGGGTGATTTTCAATGAGGGCCTTTCGGAGAACAATTTACCAGTTATACATAATAATTAAACGACTCTGGGGGCAGCTGGGTGAAATGTAATCGGATATAATGGAAGTGATGTGAAGCTTTTGTGACAGGGGTCAAGTAAAGACGCAGAATGATGCCCCGAATTATTAAAAAAAAAGTACTCGCGGGTCCTGACGGGCGGTACCGACCATTTCCCGTCACCCCTGGGTGCGCTCGCAGACACCGTCCCGTCCCGCCCTTCCGCGGGGGCGGAGGGAGCCCGGGGGCGGCATGGCCGTGTCCGGCGGGGACTCCCTGGACCTGTGGGGGCACCTGCGGCCGCTGCGGCGGGAGGCGGCGGGTGACGGGGAAGAGAGCGAGGAGGACTTCGAGGAGGAGCCGCTCCTGGCGGAGGATGCGCTTCTGGAGGCCGCCGGGAGGGAGCTGCCGGCCGCGCTGCCCCCGCGCC
>VZTX01025793.1:214394-261607 GCA_013400915.1 Pardalotus punctatus
CGAAGAGGGGCCCGGCCCTGCGGCAATGGCGGCGCCGGGAGGCGGCGCTCGGGCCCGGGCCCGCCCGCCCGTGCGCGGCGCTTCCCACGTGCGTAATGAGAGTTGTTTTTAAAATGGCTAAACTGAGCGAAATAATAAGGGAGAAATAAATAAGTTGTTACCGACCCAAGAGCTGCCCTGGTGAGGACGAAGCCCTACTAAACATAGGTGTCCACTTTATTCTGGTCATAGCACTGAGTCCCCAGTTGTTGATCAAGGAATAGTGTATTATTTTTTGAAGGAAAAGAGGAGGCAGACCAGGTCATAAAAATGTTAAGAGTTTAATATTTTAATTCCTTATAATTTTGGTGGTTTCAGTTGCAGGAAATATCTGGTATACAAACGTATCTGACGATTTTGCAGGCATTGTGATAGAATGTTTTGTGATAAAACTGTTTAAAATTCAGTTATAAACTTGAGTTGGCATAAACCATAGTTTCGTTATCGTCCAGTTAGTTTAATATTATAGTAAACCGTAATATTAAACCGTATGTATTTAATTGGCTTAATAAATTAATAGGATAAATTCATAAGATTTATTTCTGATGTTTAGAGAAGCAGTTTTCATGCTTGTTTCTGAGATTGGTTTCACTTCTGTTTTTAAATATTACTGGAGAGAATGGACTCAGGAGTTTATGCAAACCCCTGCTTTGCTACTGCAGCTTACAGGAAAGACAAAAACAAGCATCAAACAAACAAAACTCTTTTAATCAACCCAAACTTTTAATTTTTATGACTGTCAGTTAACATTGGATTTCTTTTTCTTTTTAATGATTCAGTTATTATACAGGAATGCGGCACCAAAAACGAGTATGAAGTAGTTGGACGTTTTCCATTAGTTGACCCTTGGTGGAAAGTTAATGTTAAAGCTAAAAAAATGGGGTCAAAGTACTTTGTACAGGGATATCCATCATATTTTCTGCAGACTGATGTGGAAGAAGACAACCGACAAGTATTTTCACTCTTTCTTAAAGAATGTGATGTTCCTGAAAATTGCAAAGAAAAATTTTTTTCTTGGCTTCCTGTGGAGTCTGTGCTGAGTTTTAGCAATCTTGAAGAAAAACTAAAACAGTTCCAAGTTCTACACATAAAGCCAGGGAGGAAACAAAGCAATACCAAGGATTATGACATCTTCTACTATGTTGCAAAATCATGTAGGTATATTCTGTGCTATTTTGATTGTTTTATAAGCTAAGGAGTTCTATCTCATATACTGTGTTCAAGCTAACGTGTGTTCATATGAAACATATATTCAAATGAATTTTGAATGTACAGTGATTATTTTAAATTATTTCGGGACAGTAGGACAACTGACCAATTAAGGATAGGCATACAGAAGGACATTCATGAATTCTGTAGCCTTACTAAGTAGAATTGTCTGTGCTACAGATGCTCCATCCCTGGAAGTGTTCAAGGCCATATTGGATGGGGCTCTGAGCAACCTGGTCTAGTGGAAGGCGTCCCTGCCCGTGGCAGGGGTTTGGAACTAGTTGATCTTCAGGGTCACTTCCAACCCAAACCATTTTATGCTTCTGTCATTGTGTGATGCAGAGACACTGGTGCTTCCTATAGTTCATTCATCTGTAACAAGGCTCATTGAAAAATGGGTTCAGCACTGCTTAAACGTGGTGGTGTGGCTTTTTAGGACTGGCACATGTTCAAAAGTAGTATAGCTGCTTCTGTGTAGTACAGAGAACAGTGAAGGAGTTCAGTGTAGCCCAAATCAGCTGCACTGAATAGACTCTCTAGGTGTGTTTGAATCCTCCTGCCTGTCAGCAGATTGGTGTGGCTGAGAGCAGATTCTGGAAGCACTGTAATGTCGCCACATGGAGATAGTTCAGGACTGCTGAGGATGCTGTTGTGGGCTATGTTGGTGTGATTACATGGGTGTGACTACATGAGTGTTAGAGATTGGATCAGGAGTGTGCTTTTGAAGCAGACAGCCCCCTTGTCCCCACTGTGATGCAGTCCCTTGAGAGTATTGACTATATTCCTGCTGGATGAAACCCAAAAATGTGTTCCACTTGCATTCCTGAGGTACACCAATCTGTAACAGGCATTCATGTGGGACCAGACTTCAGACTTTGGTCTGAACTAAATGCTGAAATACAGAGAAAGTCAGGATGTCTGAGGTGTGGCCCCAGCATTAGATCTCTTGTTTTGCTCTGATGATCTGTTTCTATAAGTTGCACAGGTTGGGTCTGTCTACTGTTACATGTAAGCAAACGAAGTTTTCCAGTGCCTGGTTTACTGGGCAGTGTCAGGTCGGATGATGCAGGTGACTCTTTTGAATGTCATATTAGGTGTAACAGGAGAGTTCAGAGCATCTGCTAGACTTGAACTGACTTTACTTCAAATCCCATGTGTAAGGAGAGGAAAATGTTCAGAGTTCTGTAGGCTTTCAGGCTTTTTGTTCTCTTTTTTGTAATGATAGAAAAGTTCTTAACTCTTCTTTCTGCACATCAGAACTTTTCATGACCACCCAAAAGGGTAGGAATTGATCGTGGTAGGATCACAGATCTGGTTTTCTGTGTAAGTTTTAATGGGATGTATGGATTTCATTTGGTTGAGGCTTGTCCAGTATGTTCAGGAATCCTCAGGGGTAAAGATTGTACAGTGTGCCTACATACTCTCCTCAACTTTCTTGTAGTTGGTGATTTTTCCTAGTATCTAGCTTAAATTACTTTTCTACATTTTAAGCTTTAATCTTTATCACTGAATAATATAGATCCTTCCACCCCCAGTTGCTACTGTAAATTCTTTTGGTTGTCATTAATTGTTATGTGCTTGAGCAGTTTGTTCTTCAAGCCTTCATAGTATTTTTTGTGTGTGGAAATAGTGTGTGGAAATTTGTTTTTCTTTCTTCTAAAATTACTTTTTAAAAGCAAAATATAGAGCAAATCAGTTTCATTATTCCTCTCTTATCCCATTACTGATAAGAACACAGAAAGTGATAGCTGAAGTTTGGGGTCATTGAGAAAGCCAGTGGAGAGCACTATTTACTACAAATTTAGAGGCCTCTTCTCTTGAACTTGAAATATTCTTCTGTACGTGTGTATGAAAATTACAGAGTCAGTTAAATTGCTTTACAAGTATCTTTGTATATCGCATAAAACTAACTTTGTTTATGGTGCATGCAGTTGCAGGAAAGGCGGTATTGGTAGCTCTGGCTTTTCCGAGCATACTGGAGTTCTTGCCAGTTCTTCTGCCACGCCACTTTCGCTGTCTGTTAGATAAGATGTGCTGGCAAGGAGTTGGTACGGATGGTGAGGAGGTAGACGACAAGACAATAACAAAATTGGATGAGATACTAAAGGATGAGCCATGGAAACTTGGATTCAGCAGGGTAAGTAATGTTACGCATGGTAAAAGTACGGTGTTCGCGGCATTTGAGGTGCATTAGACTACAGTGCTGTTTCAGTTATGTTCACTTTATTAAATGGGCATTTTTAGGGGCTAGGCATAGTTCATTTGGAAATGGATGATGTACTGGACTCAGTTTCAGCAAAGGGTTTTGCTTTTCCAGTTGGAATAAATAATTAGAATAACTAGAATAAATTAATCTCGGAAGGTTTTTGAAAGTGATTTTTTTACAACCATTTGTTTAGTATTTCCTACAAGGGACAGAAAATTAAATGCTTGAGGTAATTTGGCCAAAACTAAGAAAGCTAATTTAAAATCCTCAACTGTTCTCTTCAATTTTAAACCAGACTTTCTGTTCCTAATATGTAGAACACTATCTATTCTTTCATAGTAAGGTTGATAAGCTTCTCTGTAAGAGGTCATCTGGTCCGGTAGTTTGTTTTTTGTAATGGAGTTTGCGGCGGTTCCCTCCTGTTTTTCCTTTGCTGTGCTTGCCATGAGCTTTGCTGCTGTGCACCTCACCTTAGCAGTCCTGTACCTCAGATGGGAGTAACAGCTTAGTTGTTCACAATTGGGGTTGGTTGTCCCTCTGCTTCAGTCCCCCAGTGCTTTACTAGTGGATGTTCTGCCTTGACCTTCAGAGCTCTGATTTCAGAGATTCAGCAGTGTAGCCAATATATTCCAATCTTTCACGTAATTTCCTTTAAAAATTTTTTCCTGATTTCCAGTTTGACTATTCCTTGGTGCAATATGGACTTGTTGCTCTCTTGCTTCAAGGACCTCCATTCTCACTGCAATTTTTTATTTCTTGAAGACTCTCTTTAGCTTTTTCTCTTAAGACTGAGAAAGTGCAAATAATTTGTCTCGCTCTCAGTAGTTCATCTGTTTTGCACTTCTCGGTCTTTCACTATTTTGTGGTAGTGTCTGTAAAGGTGGTGCATTTCTTGAACTAATATGTTCAGAATTGGGTAGAGTATTCTGGCTAATGGCTTTCCTGTGCTCTGTTTCTACAGTTTGTCTACCTTTACATGAAAATGTATTATGTGGTGTGCACAAGTTCTCCCTAATACCCAATTTCTGTGCCAGGTTTTTTAAAGTTTTATTTTCATACACAAGGGTGACTGAGAGGAATTATCATTCCAGCTTAGTTTTAAATATTTTCCTTTCATGTAGCTTGAAAAGCATTACTTCATGCATTATGAAAATTACATACAATTTTGCAAACTTCCACCCTCTGAATTGCAATTTGTATTTATCAGGAGGAATGTTATTCAGCAAGAGGCTAACATCTTCTGAAATAAATGTATGTTTGCTTTTACTCTTTTTGGGGAGAAGATTATCTATAAGGAGCTGAACCTTTCTTACTGTGAGGCAACGTGGGCAGCCTTCCGTCAGTGTGAACATCTCCTCAGGAAGATTCCTGACTTGCAGAAGAATGCATTAATTCTGTATGATGAGCTCAAGACACGCTGTAGACAAATGGGACATACATATGAAGATCAAGATGAATTAGCTTGTTTTGTATCCAAACAGATGTCCATTGAGCATGTCTGGCAATCTCTTGAATTTTTGAAAGATCAGAAGGTAGTGATTCGGGAGAAAAAGCGTGTGTTTCTGCCTCATCTCTACAAATCTGAAAAGGATATTGCAGTGTGTGTAGGTGACCTTCTGTCAAACCACACATGGAAACTGGATGTGGATGTGAAAAAGATACTTAGCATTTCTGAGGCATCAAGAGAAACAGCAGATAATAAAATTAATATTACCCAGACACATGAAATGAAGGAAAATAATCTGGACAATCATAATGGTGAAAATCACTTTCCTGAAAAGGAGATGGGCTCCATGTCTGGTATCCAAAGTAAAGCAGAGGTAGATGAAGATCAGGTGATTGCTGTGAGAAAAATTTGTTCTAATCCTGTCACAATCATCAGTGGAAAAGGAGGCTGTGGGAAGAGTACAATAGTCAGCTGCCTTTTTCGCCATTTAAAGCAGATGGAAAAGGAAGTGGAAGCTGCTTCTAAGGACTTTGAACAAGACTTGGATGCATCTGAGGAATGGAATACATTTGATCACCACTGGGAGTCAGAGAATATGTATGCAAAAAAATCTTTGAATGTACTATTCACTGCACCTACAGGGAGGGCAGCAAGCCTTTTGAGTGAAAAAACTCAGCTTCCTGCATATACACTGCATCAGGTAAGGTTTGTTTTGGGTTTTGGTTCTTGTTTCTTTTGTTAATTAGGTTCTGAAAGACCTTTTGGAACTGTCCATTCTTGTTTTGGGGGAAAAAAAAAGCTTGCTATTGAACTTTTTCTTATGAAATGTGTAGCCTATTATTAATGCTTAGGTACAGCTTGTCAGCATCTGGAAGTCAGTGTTAAGTTTTGGGGAATTTAAATCAGTAATTTGAAATACATTATTTGGTGTAACTTTGGTTTTTTTACTATTTATATACATCTGAAATTTGTGCCTCTCTAGGGCATCTGTTTTTTTCAGCTTCTCAGTTTTGCGTTTTATTTTAATGAAGACAAAAATAATTTCTGGGTGGTAGAGCTGTTTTCTAGGATCCTGTTGCCTAGCAATCATAGTTAACAGCACATAGATGAAAAGATCAGTTGCCTGGGGTTGAATAATGAGAGAGATTTCATCTGCATAGTGTTTTCTTAATTACTTCTAGGTATTGTAGATTTTTTTTTTAGAAAAAGGTAGAAAGCAAACTCTTTGTTAATGAACTTAGGTCAAGTCTGTCTTGTTCTAGGTAGCAAAAGTGCCAGAAAGACATTGGAGGTGTAGAATAACCCATATAAATAGAAATTATAATAACATAAAAAGTACTGTTGGCTTATTTTGTCTTTGGGGACTGTTCCCCTTCCCCATGCAATTTTGGGCGTTTGTTTATGACAGCATGTTGTAGGAGGAGGTGCTCTGTTACTGAGCAATCTAATGGCTGACCTTGCATCTTTAACGGTTTCTGCTGGAAAAAAAGTGACTGCATTTCTGTGCTTTTGTGTAAGTGTTGGTAATCTCAGCTAGAAATGTATTCACTAAGAAGGAAAATAAGACTGAATGGTTGAGTCTTCTGGGTCTTTGCAGGTGTAAGTTCAGAATTTCACATAATAGCACTACATACAACATCAGAAGATACCACACTGTCTACTTCTGTAAGTTGTTTACAGTTGATTACTGTCAGAGCTTACATTATTTTTATTTGTTTCTAGATTATCTATAGTTTTAAATGGTGGCGGCAGAGTGAAAAAGCACAGCCGTGGAAGTTTTCTGCTGTTACGGTTCTTATTGTGGATGAAGGAAGTTTGGTGTCTGTACACATTCTTAGTTTAGTTTTGAAACTCTTGTGTGAGCATGCTCAGCTTGCTAAACTTATTATTCTAGGTAAGTGAAACAGCAAATTTAGCATTATACAATGTTTAATAATACACAATATACAGTGTAAGTATCAGAGCTCCCACTGGTCCCACTGAGTCTCTTGAAAACCCCAGAATGTTACATTGTTCTGTACTTGGATTCTTCTGCTAATTGAGGTCAGATGAGATAGACAGTTTTCCAGCTGTCAGTGTGAAAATATCTCCATTATCTGTTTAGCAGTGTTTTGTCTTACTCTGACTCCCATGTGGTAGGTTATTACATCTTGCAACTGGAAAACTTTCCTGATTTCCCTAAATCCAAAGGCGCTAGTGTTGGCATACTAATCGTATGTTAGAGGGGAGTTTTCATGCCATTCTTAATGCTAGGATCATCTTGGTTTAATTCAAAAAGGAAAGCAAAGAAGTATAAAGTCAAATTTTTATGCTTTCTCAGAGGTTTGCTTTTTCACATGCCACTTATCGCATTTGTTTTTAAATATGTAGCTTTCAAAGTGTGTTTGAATAAGATGTGATCACTGTCAGGGCTCATCAAGCAGAGGGATTTGCACTTGGTAGTAAAGCATTACTGAGTGAGTATAAAAAAACTTAAACTATGCTACAACCTTATTCCCAAAGTTTCTTAGATTCTTTAAAGTTTTTTTTAGCGTGAATTGTATTAAGGATGTATATTACTATGTAGAGGCTTGAGTATTTATTAATTTCAGTTGGGTTTATTTTTCAAGACAGTTTTCAACAGATGATGTGTTATTCTTTCTTATGAAAACTAACGTGCATTGTGTTTAGGTGATACGAGACAGCTACCAAGCATAGACCCAGGAAACATGTTAGCTGATATCTTTGAGGGTCTAAAATCAAGAGGCTTTTCTGTGGAACTGCGAACTAACCACAGAGCAGAATCGCAACTGATTGTAGACAATGCATCAAGGTAGGATATCCTGATGTGTGTATGGAGAATTTTTTAAATTCTTGTCTGGCCTCCTACCTGCAAATAGCAGTGCATCCAGATTTGACTCTGTAGTACTGCTTCTGTCAGTTTTTTGCTCCAAGTCCATAACACTGGTTTTGAAAACAAGTAACAGCAACAAAACCCGACAGATTTTTCCAGAAATATGTATTGAACAAAGAAATGCGTGTGCTGGAACACTCTTGAATTTTATGGGATGTATTTCACCATCACACTATCAGATACTCTCTATTGTTTTCAAATTAATTGTAAATGCATAACTGACTTGATGCCTTCTAAAATAGCTTACCATGGCTTCTCTAAAAAGGAAGTTTTAAAGATATTGCTGGTAAGTGAGACAACTACTAAAACAGACTGAATTGCGTGAGAGTTTGTCAAGGGCCATTACATCATAGTTTCTATTTTTTTTTTGGTGTATTCATATGTAGAAACTCTAAATGTTTCCAGCATTTGTATTACTTTTGTTTTAGAAATAGTCTGTTTTCTATCAGTGCATTATTTCTTTTTTAAACATCTAACAACAAAATCTAGGTTTTGATATTAATTGAATCTGAGAATATTCTGAACATTTACAAGATGTCCAGAACTACTGAGTGTTTTACAAACATTCTTGCTTATTTTTTTGGTAACACTTTTGTTTTACTCCATTTTGCTCCCATGGGAAGAACTGTATGGGTAATACTAAGTATCTGCTGCAGTGATGGAGGGTTTAGAGAATAAATAACCAATTTTTTAATGTGAAATTAAGTTATGCTCTGAGGAAAGAGTTTTTGGGGCATGTAGTGTAGATGACAAAAAATTTCTAAGCGGTGAACTTCAGACTGATGCAGATGATGATATGCTGGAATTCTTTAACCGGAAATAACTTCTCTGTTTTCCCTCCAATTCTCTGGTCCAGAATCTCTCACCGGCAGCTTCCTGAATTTGATGAGGTGCTGAAAGTTTCCTCTTGGAATGAGGAAATGACAATGCCAAGCCTGGAGAAGAAATTTATTCTTATTGCTTTGCCTGCTGGCAGGAGTTGTGACAGTATGTGTGTACAGTCGGTTTGTGATCTTGATTTTCATTTTGGTGAAGCACAGACTATTGTCTGGAACCAAAAATTTGGGAAGATTTTAGTCTGGTTTTGTTTGTGGTATAAATTTAAATGCTACCTTCATAGTTTATATTTTGCCTTCTGCAAGTGCACACAGCAAGACCCTTAAGTGCAAAGAAAGAGCTGTAGAGCTCCAGCTCACCAGCTACACTTTGGAACGGGGGACAGCTTCCACCACTGTAATCAAATGTGGTTGTCTTTTTATATTGTAGCTGGAGCTGTGAAACCTTAAGAGATTTTCAGAATTTTTTCAGAGGTGAATCACTTGAGTAAACAGCAACTGTAACAGGATGGTGTGCTGAACTGGAATTTGCTGCCACATGTAGAATTGAGTTAGGAAAATTATAAGAAGGGATGCCAGTATTTCTTTTAAAAGGTTTTGGGGTCAGGGCTAGAGCCATTGTTTATTGGGTTTTTTTGAAATTTATTGGGTATAAATGGATTGAGCGACCTCTGTTTTATGTGCATCAAAAAGCTTCAAGGGGAATGGAAAAAAACCCAAAACAGTGCAAACATTATCACCTTATCTTACTACAGCAAAATACTCAGCAAACAGAATACTAAAAATAGATTTCTTCTGTGAAATCTAATCATATAGGTCTGTGGCTTGAAAATATTTGATCTTAACCTCTTCGGTGTGCTGTATCAGAACTTTATTTTGCATGAAATATGCTCCATGTAGCTGTTGTTTAAGACAGAAGTAAGAATTTGTTTCTTTCCATATCACTTCTGTTTCTCAGATTTTAATAGTGGGTTAACTGCATGATGTTTTCTTGGGGGAGTAAATACGGGTGTTTTGTGGAGGATTTTTGTTTCTTTGGGGCTATGTGTTTTGTGTGGGAGTTTTTTGGGGGGGGTGTTTCTTTTTTGTTTTGTTTTAAGTAAGTTGCAATGTCATTAAAGCAAGAAATAAGCAAAGGCAATTTCATATTGAATTATATTTTTCTTTTTTAAATTCTGAATATTTTTATGCCTTACCTTTTATGTCTTTTAAAACAGAATTACAAACTGCAATAAAGATTTTACTTAAAAAAGGGCCAGGACTGGAGGATGCCACACAATCACAATTCATTGCTTTCAGAAGGTAACGGAGTATGCAGGCAGACATTGAAAGGATCCTTGCTAATAGCTACAATCTAAAAATAGCTGAGTGTGTTGAGTTGGAGAGAGTAGTGGCCATAACACAGAATTACCAGATACTTGGAATATTCACCACTTAAGAAGGGTGGGATGTAGGGCTCTAACACTTTGGAGAAAGATTGGCACGGTTAGTAATCACAGGAGCATGAATAGTATGGATGGCTTTGCAGAAACACTGAAGGAGTAAAAGTAATGTGCAGTAGTACCAATAGTCCATAATCTTGTAGTTCTGCACAAAAGGGTACTTAGGAAAAAGTCTTCCACCCTTAATTGTGAAGAACCTTTTTTCAGTAAGTAAAAAGCACCCACTGTTTACAGGTTACCACTGTGCTAATAAGTGATTTGTGAATGCTTAGTAACTCTGATACCAATTTTATTTCTCCAATCTGCATTCAGGTACAATACTGTTATTAGTGATTTTTGTGGATGATTCTTCTAGAACATATTTATAGGTACTTAATCTGCATTTAAAATTTAAAATTCCAGGTCTTTAAAAATCAAATAAATTTTCTGTCTATTTTTAATATATCCACAGACAGAAAATAATCTGTCCAGGCTTTAGTCTTTCTTTAGTTTTCTTCTTTATCTTAAAAACAAATCTAGCTAATCTGTGTGTACAGTGCGAACACATTCTGTAATATTTAGACAAAACTGTTCCTTTAGTGATCTGTCTTCTGAACTGAATCAGTGATTGCTTTTAATAGTTGGTGGAAGATAATCAGAGAGAAAAGGGGCTTTTCCCATTATTTAGATATTAATGCTAATGTGACATTGCCTGTAATAGTGTGTTTTATATATCATGATTTTGTTCTTGTTTTGTATTATTTAGGCAAGATTGTGATCTAATAAATGAACTTTGTTGCCAACACTATTCAAATCATTTAACCAGGTAAATCAGTGTTTTGCATTTTTCCTCTGAACAATCTCATTTTGTTTTTGAAAGTGTTATAGCCAGGCCAACACAGTAAAATAAGATTGTAAAACTTCCAGTGTTTCATCTAGATCTGATTATGTTATAAATCATTCATATAATAAACTTCCTTTGATGGGTTCTGTCATCTCAATCTGGACTATGAACAGTTGTAAACTGCCTTTCATTTAAATTCACTGTGTGAATTCCAGTATTTTAAGTTACTATTGAATATTCAAAATTCACATAAAAGCAACATGAAAAAACCCCTCAAGGTTAATTATTTTTTTGCCACTATATGATTTCTAAATAGATTCTGAAATATTTTTGGAAGCAGGATTTTTATGCTACTCTATATTACTGTCTTTTAGGAAACGGTTTTACAAAAGTTCAGACATAAATGTGTTACCTTAATTATTTTGAATATTATTAAGGTTTTTAACTTGGGTCAAGTATAGAGTGGAAAGAGAAAAAATACTGAGAGATGCTAAATTTACAATTTGTAAATACATTTTTCCCCTTTTCTTTCTTTAACCTAGAGACCATAAAAACCGACTTTTGTTTCAAACTGGGGACAAGATTTCCTGCATGCGCAATACGTATCTCAAGGATCTCTTGCCAGCCTGTGGTGTTGGAGAGGGTCTTGATGGCCATGAGTGCAGAAGTGGAGAAACCACCCTCACTGCAGAAGAGGCTGCTGAGGAGGGCAAACGACTGTGCAATGGAGATTTATTTTTCATAACAAGGGTAAGTCTTTGCTGCAAGAACTTGTACAAAGAAAACCTGGTGGTAACTGATTCAGTGCTTGTTGAATCCCCAGAACAAAACAATTCACACTTTATAAATTTAGCCCATAATACCTACTTAGTTCTGCTAAATGATCATGTAAAAGGCATGAAAGAGGCAAGGTACAATAGAGAATTCAAAAAAACCCAATTCTGGGCTTTTTTGTATGATGTGTTTCAGTTGGTCTGATTGTGTTCAGTGTAAATACATTCTGTAAATACTCAAATGTGTTGTAATTGAAATGTATAATGTTTAACAGTCTGAAGTAAAGCATAATGTTACAACTTAAGCTTTCCCTGGCAGAAAACCAAGCTAGCCTAAAAGTAACAGCAACGAAAAAGCTTTTTTTTGCTGGGTTCGGTGAGTTGAGCAGTGAAAATATCAGTAGTTAGGGTAGGCCATGAACAGTGAAAACTGTTTTCAGGTGTTCAGTGAAAGACAGCAATTTGTTGGGTTGGTTCAGCTATTTCAGTTGGTTGACATTGCAGCTGTTATAATTCCAGGGAAAGCTAGAATAGGGGTGCACATGGAGGTAGAGATGTTGATCCAGGTGCTGATTCAGGCTCACTGCTGACTGTTGTGCTATTCCTTTAGGATGCAGAAATTGATAAACAGCGCTTCCTGACCATCAGCAGCACGTACGGCTCCGTGTACACTGTGAAGTACAAGGCACTGAGGAAGCTGTGTCACATAAAGCATGCCTGGGCCAGAACTATCCACACATTCCAGGTAAAAACACAGCAGCTGTGAGCTGAGCAGATGCACTGCGTTTTCACATGAAAGCAGCAGAAACTTTTCTTGAAACTAGCATTCCTTGAATGCAGGATAGGAAATACTCTTGAGAGTGTCCCCAGTTGTCTCCAACTTCCTCATTCTTGTCTTTTTTCTAACTATTTACCTGACTTTGACACAGCATTCTTACATGTTTCAGGGCTCCGAGGAAAAGACCGTGGTGTACGTGGTTGGCAATGCCGGCCGGCAGCACTGGCAGCACGTGTACACGGCCGTGACCAGGGGACGCAGCCGTGTCTACATTGTGGCTGAAGAGCTGCACCTCAGGAGAGCAGTAAAGAACAAGAACGTGCCCAGAAAAACACGTTTGCAGAGATTTTTGAGAGAGGCAATAGCAGAAACAAACAACAGTCCCAAACAAATGTCCTCTTCCCTGATGACGTGCTGGCAAAGTCAAGAGCTCGAGACTCAGCCTGACTCTGTAACTCAAGGTGCTCCTGACCCACCTGAACTTCAAAGTGACCTCATGACACAGGAAGGGTCATCAGTTCTCAGTAATGAGCAGATGCACAGTTTGCTGCAAAGTCCATGTAAAAGACAAACTCCTGCATCTGAGGATGCTACAAAAATACTCCCTGTAAGTATGTCCTTACAGTTTAAAACAGACAGTTTAAAACAAACTTTTCCACTCTTTCACCACCACAAGTCACCTGGGTACTGTTACAAATTTTTTTAATACTTATTTAATAATTTTCAAGCTGACCAGTAATTGGTGAAGCAGTCAAATTTGGCAGATGTCTTTGCAGAGTAATATATGGCTAATACAGAAAAAAAAAAAAGTTAACAGTAGTAAACTTACACATCTTTTTACTCACTGGAGTGATCTGTTGGCCAGCTTAGCCTGTATCAGCTTATGCTTTGTACACAAATGTCAGTATTTAGGTGACCTGCTGTGAAAGATGTATATAAAATTTAAAAATTAAAATTGACTTTTATAAAGTCAAACCTGCTTAAACAGATGCTTTTTTTTTTCATTATTTATAATTTCTGAGCTCTGTCATGGAGGAAGAGCCTTTTTTGAAGATGCTAATATATTTTAGGTCTGGTTCAAACTTGGGTAACATTTTTGTTTTGTTTTTACAGACAACAGTGGCCGAATCCCCACTTGGATCTTCCAGACTTAAGAATCTAACTTTGGGACAGGCAACTCCTAGGAAGCTTTTCAAAAGCTAACAGACAATTAACTGTCCTTGGTATGAATCTTTATTGAACTTGTTTAAGATTTTTTGAATGGAGAAGCTGAGTATGCAGGTGCCTTTCAAAGGCTTTCTTGGTTTTGCATGTTCTATGAAGAGCAGCTTGTTTTACACTGAGCCTCTTATATTTTCAGTGATCCATTTTTAGTACATTCATTGGTGAACTGGTCATCAAAAATCAAGGAATTCTTCTGTTTCGGTGAAGAACGAACTTAGTTTTTGAGGATCCAGATGTTCCCTTGGAAAATACATGAGGATGTATTTTGATTTAAAGACTCCTCGCTCTCCATACCAAGATTTATCCATCTCCTAATGCTACAGCATTGATGAGATGCTCTTACTGATGTGCCAAAACAATAGTTTCCTCAAGTCAAAAAAACAGTTTACAAAGGGGACTTTAGGTTTTCCTAATGCGGCAGATTTGTGGCCATGAAGCTTCGATGGATTATGGATTTTAATATTGTTAAAGACAGAACAAGAAAGTTGCAATCAGTGACATAGAAAATTTTTTTCTATGACGTAGAACTTGCCATTGCTGCTTTAGTGTATAGTTCTATGCTGATGATAATCTTGGTAGGAAAAGCAAAATTACAAGTCAGAGTTCAAATAACATTCCACTTTTAACTTTTTCATGTATGCTATGTGACTTGCATCATTGTAATTTTGAGATTTGTAAACTGAATGTTAAACATCAGACACATTGTACTAAAATGTGGACAACTTGCTTACTTTTAACAATTTTTTTCCCCATGTTTTTTCACATCTTTTTTCACTAATATAAACATGGTATTTTTTGCTAAATCTGGGGGGAAAAAACTGGGGAAAAACATAAAGTCAAAAAACTCTACCTCATTTTTAATGTCTTTAAATCACTGTTTATTTCAATTTATACAGTTTTTCCATACAAATATTTGCAACAGTTTGAATTTCAAAAAACATAACATAGACGATAAATATCATGCTATTAAAGTATTAAATTTGTACAAAAATACTTTACAGCTTAATACTTATTTGTTACAAATAAAAATACATATTTAAGTGACTCATGAACCTTGGGTTTTTTGTTGGGGTTTTTTTTTAGCATGATTCAGCCTTGAATGTCATTCTGACCTTTTCTGGCAGTGCTGAAACAGAAATCAGAGATACTTGTGTGTGCAGGGCAGGTGAGCTTGTTTATGTATTGGAAACAGCAACAGGGATACAGTTAAACAGTTTAAATTGATCAGAAACAACTCTGTAAGGTGATGCTTAGATATGGAGACTCTACAAATGTACAAATCCAGTATCTTTATATTCACCAATAACAATAATTACCAATAACAACTTGAATACCAGAATAAACCAATGCAGCTGCTGGTGAGCATATAAAGCAACTGGCAGTATTTTATTGCTTGGGGGAAGAGGGGAGAGGAGAGAATTTGTGTGATGTGTTTGTAAAATATATTTACAATTTTAAATTCTAAAAATATGTTGCAGGGGGTAATGTTTATCATAAAGAAGGCTGAAAACAAAGCATATTAAATAGGACCTTTCTTCCTTCAAGAAACTGATTGACTTAAAAAGCTCATGTGTGACAGTACAAGTTTACAGGTTTATGGATCATTAAAGAGCTTTTGTATCAATCTCCACTGACATAATTTTAAAAAAGCCATTTTCTTTGAAAAAAAACTTTCTTATTTGTCTGAACTCATTTCAGTTTTACTCTTCTCAGTAAGCCCCTGTCAGAGGTTTTATCCCACTAAAAAAGTCTGCTTAAAAATCCCCACAGCTCGCGAGACATACCATTAACTATTTCATTGCATAGGGAATAACATATGTTTTAACAAAGTTTGCTGAAGTGGGGGAGTAATGTTCACTGCAAACTGCAGCTTCCTGCAAGCATTTTGTTACAACATCTAAACCATGCGTTGTCTGATGAGTGCACCCTTCTCGCCAGCGAATAAAGGTTTCCAAAGTCAGACATGTAGCCATTTCACAAGAAAACCCAGTGTAGTAAACCACTCTGCCTTGTCCATCAGACAGCAACACCTTCCTGATAAAAGGATTTTTAAAAACCGTGTAACCTGGACACTGCTGTTTGTTAGCAGAGGTTAACTCCATGCTTTTCCCTCAAACAGTTGCTGCTGCTGAAGGGAGAGCAATATTTAGATCATGTTTAAAACATCTCCCCAGTTTCTTATTTGGGGGAAAAAAAAGGCCCTTATGTATTTTTTTACTGTTACTAATCCTAGATTGTTTAGAATGGAATGACTTGACTTAATGAAGAATTAAACTATTTCCAAAGTAACCATGGATTAATAGAAGCCTTGAGACAGACCAACTGACCTCCTGTGCTTTTCAGTGCTGTACAGCATCTGAGCCTCAACCTCAGAGAAATCTTAAATGGATATAGCACCATAATCATCTTTTGTTACCAAATGTCCCACTGAAATGGTTTCTGCTATAAGGTATTTGTAGGATCCCGTGTCTCCGTGCTAACACTGGTGTGTCCGCTCTGCTGAAGGAAGGCAGCATTGGGATCGCTCCACTCCCCGCTCCCTGAAGTGTGTTGTTCTGAGCTTCCTTTCTGAGATGCCAGTGGGTTTCTGCTAATGACCAGTTCCAGCTTATTGCCAGATTCTGCAATGAGGGGCACAACCAAACAGCAGTCAAAGTCTCTGGTGCGAACGTGGTTTACCTGATTGACGAGAAGATTGATTTTTGTTACCACTTTAGGAAAAAAAAAAAAAGAGATCACAAGAGAAGCAGATTTATCCTTGAAACTATGGAGCCTGATTTAACTATTCCAAGTAGAGAACTGGCCAGTGCAAGACTATTTAACCATGGTGTCTGGCCTGAAGACATCAGTTAAGTTTTCTACTCACTCTTAAACAGAATGTAGCTGAAGTGGTGATATTTACACTGGTGCTGGCTGTTGCCAGTTGTCACAATGCCCAATCCATAAATGATTTTTAACAGCACATATTTTTTCTGTCTTTCATGGTGTTTGTCAATTTAAATGCAGTAGAGCACATCTGAAATTTCAATTCAGTTCAGGCCTTCTCTGGTTCTACCTAATATATATAAATTTATATAAAGTATTTCGTTGAACTAGTTGAGAAATAATTTGGTTGTTTCATCATAGTCCAACTTGGCACTGTGATAAGTGTGGTGCTGAGTGAGTATTACATTATTCCGACTATGTCAGTCAACACTTGGATTAAACACAGAAATAATTCTCAGGTCTGTATCAAGAACAGCAAAAAAGACAAATCTGTCTGGAAATGCTTTGGGAAAGTCCAGCTTCCTAGTGAGCACTCGTATGTGTCTTTTGGAGTTCTAAAATACCTAGCATTCTGAAAGAATTTGTTTATATAAATCTGAGTGAACAGGAAAATCCAGCTTTAGTGCCACTGTATAGAAGTCCCATACTCCATGAAGTGCTGCCTTTTCTTGCCAAGAAAAGAAATCTAAGAAATCTACACAGCACAGCCTGTGGTGCACAGCAATATGGTTGTTTTCCTTCTTCCTGCCTCCCTACACACATCCCATCCCAGCAGAAATACAAACAAACAGTGGTGCTCATTATTTAAAATATAATAAACAGTGTAGATTACAGGGCTGTTCCAAGTAACAAAACTGCAAAACAGTGCAGTTTTCTACAGTCACATGTCCAGAGACAGATACCCAAACACCCTCCAGTGTGGCTATAAATCCTTTTACAAAGTAATTTGTATGTCATGTCCCTTCATGCTAAATCTGTATAGTGCCAGAAACACTACCTGTAAAAGTCTGTCGTATGGTTTTAAACCTCCCAGGTCACCAGGGCCAGCTGGTCGAATGTTTTTAACATACACTCCTTTTTCCAATAAACCATCTGAGACGCTGAACCCGAAGTCTTCTCCATCGGAGTCCTTGTACAAAGTTACCTGTGGAGGAGATGTGATATGATGAGAAGGAAAAAAAGTTTGTCCCATATTTCTACAAGCATTAGGCAGGCTTTCTTCCTAGGATAGTTTTGGTGTTTTTGTTTTTTTTTTTTTCTCCACATTAGAGTGATCACTTACCTACTATTTGGTACTTACAGTATTAAAGTTGTCCCCATTTTGACATTATGTTAATAGTCTCAGAATTCACCTTACTCTTCAGTAATAAACAGCCCTTTTCACTTCTGCTTGTCAGCTGGAAATTTGTGGTATTTAGCCCACCTTTTCTGGTGTCACTTTTTGAGACTTAATGTTTTGTTTCTCTGTTCTCTAGCTGCCAGGATCTGAGTACAATATAAGGCTTAGTTTTGCTTCAGGTATGAAGACCTGGCCTCAGCAATTGGTCACTGTAAGCTCTAGACAGTCTGGTTTTGGCCTGGCAGTGCTCCACCCTGTAAAGCCTAATCCCAAAAGTGCTCAGTATAAGAGTTATAATGCAATCTTTTAAGGAAGTACAAATAAGGCTCCTGAAAGAGCTTGCAGGCAGTGTTATTACAGTTATATGGCCATGAGGTGGTCGTTCAAAAGCAGGGAAGAGAAGATAAAAAAACTGTTAGGAGAAGGTTTTTCAGGTGTTCAGAAGACTAGTCCTCACAGATAGTTTTGTGAATTCAGCTATTTGACAGATAAAGACAGAGACTTCTTTGTAAGTAAGTGGCATGCTTAGGTTTGGGTTTTTCTTGGTCCTCCCTCACATCAGGAGTGCTGAGCTATGCAAGTAAATGGTGTAAATCAGTGGTGTGCCATCTGACACTGCACAGATACAGCTGTACTGTCACAGCTGTGCTTTGGCTGCTGTAGCATGTATCACCTTGGATTCAAAATGCACTCGTTTTTCATATCTTGGCTGATAAAAATGACAAGTGTTATGTTATTTTATTTGGTACAAGTAGTGTTCCATGTGTTGCATCCTTGTGTGTGTGCCAGCCACTGAATTCCTTCCTGATGTTTCTGAATTGCAGAATCATTCAAATTGAAGGGGACTTTGGGAAGTCTTTAGCCCAGTGTCCTGCTCAAAGCAATGTTTAAGGTCTTTGCTTTCTTTTCCCCCATCTCCCCCTAAGGTAACTTCTTGCTGAACCTGTCACATGTCTTCCCTCCCAGCATGAATTTTAGGAGTCAACGGGCATTTCAGCTACTGAAAAACCTATCTGCAAATTCATAGTAATTAATCACAGAATGATTTTAATTTGTATCAACAGCTGCTATATCAGCAGGACTCTGGGGAAATTCTAATAACTTGTTATAAACAGAGGCTTTTTGTTTGTGTTATCATAGCATGTCTAACTTGGCTATGATGTATGTTTGAAGCTGCTGCAAAAGTGCTGTAAGACCACCATTCTGCAGGACTAAAAAAAAATAAAGCAGGGAGAATATATTTTATTGACAGATTTGTGTGCAGTTCAAGGCAGAAATTAAAAATAACTAGCTCTGGACCAAGACCCAAATTCTCTTCTAGCAATGAAACTTTTTTCCCTCACCATCACAAAGGATAGAAGTGCTTCAAGTTAACTGTTTCTTAAAGAAGCATTGAAAAGTTCATGTAAAAAAGTGATAACATGCCTAAGAGAAGAAGACTGAAAATAGTCTGTACTGCTCTAGCACAGCTGGCACAGTTTTTAAAAGGATCTTCCCCATTCCAGTTACTCCTTTTCTTTTCCCTGTCTTCAGGCTCTGGAGTCAAATGGAGCTGGATCCAGCCCCAGCTGAACTACAAAAGCACATGAAACGGGACTCTCTGAAGTCACCTAGACTGCATTCTTGTCCTAAGGCAGCATCAACTGCACCTAAGCCATTTTGGAGACACATTTATCTGCCCCACTTTTTAAAATCTCCAGTGATCGCGACTCCACAGTCTATTAAAGTAATCCCTTCCAGTGCTTCAGATGCTTTCCTTGGGTCTAAACCCTCGCTGAGGCTTAAGCCTGTTGCCATCCACAGAGAACAAGATCACTTTATTCTCTTTCTCTGCAGTGATGTGAAATAAGGCCTGTTCTTCTCTGGACTCTGTCCGTACCATCAACGTCTTTCTTTAATTTTCTGACCCCAAACTGGACACTATTACAGTCAAGACCTCAAAACCAAGCAGGAGTGGAGAATAGTACACAGATGGCAGCCCTACTCATATGTTCTATGATAGTGTTGCTTTTTTTCCTGTTTTTAGTGAGTGATCTATTAACAAACAAAACACATACAAATTCCTATAGCTCTTCCTATAGCTCCAGAGAGCTAAGGAGGAGCCATGCCACATTAGCTCACCTTATCTTCTACCTTGTCTGTAATAATGCACATGCTACTTCCTGCCCACCTTGGGACAAAAAATTGAGCATTTCAAATGATAAGGGGCATGAAAGTGGAGTTTTGCTGTACATGGTCAGTGGGAAGTTACTGCAATGGAGCAGACAAGACAGGGGACAAGGAGGGGCACAGATCTTGAGAATGATCATCCAAAGTTTTTTATCAGTCACAATCTACATATTTCCAGTTTTTGTGGTTCTTCAGACCTACAGATTATAGATTTTTACAAACTGTTTCCCTTCTGGCTATCTTTTCTTGATTTCTGCTATATTTAACATGAGCTTGGAACTTAAAGAAACTGCTGCTTACTTCAGGGATGAGATAGCAATTTAACTTTGTTGCATGTTTGACAGCTGTCACATTTTTTAGATGGAAGTAATTTGCAGAGAAATTTCTTTGTATTAGAGGTCATAATTTTGGGGCTAATTCTTCTTAGGGCAACATATATTCTTCAAAGAAAATGTCTGATAAAAGCCCTGCTATCTGAAATACTCCATTTCTATTTAATAACGGGTGTGGACAAAGCCCTACCACAGGTTCCTCATCTTCACTTGCAGTAGCCCCCTCGGAAGGGAATTAAACTGCAGACAATTCACACAACACCTAAATCATGCTGGTTTATCTGTACTGTTGATCACAACTCTTTGGAAGGTTTGATCTCAACAGCAGAATCTCCATTTGGGTGATTTGTTAGACTTTTAAATTTACATCAGGAGCCTAAGGGAAAAAGAAAGTGGAATTGGAAATTTAATTCATATTTCATAAGCAATTAAACAGTTACAAATTTAAAACACAAGCTCATACATTTTGAGTCTGTGCCTATGCTTCTTCTCCCTCTCCAATCTATGGGAAAATACTTAATTTAAATTCATACATCTTGCACAGATCAGCTATTGAGATATTTTAACTGACTGTAATTTTAGGTTAATGACTACTTGCAATAATAATATTGAAAAATTATCTGATCCTAGTGCATATTTTTGCTCTCAGAGGAATGTGTGCTTTATGAAACTTCTAAAAAATGGTCTGCTATGATTTTTAGAAAAATATTAATCTATATTATTACCTAAGTAGATAAAAATCATTAAAGGCATTCATTAAATTTGGGTACTGATACAGCAATACAGTATCCAGCTAAATTAAATGTTATTAAACCATCTAGAATAAATGTTTGAAGAGATTTGTAGGACACTTATCTCAATCCTAGTTTCCTCAGGACAAAGACAGTTCAAGTGCACAACTGGTGAATGCAATGCTCTGAAATAAGAATGAGCCGTGAAGAGTTGGGGTTACCTTGCTGCAGAGTGAGCTCTGACGTGTCCCTGACTCAGCAGGGACACAGACTCATCACACTGACACGGAACAGAGGCACTTGCCCTGCCCTGCCCTGCCCTGCCCAAGAAACTGGGAAAGCTCAGCAGCACCCAGCCAAGTACATGCCTGAAAATCTGCTGAGGGAGGTCTTAGACAAGCTATGTCTTAGCTTGTATCTCAGAACTGCTTGAACCATCACAGTTTTCCAAATCTTCCTATTTTTCAGTGGCCCAGCTAATGAAGACATTTGCCTGCAGAGGGCAGAACACATTTGCCAGCAAGAGGATATATGAAAAATATTTCAACCAGGGCATCTCCCTGACAGTGAAATCATTCCCGTGGCATTGCAGTTCTTTCGGAAAGTTATGACTGGACAAGCTGTCCAAGAGAACAGGTTATTAGTGTTAAACTAGAGGTCTAATACAAAAATGAAGGAGAGAGAAAGTCACAGGCACACTGCTACACAAGAACCAGTAGGAAAACCTTATAAGAAGTAAGGACGTGCTAAGATGGGCATGAATCCAAAAGCAGTCCATGCTGCCTGGGCTAAGCTGCACCTGTGATCATAGGGGGTACAAGCTCACTTCGGGGAATCAGACCGCAACATCCAGTCACTCGTTTCTCTTTTTGTTGAACGACTGTAAGGATTTGGAAAATCCTTGGTACAGGTTAAAATTTTAGATTTTTACGGAGGAAATTACTCTTTTCTGGGTGACAGAACAGACAATAAAAGCAAACTCAGGATCACTTCAGCAGATGGGAAAACTGAGTATATTGTCTGAAGAAAACCTGGAAATTACTCAAAGGGAAGGTCAAAGCAATCTTAAAAATAGTCAGTTGAAGCAAGAGAAAGCTCATGGACAGGGTATTTGTACTGCCCAGGACTCTAACAGCTAGTTTCTGTCACAGAATACCACTGACTCATTAACAGAAATCTGACAATGCTTTTCCAGGCAAGGATTTACTTTAACGTGAAAGGCTGGTTTTGTAATCCAGAACTGTGCTTTTGTTGAATGTGAGCACACTGTGAAATGCCTACTGGCATACTTTTGTTTTATATTTCACATTTATTCACCACACAGGAAAACCGCACAGTACCTAACTCCAGTAATCACTTCACATCAAACTGGAATTACGAACAGCTTAAAATTATCACATCACATCCTTATTGATCGTTTACACTGGCAATGAATTAATTCACCATATATGAGATCAATTCTCTGCTACCTTCTACAAACATTCATTTAGCCCATACTTGCCGACGGCAAGGGAAGCAAGACACTACTCAATATGAGTGATAAGTAAGCTTCAACTTTATTTGTGTTACTAAGTGCTTATATACCATTACAATTACCTATGCCTACTAGTCATAATGTCATTGGCTAACTATAAAAAGTTACATTTGCATGTCTTTCCCACAGGTGGCTCTTGTTTTCAGGGATTTTTCTCATTCCTTCAACCGCAACTCCCTTCCTCGGTACTTTCCCCAGCGCTCAAGGACACACTGTCCTTGGCTTTTTGTCCTGTCAGCATGACTTGCAATTCTCACAGTCTAAAGGCCTTCTGATCTAAACTTTCCTTTGCTCGCACAAGGCCTCTAACAACCCATGGCCTCGATCCTTGAGCCATTCTTCAAAACATACTCAGGGAGTCCTTACCTTGCTGAACTAAACTGAACTACAGATCAAACTCAGACAAATCCCCAGGGATTAGAAACCATCCCAAATCTCTTGAAAATGACCACGTGATGTATTAATGGAATTTCTCGTGTTCTGCCTCCTTTCTGGAAAGATCTCAGAGCTTTAAGAGGAAGATGGGTGCAGGAAATGGGATGCTTATTTGCATCAGGGAGAAGAGCATTAAAATGTCCCTCAAGGTTTTGGAAACTGGTTGCTGTTGTGGCCTCACTGGACTTGAGACCTAAAGTGGCAGAGCGTTTGCTGTGCACATCCAAAGATACCTTATCCAGTACTTCCTTGGAGTGCAGAGCCACCTGCATATCACCAAGTGATTTCAACTATCTTGAGCTGTGAAAAGTTGCCTAGACTGAAGAATATTTATCCTTTTTAGAGCAAAGGAATTATAAAGAGGAAAGAAGCAATACCTAATTTGAAATAACATTCTATATTATGTACATTGGATCACTTGTATTTGATTCAAAATTAGTGTTCATTTGAGAAAGGACCAATGGGAGCCCCAAACCCTCCTGAGTAATTTCCTAAAGAAATGTATTTCCTAGAAATTAAACTTTGCTTTCTTAATGAACACATTTTGCAGAGAAGAGTTATTGGTCCTGTCAATTCAAATTACCCGTGGATGCTCCTTTCAAAAAAGCAGTGCCTTTTGGGGATTTATTGTAAAATGAAATAGTAGACAAGGATGCATCTTATTAGTTTTGTTTTCCCCCACAAGGATCTATCATTAATGTGTTTGTAAGAACTAATATGCATGGCCTCCAAATTACATCTGTGGAGTCATTACAAAAAGTGCTTACTGTGTTGCCATATAATTAGAGTTCCTATGCTGAATATATTATTTCAAAGCCGTCAGAAGAAAAATTACAGACCTTGTGTAACTCCACAGGAGTTGGTGACATGATTTCTTTCATTTCTTGCTTAAATTTTCTCAGAACCATGGACTTTCTCCCCACATCTGACGGCAATGTGTTGCTACGAGTAGCTTGACTGTAATGTGGCCTTACAGAACTTCTCTCCTGGAAGCTGGCTTGTCTTCCCAGCTGGTTACGAGGTTGTGCGTTTTCATGATTCAAACTCATTGTACTTCCTGACATGATTGTGGCCTAGAGCATTAATGAACAGGTTAATTCGTAACAGAGAATGCGGGTTAAGTAAGCGGTTAATTCATAGCAGTAGGAAAAACACCTCTATTCTTTGTTAAAACACAATCACTCAGGGCACAGCAAAAGGCAAGAGGATAGATGTTCAATCTGCTTGCAAGTCACTATAAAATAAAGGACCACAACAAAACACAACAACAATATATGAACCCTATGGGCAAAAGTTTTCAGATGGCATTTCAAACTAAAATACTGAGCACTAGAATGGCTATGCTTGTAAGCCAGTCCCCTGGCAGACTGAAGAGTGTGCAATGTAATTGTTTATTTTAAAAATATTGTACACGGAAATAAAATGACATTGAAGTTGTAGCATAATTGCATTTGTTGGAATTGGAGCTATAGAAAGGCATTTACAATTCAGACTGTGTGTGCAAGGTAAAAAAATGTGAGTCAGCAGAATATGTAAGCAGCTCCAGAGCCAGCATGAGCAGAGTGCCTGGATACCACCCCAAGCTGGGGAAAACTCAGTGCAGGTACGCTCACTGCCTGAAAAGAAACTTGGCATGACATGCATTTTGCAAGACTGACTGCCTTAGCTCAGCACTAATACTGGCCCTGGTCTCACTGCTGGTTTTAATCTCAGTAAAAGCCAGCCTTTTTGTTTTAGATGCAAGAATACATGGAGGATGAAAACCTGAAAGATGACGATGGGAATCACTTCATCCACTGGGTGGAACAGATGGACTTGAAAAGCACCAGTGCACCACAAGGAGCCTTCTGCCTTGGGAAAGATTTTCTGCTCTGGGGAATGGGAGGCAAATGCACTTCGGCATGGACACTGGGGACAGGGTGTGCTGAGTTTCCTATTTATTATCTCTTCTGATGGACAACTGGGAAGGGAAATTTAAAGACCATAACCTGAAGTCTGACTGGGACTGGATGCAGGCAGCCTGCTTGCAAGTGAGAAGTAAAAAGTAAGGGCAAAACAGACAAATAAATATTTGCTTATGACTCTGAGCATGTCTGTCACCCTTCTCACAGCTTCAGCACTACTTTCACTATGAGATAATGGATTGTAGCCATAACACTCTTTTGTGCTCAGTAATGACTGATATTACTGCCTGATGGAGCAAAAGCAGCCAGAGGACTTGGCAAACAACAGCCTTCTTTGCTCTTTGGCTGAAGACCTTGAAATGAAAAATTATAAGGAGTCCTTGGCTATGCCATGGCACTTCATAAAGTAGAGGCATGGCCACTCTCAGCATCCTGTCACACTGAATGAGTCTGGCTTTCTTTTCAGAGCTGGAGGTTGTGCAACGAGGCAATGCTATAAATGGTACATCTACAGTTCTGTATTTCACTTTTGTGAAAGGCTGAGGAAAATCCAGTGTGTTGAAGTAACTGAATTTTGGTCAGCATGGAAGACCTATTTCCCTTTTGGAATTATCTATTTCCATATCCTTTTATTATGCTCTGAATACTGAAAACTGCAAGAGAAGCCTGCAGTACTGAACCATATCTAACTATGAAATTAAACCAGTATAACATTTTCTCCTACATTTCTCTGGTTTGCAATAAAAAATACATGAGAATCACATTTTGCTACCCATACATGCAATACAAAAGCCATAAATCTGAGGAAGTAAATTAATCTGAACTGAAAAACTTTCACCTAGTTATGCCATCCACATTCCTCCTGGCTGCTAAAGGACTTTATATAACATAAAAATGAAAATGAGATTCTGCCAGTTTTGCAGCTCCAGAAATTTAAAAGAACATAAAAGAAAATATTTTAGGACCTTTCATTCTGTAGCTTTAATTTGCAGTATAATTGTAATTGTTCTGATTAGGTAACTTAGAGAAAAGGTGATTAGAAAAATAAAGACTCACAAGTTTCTCTGTTTCTGTTTCCTTTCCCCTATGCCTTCAGCACAATCTAACACAAAGCATGGTTAGATTTGTAATAAACTTAAGGATGAAATAAGAAAATTTGTTAAATTGTGAAGAAATTGCTGTATTACGAACATTTCTCACATTGGCAGCTTCTTTTTCTTTCAGAGTGGTACAATTACAGGTAAACATCTTGAAAAGCTGATTTTCTTTTATGTTCATCTTAATCAAATTAAGTTTCAATTTAAAAGACAACCTACAACATGCTAAGAAAAGCTGCATGAAGCGTCTGTCAGAGAATGGAATGTATTGCTGCAGGAAGGTTATGCCCACTTAGAAGTTCTGTGCCATTTGCTGCCTGTACAGACAGCATCGATGGTTATGCACAGCAGAAGCTACAAGTCAAAAGCACTGGGGTGAACATGTTTATAGAATTTTGGTTGCATTGCACAAAAGGAAACAGCTCTGGTTAGGGGTGGGGGAGGCAGCTGCACAAGCAAAAATATAAAGGTAAAGGGTAGGTACCAAGAGAGTCATGTTTCTCAAACACAGACGCCTGTCAGCCTTGTCCTGTGGAGAGGGGTTAAAGCTTTTAAATGAATTTGTGTGATTAGTGCAACTTAAAGGAAAAAAGGAGAAAATAAAATGAATGTAAACCAAACCAAAACCATTATATTTCTCTATAATTGGAAAGAAAGGTTAAGATTGTTCTACCTCTAGTTCCCTCAGAATTCCTGACTGGCCACAGGTCTCTAAATCCTCCAGAGCCTGAGACCAGAAATTTTCCTCCTGGTCAGCCTCGGTGTTATCATGGGTACCTGTGAAGCTAGATTTACAATGAGAAGTTAAAAAAATGTGGACTTTTTTTCCCCCTTTAAAAATATATATTACACACGTGCCTTGCCACAGACTGCAACTTGAATGACAGAACGTTATGCAGGAGAGTGGGGAAGAGTCGCTGATCAGGAGAGGCTGGATGGACATGCAGAGCACATGACAGACAAGCCTTCTCATAACCTGGCAGTCACTAGCAGCTGGCAGGATCTGAGCAGCGAGTTGTTCAGTAAGGAGATAAATGGATTCCAAGAACAGTTCAATACACATTTTTACTGGATTGAAACTGGGACCTCCCTATGAAAATTAATGAACCAACCAGTAGCTGTGTGCGGAGCTGCTCCGTGCAACAAATATTTGCAATAAAACCTTTCAACCTCACAGACTTCTCCCAGGCAATATGGAAAGAGTCCTCAGTTTTTGCAAACAACGTTTTGCAAAAGAGGCTTGGTGGTGCTTTTTACCTGATTTTTTCAGCCTAAGCTGCATTTATCATTATCAATTTAAGCCCACCTGACCGCCATAAGATAAACTGCTCCCATCATTTCAAACACAGAGAAACTTTCAGGGATGCCACTGTCTTGTATGGAAACTCTGGTGTTTCATAAATGCACCAAAGCCTTGTCACAAGCACTCTGGAGCAGATGCTGGTGGCACTGATGCTTAGGGAAGCTGCTCAGCAAGTGAGGTCTGATAAAAACCACCAGCTCTGGGCTGCGGCGACACAGCCCCAAGCAACACCTTTACAGTGAATGTGTGTATACAGGGAGGGAAGCAGGAGGTTTCTTCTATCTTAGCAAGGGAAAGCAGCTCAATAAAGGTTCATACAAGCATCAGAGCTGCTGCATGGGAGAGGGCTGATTATGTGAAAGGCACAGGGGAAGAAGGATGAGGAAGGAAAAGTGACAATTCGCCCTTTTGGTGGCAGCAAGCTGTTACTTTGGAGCAGCTGCCCATGGACTGCAGCTAGTGGTGCCTAACAGCACATAAACAGAGCAAACACTATTATGGAAGCATCTGAGGCCTTGCTTGACAAACAATGTATTACTGAGAATAGCGCGAATCTAATTCTCTTTACAGAATAGCTTTTAAAAAGGAGTATTGCCCAGCACAAGGGAGGACAGCTTGAAAGCTTCACACACATGATACTCTGCCTCAGAGATGCTTTCTTACAGCTACAATCAGTCAAGCAGACAATGGTCAGCCATTTCAATCTCTTATTGCAATGATTCTCCACCTAGCATCAGTGTCTCTTCTAAGATATTGCAATAGATACAGCAATGGCAAGAATACCTACTCAGATCACAGATGCAATTCCTCCCAGGCAAGACAAGAAAGTATTTAAAACATGATTTTAGAAAGAACCTTGACTTCTGAAATTACCTTTTTCAATAAATCTATGTAGTTCTTTCAATAGCCAGTGTTGAATGTAGTCTAATTTATCCATTACAAAACCTCTTGCTATATTGCATATTAATGATATCAAATGGAATTTAAGCTAATGAACAGGATAATTTGAGGCAATTGTCTGCGACAGCAAAATCTGGATTTCCCAGAACTGGAGTTCATTTCTTCTCTGACTTCTGTGAAATACAGTATCATGATGCTTCTATGTCTGGTCCTCTTAGCTGAAGCAATTTCTTTTTCTGCTCTCACCTCCTCTTTTGCTCTTTCTCTGAGTCTTTTCTCCTGGTGTGTGAAATCTCAACTTTTACATCTTCATTACAGCCACATAAGCAATTTGTAGCTGGCCTACTGCACCAAAAGAACAAAAGGGGTACCAAAATAATTTATCTAGATGTCTTTTTTTGTCTGAAACCTGAGAGATTGATTTTAAGTCAAATATTGTTTGACCTATAATGCACATATTTGGGTTTCTGATTCTCATTCAAAGAGCCATCAACATTCAGATGCATAAAAAGTCTGGAGGAAAGGCAGTAGGACAGATAATGAAGACATGGGTGTCTACGATTTGGTTCTAATTGCCATATGAGAGACAAATTCTTTTTTTAGTTTTTTTTTAATCAGGAGGTTCTTGGATCTGGCAGACTGATTCCTGTAAGCATTGTTTTGATGTGTAAAACATTTTCTCTGGAGCAGGAACTGTAAGGCTTGTCCTACCTGCCAGTGATAGGCAGACACCAGGCTACAGAGTGGTTTAAGCTCTCTGGTTTCATTTGCTTGCCCACTGAAATTTCCTTGTCACTCAACAGTAAGTAAATGTTGTGTTTTCTGCTTTTACCCTGTTTTTCTGATTTCAGCTGTTTTTTCCTTTCTTCCTTCATCCTCTCACATCCTCCACCCCGCACCTCTGCCTCAGCCCACCTGGATCTCACTTTTGTGTACTTTTTGGTTTCCTACCTGGAAGAAGTATTCCACTCTTCCAGCTGTCCCCCACCTTTCCTTTGCCCTCCAGAGGCATCTTTCCACAGCTTTCCCTCTTTCTTCATGCTCCTGATGCTCTCTCCACCTGATCTTTCTACAGATGTTTGCTTTAAATGGTTTTCTTGATTCTCTCCCAATGTGTCAGTCTCCTTCTGTTGCCACATATTCTTGGAAGCTGTGCTACACAAAATAAAGGTAAGAAAAAATTACTTTGTAGTGCTAGAGAAGAGAATAAGTTGTTTAGCCAAACTACAAGAGAAGAGGTGCCTTTCTGGGGATCCCTGTAACTGGCTTGAAGAACAGACAGACCCTCCTCAAATACTCCAGTACTTGGGATAGGAACACCATCAGGTGTGGCACAATCCATTTTACAGATACAGCATTAAAGTAACCATTATTTTAATTGGTACTGTAACTCTCAGGTGTAAGTCACATTGACAAGCAGAACAAGACTGTTTAGTGTGCATACTTTCTGCTGAACAGTGCTTTAAAATGGCAATAGAACACATGCTTTTCATTTATAAGATTCTGTATTTTACAATCCAGCTCCTTGATTCACTGCTCATCAACTTTTTCAGCCCATTAATTACATAGCTGCAAACCAGCAGCTCATTTGAGAAAAAAAAAAATATGGGCTGTAACTGCAGATAAAGACGCTATTAAACCAAAGATATTAGGTTACCAAGAATGGGCAGTATGAAAAAAACTAATTTCCTTTATTAAACATTGCCCACTACTAGCCTATGAAAACTGCTAGGGTGCTTCTGCAGTAGGGATCAAAGAAGCTGGATATGGACTGAGAGTTCACACTTACCCAGATCTTAGCTGTCATCCTGCCAGGCTTGTCTCCAGACAAAATGCCACAAAGCCATGGGCTGTATCAGAGGGCTGTCATTCAAGTTCTGAAAGCAGCATCTAAACTTTGCTTTGAAGGTAATGGACTGGACATTATGGATTTACTTATCCAGTATGTTTATACAGGCACCAAAAAGGTTTTCTTTAGTACTAAAATTAAATTTTTCACAGACTGGGATTTCAGGCTCAGTGTGCTGGTACACCATGAAAGTGTATTTCTCAAGAAGGACATGCATGTCTGCAGGTCCTGAGGGTGGGTACAAAGAGCACAGAAATCTCTTTAACTGTGATGCCTGTCCCACATCTGAGGAAGAACTGCTCTTTGGCAGAAACTACCCAAGTCTCTGCAGTGGATCCACTAACAGATCCAAAAAAAACAAAACAAAACCAAACTTAGAATAGAAGATAAGAGTCTTTCGGGTCTTTCACTATCTCCAAGAAATATGAAGTAAGAATTTTTAAATCTTTTCCTTGAGAATTTCTTCAGTCTGCAGAGAAGTTAACTGAAAAGTAGATTTACTTCTCAGGAGAGGAGGAATAAATGCAAACTACCATAGGTTTGGACAAGACATTTGCACCTGGATCACTTTTTACTCTTACTGAATCACTCCTACTGATTGTGGATGTCTCAGGCACTTATGGAAGAGGACTGCAATTTGTGCTTCTCTGCCCAAACCAAAAAGAATTTTCATAGAAGACAAAAGATTAACACACCAGCTGTCTTTAGCCATGTTATCTGTAGGTTTATTTTTGTGAAGTGAAAAACAGATTTCTTCTGAAACTTGCCCAGGGAAATGCTCTAATTTTTGTGTTTGTTTATTCTTAAGAGATAAATGCTGTGTTTTATTGGCTGAAGTAACTGGAAATAAATATATGTCTTGGTTTTGGCATCATAATCCTCCATAACGATCACTAATCCACCCCAATAAGTTTCTGTAGTACACTGTATCTCATATTTAAAGGAAGAGCTGCTATAGATTCCTCAGAAAAACATTATTTCATTCAAGACAGTAAATGTTCATTTTTGAGGCACTGCTGCAGGTGCAAATCAGAGAACAGGAACTCGTACGGGAACTTACGTGCTTGCTGCAGGTCGATCCCATTCATCATCACTCAGCCCTGTCTCATGAAATGGGTGGTTCCGTGGTTTGCTTGGAGGGGACAAACTAGTCTGCTTAGGACTCCTCCATTCATAGGCATTGAAGTTGTATCCTGAAGCCTGATAGGTGTGTCCTAAAATGATGAATTACTAATTTACAGCAATGCATATGCTGAAGCTGGGTTCTCAAGAAATATTGCATTCATCATTGTTGCCTTTTTTTTTTCTGTTGTAGCCAGATTATTTGACCTTGATTATGTCTGGAGTTACGTGTGCTCTAGAGCATTTCCTGTGAAAGTCCACTGAAAGCAAAATCTTAAATATATTTAACACTGTTCTTCTACTGTTTATGCCTCAGCTGCTTCTATATTTAGTTCTAGACATTGCCACAATTAATCAGTTTCCAATTTGACATCCTAGATTAAACAGTAGTGAATAAATCATGTGTTACGGATGTGTTATACATGTTAACATGGTCATATGCAACATATGCCCAAAATTAAAGCTAAGTTACAAAGAAAACTGCTTCAGATGTATTGAAAAAAGTTTGCAAAGACGCATTAAAAAATCCCATGAATTTGGCTTTTCACGTGCCCTTTTGCTAGGGCTCTGGGAGCTCAGGAAAGGCCAATCTCACAATGGGCACACATTCCCAGGCCAATATACACCATCTCTATCACTCATTTCTAAGTGTCTCAAGGCTGTGTAAGTGGTATCAGATGGCTTTCACACCTGATGAGTTTATTTCTGGGTGTTTTTATCATACTAGCAAAGCAGGTATTACTTCAGTAGTACTTCTTCAACTGAAACTAGGTGTACTTTGAATTCGTAGGATGCAGTTTCCAAGTGATGTATGAAGACAAACACATGGATCAACAGGTCACAAGCTGATGATGATCTAGTGAGCAAAATCCATTATGGCAGAACTGATATACATTATATATATATATGTAATATACTTCACCTTGATATATTCCTTTTCATGCTCTATAGTTGGTGTTTTTTGATGTGCTATTTTGTGTGATATTGGATTAGGAAGTACTGTTTTGTTGATGGCTAACAATCATCACTGCTGCCACCCCTCTATAGAGAGTAATATGCTTCAGTAAATCAGTCTAGACCTGTCTCCCTCTGTAAGTACAGAGCTGTGAGCAATTTCCAGCAAACTGGCAGACATTAACACACTCCCAGATTCTAAGAAAGGTATTGGTTGGGAAGATGTGACTGCTGTGTGGTGAAGGCTCTGGATTAGTAAGGCAGACACATGATACAAAGGTACAAAATGGGGTATTAATTCAAGGAGAAAAAAGACAGCTCACCAGCATTAAATTGGTAATTAATAGGATAAAGCATTATCTGGTGCTCCAGAAATATCCCCCAAACTCCTCAGCTTGCTTAGTCTGTGCTTATTGCCAAGAAAGGACTGGAGAAAAGCCAAACTCAGTATGATGGGTCAAGACAGAATGAACTTTAATAGAAATGTGGGCCACCACCACAGCAAGGCGTAAAGGCACAAATGTGTTTACACTCAGGCTGTTTAGCAGAGGTGCCACGTATCCAGCCAAGTCTGGGCTGATTTTTTCATGGGAGTTTAAAAAAAAAAATCTGCTTTGAGATACTGGTTCAGCTTTGGCATGGCATCTGAATCATCAGGACTTTGGAAGGCATTCGGGGCCTCAATCCTTTCCACTGCTGAACAATTTGCTCCAAATATCATCAATTCATCCAGAAAATGAGAACTGCCATTCTGGCACTTTTTCAGCAATATTTCTCCTTAGAAATTAAAAATATCAGAAAAAAATCTAATATAACTTATTTTGATAAACTGACCAACACAGTTAAGAAAAGGGATTAAATTAATCCAAATTCTAACTGCAGTGAAAAAATTATTTAAGGTAAGGCTCTATCTTTCCAAATACCTCCCAGGTTATGGGAATACATGCTTTATTATGGAAATAAACATTTTTATAAGAGTTAAGTGAAACACTGAAGCTGGGTGTAAGTTATTTTTCTTGTTATCAAGCATATTACAAGATGTTTATATTCCTCACTGCCTAAAGAAACATGTTACAAACTGAGATTATTTAAAAATCCTATCTAAAACAAAACTCAGAGAGAGGTAAAAAATAATCATTAATGAAAATCATGTCTTTAAATAGAATGATTGTTTTTGACAGCTGAAAGTTAGTTGTTAATACTGCAGGAATGAGGAAGAAGCAAAAGATTTACAAATCATAAGCAATGACTAATGTTGCCCTTCAGCAGTTTATAATAAATTTGTTGTCATTTAAAAATTAATGCATGTGGGCATCAAACTCATGAACATCTCCAGAGTGTCCTGTGCCTTGCATTGATCTGTACTTGAAGGATAAACTCATTTAGCTGTGGATGAGCTATGGACCAAGCTATTCAGATGTCAGTAAAGCTAACAAAAGACTGTTGATATATTGATAAATGCTTTGTAACACATCACATCCTCATGAAAGAATGAATCTGAGGCCAGCCAAGTGCAAGAAATCCTGCTGCCTGCTGAGGTGCGTGGTCATAATGAGACAGCGGCACATTACAAAGTACAGGGTTAAACGTTAGTACAGACAAAAAATTCTCCTTAGGGCAAAGGAAGGTCAACCATGAAGGCAATAATTCCTGCTTTAAATGTCGATTGTATTTTTGACAGTACCTTGATTTCCAAAGGTGGTATCAATACCAGAGCCATCCCACGACTCTACTGCGCTGTCAACACTTGGGACTGTAGTGGAATAGATGTCCAAGAGCTTGCCCGATTTGTGTGCAGCAGAGGTTTCATCTTCAGCATCGCTCAGTTCACTCACGTGACCCGCAGGGACAGAAAATTTCTTGGGACTGGTAGCTGAATGGGATTATATAAAAAAAGGTGTTGATCTTTGCTTTACTGCAGTTCTGAGAATCTGCTTTTTTACTCCTGACACAAAGCTTTTGCATGGATGGCTTAAATGCTTGTTAATCTGCAATAACACACACATTAAGGACCACGGATGGCACCCTTGGCCACACTCACCATCTGTTTGCTTCTTGATTTTCAAGGTGACAGTTTCTCCTGCCATCTGTAATAAATGAATGGCTTCACTCAAAGGTTTTCCTTTCAGACTGCTACTATTTATTGCTAGGATTCTGTCCCCTATGTGAATTGCCCCAGTCCTACAATAAGAAAGAGAAGTAAAACATTGAGTAGACAGTGTAAAAGGCAACAAAGGCCAATTTCTTTGCATTTTTGGTGCATAAAAGCCTCATCTCCCTTTCTTTCTTTCATTTTTCTTTTATTGCTGTTACAGAGTAATTTGTTACAAACGTTTAAAACAAGTCGCCCTTGTTGTAGTGACAATAGCAGAACTGAGGCATGAAGATGTAGATTTCTGTGTTACTGTGACAGTTGAGTCAATCACCTGTGGATGATTTTCACTGCAGCCCACCTGTTCAAGAACAATCTCAGACATCTCAGTAAGTCCTGAAACTAGTCAAGTTTCTAGAAGTCTTGCAACATAAATAAAAGCAGTGTGAGCAAGTAACCACCTATTTCAGAAACCTGACCTTCAGGGTGGGTCAATCAAGAAAAGAAAGTATTTTGTGTAAATGCGCTGTTGGTTCTGGCTGTGCATAGTACAGTGTTTTGTGTGCTCTAAGTTCTCTCTGAAACCACACCAAAGGTTCAAGTTTCAACGACTCAACCAATCTGAGAAACAGGTGACAGAAATCTTTGCCATTTTCATTATTCCCTATTTATCACTTACCATGAGGAGCATTTCTGCTCCTCTGATAATGCTTTCTATGGTGTGTGCAAGTGTGCATACAGACACAGTGGCAGATAAGTGTGTGGTAAATTCAGATAAACTTGGACACATGAAGTGCTTTCTTTACTTATTGTACTAAACAAGGCTATTGGTTTTAAAAGGCTGCGAAAATGTTCCTGTAACTCAGTAGTTTGATTGAGTAGCTTTTCCTTAGTGATTTCTAATAAAGACCACAATCCTCTGCCTTGTATAGTATGTACAAGCATATTGTGTTAAGATATCGCTCATACTCCTGGAGCTTGGCAATGATCAGAAAACAACAGCAAAAAGATTATAAACTCAAATTTGGAGATTTATAAGAAAATTAATTGCTAAACAATGAAAATTAGCACTTTTAGGTAAACAAAACAAATTTCTATCTTGAGAAAGAGAACATTTTAAAATAATTTGCTTTCCAGTTTACCTTTCAGCTAATCCTCCTTTCGTAAGGCTGGAAATGATTATGGGATCAAAGGGCTCTTCAGTACCAGAGATTGTAATTCCAAGAGGCCCACCATAGCGCTTGAGCTCAACAGTATAAATAATTGCTCCAGAGCTCTCCTGTTCATCTGCAATAAATGCCAAGGGGATGCAATTGGTTTCTTATGAAAGAGGGAATGAAAAAAAATAGCACATTCAGTCTAGTGACTGGTAATCAAACAACATTTTCAAAGGATCACATTTCAGACACAATTCTTAATCATATTCTACTGGATTATTTAAAAAAAAATTACCTACTGTGCAATTTTTTATTACCAAAATCTGGACACAAATTAACAGAAAAACTCTCTTCATTCTGTTAAGACAAAATTTTACTCTCTTAAAAATCTTTAGATCTTCTTTCCTATTTAAGAATAACTTAAGTCTATTTTGTTACAGAATCACAGACTGATTGAAGTTGGAAAGGATCTCTGGATGCTACCAGGGCCAACTACAGCTGGTTGCCCAGGATTGTGCCCAGGTGGCTCTTGAATATCTCCATGGGTTGAGACTCCACAACCTCTCTGTACAACATGTGCCAGTGTTTGGTCACTCTCAAAGAAGTGTTTCTTGACACTCAAACAGAACCTCATGTTTCAGTTTGTATTCATTACCTCTGCCACTGGGCACCACTGAGGAGAGCCTGGCTCTGACTGCTTTACATCCTCCCTTCAGGTATTTATACACCCTAATAAGATTCCCGCTTTGAGCCTTCTCCAGGCTGAGTGGTCCCATCTCCCCCCAGCCTTTTCTCAGAGGAGAGATGCTCCAGCCCCTTATCATCTTTGTGATCCTTTGCTGGACATCATCCACTATGTATCCATGTCTCTCTTGTACTGGGGCACCCATGGCGTGGACCCAGGACTCCAGAAATCTCTCAGCAGTGCTGAGCAGTAGAGAAGGATCACCTCCTTTGAACCTGGTGGCCAAGCTCTGCCTATGGCAGACCAGGAGGCTGTTGTTCTTATTTGCTGCAGCATCACATTACTAGAGAAAAGGCAAGTTACTACTATGGTATAAATACTGATACTCATCTGTTTCTTGAACTGAATGGAAGGTATTTAAAATTAAAGGTAATTCAAAAGTTTTAAACCCAAACTTCCTTAAAAGAATTCTGGGAGAAGTCAGAAGTCATTATAAGATGAGCAGCTGTGTCAGTAAAATAATCCATGCTTTTGATGGATGTTTTAAGCTTTTTGTAACAGAATCAAAAATATCTTCTGAATAGAACACTAATATATTTGAAGCTACTTTGTTTCTTCCCAAATTTCTAAATAAACAAAACTAGATCTTTAGCTCCACCCCCGCTCCACTGCTCTGTACTGTTTCCTCCTTGCTGTCCATGTACAGAAAATGGTACACATAGAGAATCAAAGAAGAGAAGAATTAGTGGTGTTTATTCTGCAAAGAGTACTGGGATTTTCATGCCTACTTGGGGCATTGCCGTCAGTGTTTTGGCATAGCTCACATCAACTGCCCTTTATCTGACCTGCTCTTTCCAGAAGCACCCAACTCCTAGGATGGCACTGGATGCCTCTGGCTGACATACACTGGGCTAAGCATGCAAGTTGTCACTGCACAGCAGAAAACAGCAGCTTTGCTTGCTTAAAGCATTTATAGAACAACCACAAATTCCCTGGGATCTAATGCTGGTACTGTTTATGCAGCTGTGGCATGGACATGGTATAAGCCTTCAGCTGAAAGATGAAAAGCAACCCACCAAGATAACTGAAAATGTAATAGCCAGCACTTGCTAAGGGTTGGCACAATAGTGACATTTCTCTGCTATAAACACCAAGTGAGTAAGAAGGTATTGATCATCAGCAGCCCTGACACATGAGAGCTGGAAGTCTACAGATCTCAGTGAATGACTGGAAAGAATATTGGTCCATTACATCTGTTTTCTGGTTAGCTATAGGTCAGAAAATTAATGGTAGAATGTTATGCTGTTCTCCTAGTGCTCTCCAGGCAGCAGAAATGTGAGCTATCCAACAACAGGGCATGCATGTGGTCTGAATTCACCATGAAGACCAGTTATGCCATGAAACCAAAGAATGCTGATATTCAAGAAAGAGAGGTAGCCATTAAGTTAATTAGGACTTAAAATGTCCTCAGTTTGGGAAGCTGACAAGAAAGAAAGGGAAAAGAAAAACTACTGAAAACATACCTCCACCTGAGGAGATACAATCAAAGTACAATGGCTATGGGTCTCAAGCTTTTGAGATTTTCCATCTTTCTTTTCTTGTGATGCAATTGTCGGTAACTCTTGGAAATCACATTTAATGGAAGTAGATCCTCTGTGCTGCAGTGCCTCTGCTCTGTCCACTGGCCTCTTGCTCGTCAGAATAACCTCTGACCAATGCAGTGAAAAGTGCAAAGAGTAGCAGGGTCTGGGGAGCACCTGACATGCATCATCCTGCTGTGGCCTCAGCTGTACAGTGGCTCAGAGGAACACACATCTGAGACCTCTACTCCCTGCCTCACCTCCCTCAAAAAAGCATGCAGTGAAAAATCAAAAAAAGTTGAAATCTCAGTCTTATCCTGTGATTTACAAAATGTTTTGGAGTGTTCCATGCCTACTCATCAATTAGGAACAGGCTTTTATTTTCTAGAGGAATTTATTGGTTTCCTCTGTTGAGTCTGAGCAGCACATTTCTTCCTTTGTGAGAAAAAAAGACTTTCTTAAGTAAATTAATGGTAAATACACAAAAAAATTATTTTAACTGAGATACACTTTTTGTTACACCTTTGCTACTGTTATGCCACTGTTTCTTAAATATTTTTTCTCTAACATTTCAGGAGACACACACTTATTTAAATTTCAAAGTACCTGAAATCTGCTATAAATACTTTCATTTACACTTTGACACTTAAGTCAAAGTGACAAGAACAATTTGTATAAAGCATTTTTTTTCTGAAGGTTTCTGAGTAGCTGTTCATTTACATTTCAATCTGTTCACCATCATGTCTGGATAAAACACTGTATTTGTGTGAGAATCTTGATATAGATACATGATACAACTATAAAACAAGAAATGGGATTGTGTAAAAGAAAACTGTGGTACAGGAATCCCACTGCAACTAAAATCTGTACCAGATACCATAGTGTGCAATACCTAAGAGAGCAAAGATCTTATTTTACATGGGTGGAGACTGAAAGACTGAAATCCACATTTCAATTACGGCAACAATTTGCACAAGGTACTAAATACATCTGCCTTTGCTTTGTACTGATAATACTGAGAAGACACTTCGTTTGCTTTCAAAATCAATTAGGAAGGATGAGGAAAAATGAAAAGAGAGTTCTAGTGCAATTCTAAACACCACTTCAACAGTTGCACTTAATTTCAAATAATAAAGTGTGGCAGGTTGTGCCTTTTTGCTGTGGGATTGTATAGAACTCAAAGGAAGTGAATCTCCAGTTTGTGCTTTTGTGCAACGCTGTAACACAAACACCAGCAGTAACAGCAGTTATAACTGCCTGACTTCCTTTGCCACTACAGTGCATAACAGAACTCACTTTACTATCTCCAGGTAGAAATTCTGTTCTTACAGAATCCATAATGGGGAAGATACAATTATTATTATTAATAGGTGTAGGTGTACAAAACTATGGCAGGTCCATTATTACACTGGGCTGATCAAACTGGCTCCTCCACCAGACCCAGCAGGAAGTCTAAAGTACTACTTACCTTTGAGCACGTGAACAGTTGTACTGAAGTCAAATTTTTAAGTTTATGGACAAAACATGCACTTACACCACTTTGCTGGAGAACTGAGGCCTAGGGATCCATGCTTTGCTAACCATGATTCCAATCTTAAAAGCAGAGAAAATCCCAATACTCTGGGTAAGAAACAGATCAACTTTATATGGCTGCACCTGAGGGCAAATTGTCTTTTCAGAAAACGGAAGACCGAATTTTGCAGTGGAGCTCCTGCAGGCAATATAGCCAGTGAGAAAATGAAAAGCTTTATATACCATTAAAATTCTTTTCAGGTGACACTATCTGATTATTATTAGCATAAACCAGACATGTTCAGAAAAAAACATTACACTAGAACTTAAATGTAAAAGAAATCCCGTGTTCTAGAAATCGTGAAAATACACATGAATCTGCACTAGTCATTGCTAATACCGGAATTATCTTCATCTTTGCGGATCTTTAACTTTACAAGGTCCTCACAGTGCTGAAGGATCTGGACAGCATCTTCCATTGAGCAATTGTCAAGTCGAATATTATCTATTGCCAGCAACTTATCACCTAGTTCGAGTGTCCCAGTTCTGTGAACAAGCAAACAAGCTTATGTGAAACTCTAGTAACACTAAAACAAAGGTATCTTAAGAGGTATAAACATTATTATTGAAATGAGATTGATTTTAAAGGCAATTATTTCTTAATATGCCTTTTATTTTCTAACTGGTTTTCACAAAAAAAAAAAAAAAAGAAAAAGAAAAAAAAAAGTGCAGTTTCTTACAAGCTCTCTGTTTAACTTGAATTTGGCTGGTTACATAGATAAACAGGTTTTTCCTGGGAGCTCCAGCATCTTACCTGTGAGCAACACTTCCTTTCTTGATATCAGAAATAACCAGAGGGTCCCCTGGTTTTCTACTTGATGGAGCTGTAATAAAGAATAAATACAGGTATTTGTTTTTGTTTCTAGATATGCAGATGAACTAATTTTGCCCATAAATCAATGCTTCATACACATTATTTACTTGTATTATATTCCTTCCCTACCCTTAAATTATACGTACTTGAAGTACAAACAAACACTAGCAGAACATTAGCAACACTGGATACTCCTCAAAAATGAGAAAATTTTGGAATTACAGTGACTGGTACAAAGTGAATTTAGCCTGGTATGGCTGAAGGTCTGAAGTCTGGATTAGACCAAAACTGAGCAATGTGAAGATAGCACAGTACAGCTCTGGTGATCTATCATAAAATGCTGTGTAGCTGTAACACATCAGGAAGACCTTCTGTCATTAGAATCTTTCAGCACAGCTACTAATGATGATTTTTTTCCAGAATAAATCCTGTTTTACTATATCCCTGACCAACAGAGCTGCTCTGGCAAAATATCTAGAGCGAGCTAATCCATGTTCCTTCCATCCAGTTCTGTCCCATCCAGCGCTTAAGGCAGAAGTATGAAGATAATGCTTCATGGGTGAGAAGGAGGAATCTGCTTCCCAATAAACGAGATGCTGTGGACAGCGGCCACACCCCTCATTGGGCTGATGCACAGTTACCAGGTTTGCACAGGTGTAGCTTCCATCACACGGATGTTTGCTGCACTGCAACTCACTGCTTCCTCTGAAGCAACCTGTGCCTCTTTGGATGAGTAACCTTACCCCCTGTACTGCTGCTGGGCCTTAAGCATTGTGGACTTTTCCCAACTTTGTACTGGGGATACCTACTAGAAGCACAGCAATTCAAGTCAATTAAATAAAACTCCCACCGGTCCTCTCCTCGCACACTTATTTCTTTTCGGAAGTATCTGACATTAATGGTCAGTTTTCTGTCTGTCCCTCACGGTTAAAAGGATGCTCTGCTGTTCAATGCCAGGCATGGCAATTCTTTACCAACTTGTGCTAAAGTACTTGACAAGTTTCCCTTGGCCTGGAAATTCACTCAGCAATTTTGCTTGACCTTTAGCTGCCTAGGAAGCAGTTAAATACCCCAGAGGAAGACAACAGTGATCACTGACTGCTTCCAGAGGACTGTTTCTTGGAGTGGTTTCACTGAATGCATTGTTTTGGAGGGTTCATCCGTTTGCTGACAGAAGACTGCACTGAAGATCTGACATGGCAAGTGGTGGGCTTCGAACTTGAGGGTGATGAAGACACATTTTTAGACAACTGTGTGGCACATGCTGTCTACCTCTGGGAAGAATTACCACCTACAGCAGCTATGTCCAAGAGGTGCTCCATGTGGTGAACACAGACTGATTTTTGGGACTGTTAACAAAGAGTGTGCTGATATTAAAACACTGCCATGGGGTATAAGGCTCTCAACTCTCCTGAAAGCGCTGATGGGTTTTGCGCGTTTAGGGCTCTTCAACTGCCCCACGCCATTTCTGCTCTGTGTACTGAGCCCTCCGCATTCTTTCACAGAAGGTACTTTTCCATTAGGCTCCCACGCCTGAACTGACAAATCACCCAAAAAGCTGCCCATATTGGAGGATCACCTACAAAATCCTGATGTCAGTTACTTTAGCAGCTCATGAGTCTTCTCTGATGCAAAATGACAGATCTTCATCTACAGCAACCACAAGGTAAATTAATAATGACATTTCCAACACAATATGCTAATAGGTCTTGTTAACCTCAGCTGACCTGGCTGAGAAAGCCTTTAAATGTCCAAAGGAACTCTTCAAGAACTGCTAAGTAGTCATATTTCAAATGCAATGTCTCAAAAGTCCAGAAGATAGACATAAAAGGACTTCTAAGAATTTTTAGGAATTTGTCTAAAACAAAGCACGCTTTCAGGAAATTATTATGCTGCAATTTAGAGAACAGTAATTAAGTTTTTGCAAGATATGTAATTCTCGTCACTTGTTTACCATACTTTCATGTCACGGGTCAAATATATGACAATTCCATAATTTACATGAATTCTTTGGATTTGTTTCACCAATTAGTATCTTGTTAAAATTTTAGAGTATCACTTTAGTGATTTTTTTTTTTTTAATTCTGTATTTTTACTCTCTTGGTTGCCTTGCTCTGAGGTTATATGCTACCCACTGTACATTGTCTGCAGTCTAGGGTTTAAGTCTTGAAATACTTAAGAAAACAGTCCATTATTATTGAACAAAGAAGAGAGGAGGAGTCAAAATGAGGGAAAGACCACAGCTCAAAGTGCAAAGCCACAAAGTACACGTGAATGCAAGTAGTATGGCACTGCACACATAGCTATCACAGTTTCAAACTGAGTGAGTGTGAACCAGCAGTATTTTGTGAGTTATCCTGGGCTATTGGGTCTGGAGGATGGAAGCCTTTTTGTAGGCACCAGCTCTGTGTGAAATGAAATCCCCCACACTGAGAAGCAGACATACCACACTTTGTTTTATTATTGTTCAATGCTCATGACATACTACAAATTATTCAAGTTGTGTTGTAGAGATAAAATCATTAATTTCCTCCTGATCTTTTGTATGTTTTGCACATCACCACAGCCTAAGATTGCCTCCCAAACACTGGTGAACAGATGCTGCCCCCAGCAAGAAGACTGAGTACTATTATCCTGATTTTACAGATAACGAAAGGAAATATAGGAATGTTTAAGTCAATGTATGGCAGTTTTCAGTGAGCAATTTGAGATATTCATGCCTTTATATCTCACAACAGTTTGTAGAATATAACAGCTTCTATGTCCAAAACACAATTACTGCAATTTTCAGCAACAGCGGCAGATGAGCAGCATTTCTGTGACTGCAACCCCATGATCTCAATGTTTCTGCATAAAATCAAACAGCCACCTGTGGAAAATCTCCACCCCCCTCCCTGAAAATGACTTGTCTCAGCAGAAGTCTTTTGCAGAGAAAAGAAAAATCATCCTAATTTCTCCAGGGTGGCATTAAAACACCTTGACCATGAGATCGCCTCCTTTGTCTTTCTGCATTCCTCCATCTCATTCATTATGCAGCCTCCATCCCCTTTGTTACACACCATTGTTTCTCCTCTCCCGAGAGGGCAGAGAAACAAGAATTCCAGTGAGAAAGCAGTATTTGACCACTTAATATATCCTCATCAATTAATGCAAGCTTGAAGTGACACTGTACAGCTTCAAGTCTCCATTTCAGAATTATTTCTGGTTTTAAGAGGTAGTTAAAGACAAAGCACCTTACCACTCACCCATGTCCAGCCTTCTTGTTCAAGTTCCAGCTGCCCCTACTCCTGATAGCAGTGAGTCTCTCAGTCTCTCCCCTTATCTGCTGTCTCCCTGTTACAGCTTTCCACTTGTTTTCTGTCCTTGTTCTATTCTACTTCTCCAATGAAGATCTCATCTCTTCTCCTCCCTGTTCCAGCTATTAGTCTACCTAATGTGCAGCCTTTGTAGAGACCTTAGAGTCTGTATGAATAACTACAAGAGACTGAAGAATCCATAAAGTAGTACAGGTACTAAATTTAGTGCTGCAGATAAACAGCTGATCTTAAGCAAGTTGTTTGTTTTCTCTCTTTAAATTACTCTGTGATCCCAGATCTCCATCCCAGGTCTCTACCCTACTTCTACTACACTTCTCCTGCCACCTGAAGGCAAGTTCAATGAAGTGCTGCCAGTTTTGTATATCAGCTGTTCCATTAGGTCAGCAAAACCCCTTCAAACAATGCTCCTTTCTTATTTCACTACTAACTCAAATAAAAACCCCTGACAAACTGACTTCAACAGATTTGGGGTGGACATCTCACCTACCACCCAGCAAAAACTCACTACTCTCAGCCTGGCTTCAAACTTTGGTGTTTCATCAAGCTCTGAATAAACTGAACAAGCAGAGGAAAATGCTCATGCGATAGAAAAATACTTTTTATACAAAGTCAGTCCATTTATCCAAATGCTGATTTACAGCTATGAGACATATTTTTAAAGAGCGTGATTATTCAATAGATAAAAGAGCTTTTTAAAATTACACTGATGCAGCTCTTTTGTTCCATGTGGAGCAGCTGAGATCTTTTTCTGTCTTGAAAAGAATTACTTGTAATGTTTCAAAATTAAATAGAGCCTGCCAGGTGAAATCCCAAAATATACAGAAACATGCTTTAAAAAATAAATTCTCATAGTCAACACTAAATATCTGTAGTTATTTACAAAGCTTGTTTCTGATGAACTACAAAAACAATAAAGCAGACTACACTATAGCTGCTAGTCAAATGACTCACAAAAACTAATATCAGTTTGGGTGAGATTCTGATATTCTTACCAGCTTTGCAGCTCCTTATTCCTTGAGTAGTCCCATTAGCTTCAGAGAGATTATTTATGAAGCAAGGTGCTGCAGTTCATTACAAGTAAGGATATCAGAATCTTACACAAGAAACAAAAAAAAAATGAAAGGAAAACAAAAAAAAAGCTGTTAACTACAATTATTAGAATCCACTAGTAAGTAATTTTATTTGACATCATTCAATGTATTTAACAAAAAAAAACCTAGTCTATGATAAAGTAGCCAGTTGCCTCAAAAGCCTTTAAAAAAGGTTTTTGTCGTAAAAAAAAAAAAATCTATATTCATTACATGGTCTGAAGTCAATGTCACTGGCAAATAAATTGAAACAGATTTGAGCACTATTAGATCTAGTTGAAAGCCATCCTTCTTCTAGGGAAGGACTCTGCTATAAATGTATAATCACATGCACAGGACACTCCTGGGCTTTATCTGGATGATGTAATTTTAAGAACTGAGACCTTCTAACTGCTCTAATAGGTAACTGGATGTGAAGCTAGTGATATCTGAAGCATTAAATATATAGTCATGTGTATTTGCAAAATACGAAATAAGGTCTTTATTGAGTGTAAGTATGTATTATTGGGAAAAGTAGACAGATATTGCAGAGATAAGGGAAGAATGATAGGATGCCAGTGTGTGTATGAAGGCAGTAGTGGGTAAGACCAGTATAGTGGGAGGTAACTGATATGAACTATCCACAACTCAGAGCCCTGGATTAACATTAACAATGATGCTCATGAAACTTTCTTCTGTACTACTCTCTAAAGGGTTATGCTATCTACAGGGATTTTTAATTTTTTCTATTATTTTTCTCTGGCATTCATAAATCTGAAACTAAGGAAAGTGTTTTCTCCTATTACACGAATTAGTTTAATTGTCATTAGTGTTGTGTGCCACCTCAGATATGCCTTCAATAAAGCACCTGGATGTAACTCCATGCAAGCACACTTGGTGTTCATTACCAAGGAAAACAACACCAAGAAAGAGAAATAAATTCCTCTTCCAGGATGTCTGACTCCTAACAGCTGACCTAGAAGAACTCCCGGACTTAAAAAGAGGCATATGTTCATGTGCCAACCCAAGGGAAGGGTACATTTCCTGTCTGACAAAAAATGTCTGTCTTGTCTGTCAGGTTAGGTGATTTCCTGAATTTCTCATACATATCCCAAACTAAAAGGGGGACATGTAAAGTAAGAAAGGTGTTTCTCTGTGATGTTTTATATAGAACTTTCTCATTCACCATTAACTCCGCTAACTTGAGAAGAAAGAGGGTGAAACAGGTCTCTAGCGTTTCTAAGAGATCAAGCCCACAAGTGAATAAACCTGATCAACTCCATCCCCCATACCAACTCTGCCAAGTTTCCCTTAGTATTTGTTTCTTAAAAGAAAACATACAGCTTTCTGAAAATATCAATAATAAATGGCATGCTAAAGTGCTAAAGGGTCTTGACAGAAGTCTGACAAAATGAATATAAAACATTCACATTCTTCAAATCATACAGCCTTATTTAGGAGTTAATTAAGTAAAACAGAGCAAAACACTGAAAAGCAAGCATGAAATGCAGCAATTCAAGACTTCTATCAAGCAAATTTACAAACTTTCCGTTATAAATATAAACCCTTTAAAACCATGTAAATAATTATTCCTAGATAAATTTCATATGCGTTAAATACTATTAATGTGATTATTATATATAACAGATAATTTAAATATTAAAGATACTGCCGTATATTCAGAAGAGCAAAGCTAAGACCAACCACATGTTGCTCTGATTACATAAAGCATTAATTTATAAAGCACTAATTTTTGGAATTAAATTCCAGATCAGTAAGGCATCTAAAGTTTAGAAGACAACTGCTAAATACTAAATTCCAAGAACATTAGCTTTCCATTAGACAGTACAAGATGTCTGCATTCCAAAGAACAACACAAATCAAATTACTAGGAAGATCCTATTTTTTCAATGACCTTACAAACCATTACCAATCCTAAGAATAACATTTAAATAGAACAGCCTTGCTCCAGGTTTTCTCATTTCTCAGTATTTTCTTTTGCATGAATCCATGCAGATCTATGATTTTGCTTCAAGCATCACATCACATCTTACAGAGTCCAACAATTACTCATTCAAGGGAGCCACACAAGCAAACAGGCCTGCAGTGTCTCTCATTTGTTCCTCAGATGTAATCTTTAGCACTGAGCTCCCTGCTGTACTTTTGATCAGCCATATTCCATTGTGCTGGTAAAAGCTTCAAGAATACAAGTCAAAGCACAATCTTCCCCGAAGACACATGAATAATTCCAAGGAAAGACTAATAGTCTAAGAAAGGCCACAGCCATAAAGGAATGTTAATTCTGATGACACCAGATTCTGCAGTGTCAAGCCCATTAACTTTGCTACGGATTGTTTTTCCTTCCATCAAGGGCTGAACTCAGTACCCTGGAGTTTACCTGGTCAAAATCCATTTCCAACACATTGTTTTACTGTCTCCTCACAAAATAAGTATAGAAACACTGTGATTTCAAACCACAGTAACAAATATTTTTTGAGAAACTGACTGATGCAAACTCTTGCAATCTTCTTGAGCAATCTCCAGAATCCCTAGTGAAAGGGGATTTTCCTATGTGACCCACACATTCAGGACCACCCACTAGTTCTAGAGACTGAGGATGTATCTTCAGTCCCTGTGTTCTGAAGCAGAAAATAACCCTACATATGTGGATCCTGATGCCTGCGAGTCCCTTGTGTTTAGTGGGATTCTGTTCAAGAGCCTGTGAGAGACCATGACAGACTCTGCTTTAAACTTCACAGCTATGGAAATACTTTTGCATGGACCTAATTCTGTTGACCTCTTTTTTTTTTTTTTTTTTTTTTTT
>VZTX01025793.1:261629-410831 GCA_013400915.1 Pardalotus punctatus
TTTTTTTTTTTTTTTTTTTGTAAATAATTTTAATAGGAGTTAAATATGTACTATGCATGAAGGAGTAAGTCAAACATTAGATTTGGCAGACTTCTGACTTCATTAACTACTTGAAGGGGAGTATAAATATGTTATACAATGGTATTTCAAAAGATAAAAAGAAGGAAAAGTAGCTAGAAAAAGGAAAAAGAAGTTTATACCAAAAGAAACAGCAGTCTGTAGTAACAAGATCTACTCTCTGCAGATTAGCCCATAAACGTGGTCTGAAAAATAAGAACTTTTACTTACAACTTATGGTGATGCCAAGTTCCACATTATGCTTCTTTGGTAGTTTCACATGAAATGTTCCACTGCTTGGTATAACTGATTCTATAAAAAAATATTCAAAATGTTAGATAATTTATAAGGCATAGCAAATCCAAGAGCATGGAACTATACATGTAAGCTGATGAAATCACATCAGAGTCACAAGGCAGGGATGAAACACGGGTACTGAAATGAAGGAGGTAGGACGTACAAAGTATGATTTATAACTCTACTGGTAATTTCACGGTAACTCAATTTTTTTAAAGGTTTAACTGAATTTGTGGAGATTGCATGGGCCAGCAGCCAGCTGAGACTGCAGGTTTTTAGCTCGTATGCAAGTTCTGTGAGCACACGTGAAAATTTTACTGCTGGCAGACAGCTTTTAATTAAAAGGACAGGAAATTGAGTCATAAGGATTTTGACCTTTGTTGCTGCAGGACTAACACTTATTTTTAACTGTCCACTAGGGTAACTGCCATGGATTTAGCATCTAGTGGGAAGAAAAGGAATTCAGTGGGCTAAAGCACACACATAATGTGTACTTGATATACACATTTTGTGATTTTATGGGTATATCCTCTATGCTTAAACACATTACAGAATAAAGGAATGCCATTAGTAATAATACTCACCAGCAAAATTAACAATGATTCTTCTGGCCTTTATTAATTCAGTTTCTATTATTTCATTTAGATTGCTGGTTTGAGAGATACTGTAAGTGAAATACCTCCAGAGTTTTTTTGTTTATCTACCCTTTCTAATACTTTTCTGTCTAGCAAAACATTTCATTATTTGGCCTGTAGAGGATTTGTCTCTGCTCAGCAGAACGTTTCTATCTCAGGGCAGAAAAACATCTGGAAATAACTCAGAGGAGGGACAGTCACCAGATATTACTACAGGACCTGTCAGTTCTGTTTGCGTTCTGAAGTACACCGCAGGGCTGTGTGAAATGAGAAAGCTGTACAAAAAGACACATTTCAAATAAGTCACTTGAAAATGGAATGGTGTAGATGTGAGAAGAAAGCCTCTACCTCGGGTGCCTAACACTTGCAATGCACTTGGGATTTATTTCTTCATTTTTCTTGCAAGACAGAATAACAGGACATTCATACCTGCAACATCAAATTCTATTTCCAAAGTGACCTTGTTGGTGATAGAGGAGTCTCTGAGCAGCTGATTGGCCTCATCAAATGTGCTGTCTTCTGTTGGGATACCATTTATTGACACTATTCTGTCTCCTATTTGCAGCACCCCACACCTTGGTACACAGTGATATAAAACAACCATCAGATGTGCATGTTATCAGAACCAGCAATATCACAGAATCACAGAATCATTTAGGTTGGGAAAAACCTCTAAGACCATTGAGCCCTGCCATTAACCCAGCACTGCCAAGTCCACCATTTCGGTGTGGAATGGCCATATTTACATGTATTTTAAACACCTCCAGGGATTGTGTCCCAACTACTTCCCTGGGCAGTCTGTTCCAGTGCTTGACAACCTTTTTCACTGACGAAATGTTTTCTAATATCCAGTCTAAACCTCCCCTGGCATTACTTGAGACCATTTCCTCTTGTCCTGTTGCATGTTATCTGGGAGTTATTTGGGAGAAGAGACCAATCCCCACCTGGCTACATCCTCTTTTCAGATAGTTGTGGGGAGCTACAAGGTTCCCCCTGAGCCTCCTTTCCTCCAGATTAAACACCCCCAGCTCCCTCAGCTGCTCCTTGTCAGACTCCAGTCTAATAAGTGCTCCAGACCCTTCACCAGCTCCATTGTCCGTCTCTGGACACGCTCCAGCCATTCAATGTCCTTCATATAATGAGGGGCTCAGAACTGAACACAGGACTTGAGTTGCAGCCTCACCAGTGCCCACTACAGGGACATGATCGCTGCGCTGGTCCTGCTGGCAACACAGTTTCTGATACAAGCCATCTGATCAAACACATTCAAGATAACCTTGAAGAATGATTGTGGCATAGCAGCTCAACAGTCTGCCTGGGCACAGAAGCTGCTGCTGCTGCTTCACACCAAGACACTATCAAGCACACCCAGCATGGGTCGTGCTCTCTAGGTGCTGGGACCCAGGAAGAGGGTTCTGCCCGCTTCCACCCCACCCATGGACATCATCTCTGCCTCTGACCCTGGGCTGCAGGTGAAATAGCAGCTGGTACTTGTCTGTGAAACTACTATCATTCTCATGACATGATTAAACACATACATAAGCATAAAAATGCACCTGAAATAATTAGTAAGTCAAAATTCTGGTATTCCCTAAGATTTGATTCTGTACCAAAACCGAACAGGGCTGGATATAACTTTCCCCTGGCACACTCAATTATCACTATTTTGACTGGAGTGATGTTTCTGGTTGTCTTTTCTTTTACATGAATATAGCTACCAGTCTCCTTCTGGAAGACTCTGTATGGTAAGAACACTGGTGCCTGTCATTCTTTCACAGCTGATGAAGTGTATGAAATAACATTGTCAGAACAGGAAAGTGTATTACTTGCCCCACTCCACTGAGCAAGGCCCTGCGATTTGTCACAAATTGAAAGAAAGCAACAAGCTCAAAGTACCCGAGAAACGCTCACCAAAGGTATTTAGCAGTCAATTAAAGAGCCTCACCTTTCTGCCGGGCTGTCAGCCTCAATATAGGAAATAAGAGGTGGAGAAGACAAGGTCTCGGTAGCAAACACGCTACCCTGGAGCTGTATCCCAAACCCTACTATGGGGTCAGCTGTCAGCACTACTTCTGTGGTTTCTGTGTGGACGACCTGCCCAGCCAAACCAACAGTGCTAGAGGCTAAAGACACTATAAAACAGAGCAGACCAGGAGGAAAGACATTCATATACAGCAGAATTCCATTGCTTTTTGAGAAAATTGATCTGTACAATAAATCTAGTCAATGAAACATCTCAAAGTCAATTTAGTCTAAAGTTTATAAATTTGTATAAACAGTTATGACATATAGGACAATAGAAAACATCTGGTTGTATTTTAGAATGCAGAAAGACAGCTCTCGTAGTGAGTAAAATAAACATGTTTGATATTCCCACTCCAAAAATCTCAGGACATCCTTGAATTCTGTTTGCATTAGGTTTGAGGCATGGATGAGCAGAACTTTAACAGGAAGTAAGGGAATTGGAGGCACAAGCCCAGCTGTTACTCAGGCAGATTCCTCTTTTGAACATCTCACAGCAATGCATCGTTGCTAGCAGGCTTGCCTGCAAGAAGTAAGGATGCCTTCTTTTTGCACATGTTTACTATAAGTCAGCAATTTGTTAGGCCAACTGGGTAGTGTAAGGAAGTCGAACAAACCACTCAGTTTTAGCAACCAGGATATCTCAAGAGATTGTGAGAAAAAAAGTTCTATGGGGTCTCTCAAAGACACTGAGGGACCCTTCTGTGAGAAACTCAGACAGCTACTTCTGTTCTCCTGATTTACTCACACTTCTGAAAGGCTTAGGTTCAGAACAAATCAAAACAAAAACAACACTGAGATTCAACGCAATTACCTATGAAAGGAGGAGACTGCACCTTTGCTTCCTTGATCTCTGTATAAATGTCTATTGAATCTACTGTACTGTATTGTTTATTGTATCACTGAGTTCCCTCAGTGACAAACTATTGCCTTTCATTATGTCATACACAGAAAGCTGAAGTTTTTCAATTCCTGTTCAATAATGATAATCCTCCAGTGCCAAGGATTTGGAATTGTTTTGTGTTATCAATCTATGTCATTACCTTTCCACCTCTAATTTCCTTTAAAAGCCATTTCTGCCTGCAGTGTCTGCTAAGAATTAGATAAAATTTCATGTTTATCTGAGGGATAGTTTACCCATGCATTTTTTTTCTCTTAGATGTGGGGAAAAAATTTTTACATTAGAGAGCATATTAGCACAACTGCACGAAGATGTCAGAGGTTATATAAGTATTTTCCCACACATTGGGGCTGCAAGCTCTGTATCAGTTAGTATAAATCTGATTGATGTGGCACAGCTGGCAATGACAGTTCTTTGCAAAAATTTCACTTGTCAAAAACCTCACAAATTTCTGTTTTCTCCCAGCAAAGCTCCTTTCCACTCTGAAACTCTTTTCCACATTACTGTGAATTCTTCCTCATATCTTGTTTTAAGTTTCCTTTGTAAGAACTGTGCATTATTTCAGATGCTCAGTAGCTTCCTTCTTACTGTTTCTTTTATCTGCACTCAATAAAACACAATTATACACAAATGCAAATACTAAAAATCTGTTCTTATAAAATTCCATCAGCTTTAGCATTTACTGCATGTGGTATTGAAATAGGTTTCTCCAGTCCTTGCTGCTGCAAAGGCTAAAATATAACTAAACCGAATAAATTAATATAATATCTAACACACCTTCTAGAAACATCTAAATTTAGGGCATCCAATCTCAGAAAAGTTCCATTTTCCCTTTATTAAACATCATATAACAATTACATATTACCTTCATCTGTTTCCCGTTGCTTATGTTTCTAATCCCCCGGTGCAGTAGGTATCTACCTGACTCTGTAACTTTCTTACTCTTTTTATAATGTCCTACCAGGAACCTAAAGGTCTCATAAAATTTATTTCAACTTTTAGGACAGTTAAAGTTTTAATTCACATTGGGAAATTAAGTCACTATCTGTGGGATTTAAAACTCAACTCTGATAAACATTTTGATGATGTTGACACTTAAGTGTAGACAATTAGGAACTCCTTCTATTCCCAAAGAAAATGAAAGAGAAACAGGAACAAAAAAACCAGAGATGAAAATATCCTTTCCTAATACATGTAACAGTAGCTATCTCCTAAGCTTCTATAAAATGGCACAGGTACCCAAATCCATTACTTAGAGCATGCTGAGGTTTGTAACTCAACAATAACTGCAGCAAGACACACTGACATTTTTTGGCTCCTCGATGGATTAGAATTTTTGCAGGCCAGGAAGCAGCACTGTTGATTTAAAAAGAGGTCATGGATGTGTATGTAGTTCCAGTGAATGCTGGTTGCTATTGTTAGGGGTACATTCCAGCACACTTGTATAGCTCTCATCTAACTCTTACCAACATTCCTTGGAGGCTGGTTTGCTATATGCTTTGGATTTATGTAAATAATAATCTTGAATTTGAAGATTATGTACTTGTTACTTTTATTCCTGCAGTTATATGAGAAGTAGAGCAACACGCATTTCAAGGTACTATATGGATTATCATGCCTCCAGTCTCCCACTCTGACTCATAAGAAATTGAAAAATGTTGACAATTCCTCCTCATAGGTGTTGAGAAAAGAGCACCCATGCATGCCTAACACTGTCTCCAATTTCTACCAGATATGCAACCATAGTAATGCAAATTGGTATAAATTATGTCTCTCTTGCAGCTACTAATATGGACCTATTACAAAATACTTCAGGATTTAAATGATAACAAAATAATAATCTATGTGTTTCTACAATGAATACCATACTACAAACAAACAAACAAACAAACAAACAAAAAGCGGAGGAAGAATAAAAACTAAAAACAAGTGGCATAAAAAAAGCATGTGGCAGCAGGGCATGCCCTAGTTTTTACAGCCACATGTTTAGAAAGATCTGTGTAACTATTTCAATGACTGTTAAATCACAACCATAGAAGTCTTGTAACCCCTTGTGCCATCACACTTCATCTTCCTGCCTTATGCCATGATCACATTGTTATGCAGGTATTCTTAAATAATTGGTAATGTAAACTTTATAGCAACCTACATATTTTTCTTCCCAAGTGACATTCTAAAAGATTTATTAAAATTTACCTTAATAAAACCCTCAAATGATCCAACTGGATTAAAGAGAAAAAAAATCCCACTAAAATTAAGAGTGTGCTCCTCCTTTTCTATGAAAAACACAGCAGTCAATCTAGCTGGTTCTCATGAGTCTCCCACAACGGGAGAAGGGTGAGGTTTTCCACGCCTTGTTGATTGATAGTGGAAAGGAACAGGACTGGACATTCTCTATCCTGGTCCCTTGTAGCACAATTCGGAGTACTGTGGGTCTCTTAAGTTGGCTGTTACTGCTGTCACAAGTATAGGTATAAGTCTAGTAACAGTGAGGAACTCTGCATGGGCTGATAAGCAAACTCACAGAAAGAGCAAACAGGTCTGTTTGGCCAGCCAATTCCTCCACAGCCAGTTCTGGCTCAGGGTGGGCGATGTAGTCACTGGTTGTAGTGAGGCACTGACCACCCAGTGACAGGGCCAGTTCCACATATTTTGTAATGCTCTGTATCAAGACCTCACAATGTGAATGTGTCGTAAACTACCACACAACAAAGCCTCGTCCTAACTTCTCCTATCTAGGGATTTGTTTAATCAGAGGAGCCTGTCATCCCCAGGACCTTCTGACTGCAAGAATCTTTCAGGTGGGCTGCAGGGCTCATGTGACTGTCCCACTTAAATGCTACATCATTGGCCTTGTTTTGAGTCTTTGCAAGATGACACGGACAAGGCTTCCTTGAAGGAAATATATCTGAAAAATTTAACAACACAAGTAACGGCTGATTCCAAGATCCATATAGGATTAACTTTCAGGATTTCATCCTCTGTTGAACCGCTAAAACAGCACAAGTCAAGAACTACTTTTGCATTGATTTTACTATTCAAATCAATTACTACCAGTGCAACACCACTACTGTTTCTCATGTACAGATGAGAACATGTGAGAGCTGGACCTCTACCGATACCAAAGCATGACAGACACAGTATCTCCCCGTGACCTAAAAGAACGCATTAGAACCTCACATGTCAATAGATGAGCTGTGAAAAATGGCTGATCGGATTAAAAATAAAAAATGCACTTACAGGTAAATGTTAAGCAAAAATACGTGCTTTATGAAAGAAATAAGAACAGGCAAGCAACAAAAACTGCAAGAAAGCAAAACCTCAGTTCCTCTCTAATGTATTCTCATAATACCATAGTAACTGGCCTTAGAAGCTGCTGGTTTGTTCTGGTTTTACTATGACCATGGGGAATTTTTAAAACACAGCAGCAGCACTGTAATGTGCAGGAGGTCAGTTGTTCCAGAGTGGACTTCTGAGCATTGTTATCCAGAGCAAATGATTTACAGGACAGTTCTCACCTCCCTGCTCTTGAGGAACTGAGCTGCTGTGGATCACACAATGATGGACAAGCCAAAAGAGAGGTGGCACTTACATGGAGACTGGGAAAAAAATGAACTGACACAGCCACACTCTTTCCAGCTCACTGAATGTTTAGCAATATGCAAAGTAGAACAGCCTGAACGGATCTACTCTGGCTTGGCAAATTACTGACTCATAGGCCATCCATGCTTTGAATCACAGAGAGTGGTCAAACAAGGCTATTTAGTCTTCACTGTTACTTGTTGCTCTTCCTCACCAGAATAACTGTACAGGTCATGGTGTAGATGTAAACACTGGAACTACCTACGGGAGGCTGTGGCAAGCTCTGTCTTCCCTAATGTCACAGCTGGTTGAGTTTACCAGCAATCTGCTTTTGACTGCTCAGCTATGAATTCTATTCCCTAATGGAAACTGGAAGAGTTGAAAAAGGAATTTGAAAATCACTTCAGTAATGGTATAACAAACTCTTCCAGAACTGTTGGAAGAAAACATTCCTTTATATATTTCAGATGAGATAGTCATGCTGCATGGCATCTACTCATCTCATTTTAGCACTGGACAAGTATTTTTACCCTTATGTTTCCCTACATCTAAGAGAGACTCTCTCTTCTGCCTAGAATATATGTATGTTAATTAAAGTACTGTGTAACTTTTTTTCTGTATCTTCCCCCTCCTCCACCCATTCATTCACTGCACGTTTTTGAGCAAATGCTGTTACCACCTACAGGAGCTTTTGAAGTCCTTCTTTTTCATCCTCCGCCTCATCATTGTCCCACGTGGGCTGGTGGAGTAGAGGCTGCGAGGCAAGGTCCCCATGTTCAGGGAACTCAGGCTGTATGCACTCATGGAGGTAGGAGAGAAGGATGAAGACACCAGAGCTGCTGCAAGAAATCAAACACTTGGCATACAGCACTCAGTCTTCACAGAAGAGTGCGGCACATGCCTGTAACTCATCAATGAATCAAGCACTGTTGGTATATGCTGTGTATGATGCACAGGAATGGCCTGTGCATTTCCAGTAACAAAGACATTAAACCACACAGGTGACCCTAGGAAAAACTATAGCCAGCATTTCATGAAAACACTTGCTGGAAGCTAACAAAGATAATGTAGATACAAAAAGTATATTCAGAGTATACAACTTACTTTAAGCAAAGCATGTTAAATTAAATTTTTCAACACATATCCCCAAACTAATGCACATCAATATATCTAGATACACTGATTTCATAAAAGCCTTTTTGCAGTAGGTGATTTCTGACAAATACTTGTAAGCAATGCCTTGCATTCAAAAATCATGTTTTATATACATTACTCTAATCCAATGGTCTACTCATATATAGAAGAGCTGATTCATTCAGAATTTTCAAGCCTTTTCCTGGCTACAAAGGCTGCTTTGTTACAGAGAGGAAAAGGTGTAAAATGTCAGAAATAACCTTGGCATGGCTATGAAAAAGTGTAGCGTCCATAAAACTGAAAAGGTTTTAGAGCCTGAAATGGGAAAAGTATGAGTGAAAAAAGAGAGAGGAGGGAGGAGGAGGACGAAGAAGAGGAGGAGAGAGTACGTTGGCAGGAAAAAGTGTGAAACATTACGAAGGCTTTTTTGAGGAGGCGCTTTCTGGAATTTCAAGGCTGGCATCCTGCAATGGTCAGGGTGGTAGGTGTTATAATGGTGGTAGGTGAGGAGGCTGCTGTGGCTGTTGGCACACGAATCCCAGGTAAGTTGCCTGCTGCTTCTTTGAACCTTCACTGCCCGCATGAAGGGATGATGGAAAATCAGAAAACAAAAGGACCAGAGAAGAGGTAAAAGTAACTGAATTGCACAAAGAAAACAAAAAAAAAAAAGGACCAGAAAAGAGGAAAAAGAAACTGAATTGCAAAAAAAAAAAAAAAAAACAAACACAAACCAGAAGTGAAAGAAAGAAAATAAATTGAAAACAAACTAAACTAAAATAAAATAATAAATAACCTGGTCTTGTCTTCTTATCAGGGGGTGCTAACTTGAGGAGCAAAAAGAATATTTTTTCTCAGAAAAAATGCTTCTGATTTTTTTTTCCTTTTTTATATTTGTTTTAAAAAGATGACTACTGAATCCATTTCTAATCTCACTCTGCCTAAGGGCTCAATTGTAAACTTTCTCAGAAAATACTAAGATACTACATATGACCACTAACTGAAGGTTAATAGTCTCTGCTTGCATTAATCTACTTTAAAAAGACCAACCAGATACTTTATATCACGCTGCCTAGGATGGAGATGCTTACTTGCCATTTCAATTTACTGTATTGACATTTTAATTTTACCCCTATCTATTGCTGGCATTATGCTATTCTGTGCAGTAAATGACTTCCCAAGGCCAGCAGCGGGAAAACTCTATCCCAAAACCAGGTTAATAAAGAAAAGAGGTCTTATTGATTAGCTGGATGTGCAATTTTATGGTTTTGCTTTGTTTGTTTTTTTTTTTAACTTGATCTTCAAAACTTTAAAATGATCCTTCACTGGATGAAATTTGAGACCATATTTGATTATTTAATTGCTGGTTCTCTGTATATGGAATCTGGGATATGCTGAAAGTGAAGACAGGTGTTTACCATGAGATGGGAAGCATTTCAGTTGATGTGTTAAATCTTAAAGGAAAGTTATTGAAGTCTCCCTTGATTAAATACAGTATATTAATCACTAAACTCAGCATGTCTGTATCCTTGCTGAACCATAAAGGCACAGTTCAAAGAGGGAAGTATTCACTGAATTTTTTGTCTTAAAACACCAAGGGATTCACGCATACTACAGAGTCATTGAATGGTTTGGGTTGGAAGGGACCTTAAAGACCATCTTGTTCCAACCCTCCTGCCATGGACAGGGACACCTTCCACTAAACCAGGTGGCCCAGGGCCCCCACCCAACCTGGCCTTGAACACTCCCAGGGATAGGGCAGCCACAACTTCTCTGTGCAACTTCACCTGTTCCAGTGCCTCCCCAACCTCACAGTGAAGAATTTCTTCCTCATACAAAATCTAAACCTGCCCTTTTTCAGTTTCTGTAAAACAGAGGTTGCTGTCTTTGGCCCATGAGCTGTATTACCTGCGTCCCTCTGCTACCTGTTATACCTGTAATGGCTGCAGACACCTGTCCCCATGCTGGACTTTAACAGAAGCCCAAAACCTTGAGTGTTTAGGTTGGACCTACACCTTGCATTCATATCTTATTCCATGAGACAAAATGAGGGGAAAAAAGAAGCCACCACAGCAAGCACTATGCTGTGGCAGAGGGAAAGCTCATGTTTTCATACTACATAAGCAGTGATCTGCTAATTGCCTGACTGTACTGACCCTTCTGACTCAAAAGCGATGCCTATTTTTACAGGGTGGATTTAGTGTGGAGTGCACATCAGGGAAAGGGCAGGGAAAAGGGAGCACAGGGGCTCACCGTGTCCCTGCAGCCTGGTGGGCTGGTGGAGACCCTGCAGGCTCTGGAACCACCTGACCTGGCCCTGTGCCTTCAGTCAGATTGCCCCAGGGTTGCAATCCCTCCGGAGAACACTTCTGTGCCCTGGCACGTGCTTGAATCAAAATAATTCCTTTTCCCCCCAGTATCAGATATCAAAAGTAAAGGAGGGGAGTGATGCCAGCACGAGGCCAGGGCTGAGCCCCTGGAGTTCCCCTGGCACCACCACCCTCAGGGACTGGAAAATCTCATGTTAGCCAGAAAAGTCCCAGAAACACCAGAAGCAGCCTGATACGGCCTTATGTATCTTACAGACTTATCATGGCTTCTCAGATGAAACTGTCTCTTTAATTACATGCACAGAGAGTGAGATTTCTTAACTTTAACTATGGTGTAAAAATTAAAATCTGATAAGAACAATGTGGCCAGGTGGATTTTCATTATTTTCAAGCTGCTGTGAGCCTTGTTTAATTAAAAAGACTGCTTCCAGCAGGAAATTATCTAGTAGTCCTTGAGATTTTTTCTTAATGCTTTATTTTCACGCCGAGAGTAGAGATAAAAATGTCCTACAAAGTGGGAAGGTACACAAATTCAGTTTGCTCAGCTTGTAGAAGGATAATCCCAATTCAACAGAAGTTCTGTAAAAGAAAATCCTTTTGTGTGTAACCATAGTAATTTAGTGGTAATTTGAGCTATTCCAACCCAGGATTGTGCACAGTAAATATAAAACTAATGGGGCAGCAAGAGAAATGAATGTCAGCAGTATAAAGGAAAAAAGGAAAAAAAACATGAAAAAAATCCTATCTTTTATAGAGCTCTTCACTTTATTTTAGGGCTAAAATTTCAGTTTATTTTATATACTGACTTTCCTGCCCATTTTAGATTCCTAACCTATTCCCACCAGACCAATAACTGAACTCAGCAGATATGGCCCTAATGACTCAGCTTATTCCAGACACATCAAGGGAGACCTTCACTCTCTGCAACCTCAAGGCCATACCACACCTGATGAAAGGCTGTTTCCAAGAGGGTACTTGCTTCCATAAAGCTTGTTATGTCTTGAATTGGTCATGATATTGGAGTAGCACCACCCGGTGAGGGGCTGGAAAGGGCTGTAAACATGCTAGTTATTCTGCCTTACTGAAGAAAACAACTTTATTACTTCAGGGATACTTTCCCCCAAAAGATGCTCTTATATATCATCTTTTGCAGATCACCTTGATATGATTTTTTAACAGCCAGTTCTTAACTCTGGGACAACAAGAACATTGCTTTTTCTAAGCATCTACACTGGTTACTAGCACATTAACAGTATCAAACTGTTTTAAACATTGGTTAACAAACCAACTGCTTCAAGTAATACAATTATCTACACAAATCATTGGCCCTGGCATTTGTCTTCCCAAAAGAAACAGTCTTCAAAGATTCTTTAACTAGCCAGAAATTAATTGTATGACATCTTTGGTTCAAAAAAAAGGAAAGATCTGTTTGCAATGTACTGTCATAGCTGGAAAGAATGGAAATACATCACAAATTGGCCGCCATCTCATTCTGCTTGTGCAGTATCACCCTCTGCTTCCTTGCTGCTCTAACCAGCTTAAGTAGAAAGAGGAATGAGCTGAATAACAGGAGAACACGTAATTGCAAAGGTTACATTTTGTTCACCCTGGTCTAGGAGAAACTCGTGTCTCCTCCATCACTAGTTCAGTATTCCCCACTCTGAGAAACTGACTAGAGCATCACTTATCAAGGAACAACCTGGATCTTAGACAAATGTTCAAGAACATTTACATTCACTGACATTTCGAGACCTCAGAAATCTTGTCTTGGTCTAAAGGAGGCAGAAGCACAGTACCACAGGCTCAGAAAAATGATACCACTGGTTCATGCTGCAATACACAAAACTATTCTCTGTGTATTTGATAACCCTTGTTACTTCTTTGATGTCTATCAACATGTGGTATTTTAGACTGAATTTATTAATTACTGTGAATTAGCCACTTTCTCAGGATTAGGTAGAAGACAAGACAGGTAGCCTCCATCTTCAAATACTAAGACATTTTATATACATTTGATTTGAAAATGGAAAGCTATTCTATTCAAGCATGTTGGTATGAAGTAAGTATCACAGTGAAAAAGTCTGCAATGTAGGAAACTGTTTCCCAACAGTTTCCATAAGCACTGACAACAAACCCATGAAGCAATCTTAGAAATACTTTAGAAGATGATGGCAATAAATAATAATACCATTAACAAGAGAAAATATGCGAGGGGTTTACATATTTTAGGGGAGAACAGGTGTTATTAATGAAGTGACCATAACTATCAAGTCAATATACTGAAAATGAGTTGGTTGTAGTACTACTTCCCCACTCTAAATTTAAGAAGCAATGTAGAGATTCATCAACTGAAGTATCTTGTGGCACCCCCAACAATTGCAACAGTACAGTCAACAGATGTCTTTATGTACACCTGCAAGTTTGTAGAGCTATTTCTTAGCAAAACACTTCCCTCTCTAGCCATAGGAATCTCAGAGGGTTCATTAAGACCAAGGAAACACATAGCTGCTCAGAAACTGCTGAAGCATAACCTGGGGAGCCGAAACAACATTTATAGTCATAACTGCAGCAATAGCTTTGACCATTCAACACAGGCAGGCAAAATGAAAGAAAGAAAGAGGCATTTGGTGCTACAGATCTTCTTACCGTGCTCTGGGCCTTTCAGTGCTAGCCGTGTCTGGTGGTGGGGAAGAATCTCCAGTTTGACATTATCCGCTGCATTAGCCAAAAACTGCGTTGCTTCCGCCAGCGTACAGTACTCCATGCTGGTGCCATCAATGGACAGAATATGGTCTCCTACATGTAATGCACCACATCTAAATAAAAGGGGAAAAACTCGGTATGATCAGGTATGCTCTTTGCTTGCAAAATGAGTTCTTCTGCCTTCAAACTGGCCATGACAACTAAGAACATGTTCTTTTTCTCAAGAGACATTTGTGTTTTGTAGGCACTGTCACTGGTCAGACTTTTATCTCTATTAATACAAACCTTAAAAACAATTCAGTTAATACAGCATATGCCAAGACATCACTCACAGAACTGCAATGGGGTAGCTGACTCTAAAAATATGTGTGAATGGCAGCAGGATAAAATGAGAAGAGCTAAAGGAGACTTGAGTAACTTGGTCACATATCCCTCACACAAGCACCCAGTTCATCATTTTTTGAGTTACAGTTCAACATTTATTAGTACAAAAGCTGTAAATGATGATGAAATTATGCAGTAGTCAAACAAATAATGAAACCAGGGCTAGCATGGTGACTCTAGGAGTGGGGTGGGGAGGGGGCTATCTGCTAAATCTCGCTGCACTCAAAAGACTGGCTACTGGATGAGTTGAGAAATGCAAACACAGCAGTCAGCATCCCGACGTACCAGTCAAGTGGACAGCTCCTTTAATTGGTTACCCCCTGCGAAATGGGAAAAAACAGAGGGAGAAAATTAAAGCATCCTGCACCATTGAACTGGAGAACACCCCTGGATCAATGGCCGTCACTCTCAAAGTTTCTACTGTAGGGAAAAGCCCACAGAGGAGCTGTAGACTCACTGCTACAAGTGGGTGCCACCAAAAGCACCATTGCCAAAGAGGAGTTACAAGGTAGGGTGACTGGGGACATGCAGGAGGAATTTGCTGCTGAAACGTAATATTAAAAAAAAAAATTTAGATAGAGATATGTATATAGAAATATACTGTATATGTATAAACACACGCACGCACACACACACACCCCAGAAAAGATCCCAAAACTCTGCTCCAGAGGTTCAGACCACTGGGGAAAAATATCTATCTATAATTTTAATGGTTTTAATGGTTTTATTTGAAGTGGAAAAATTACAGAAAAAGAATTAAAAAATACAGAAGCCAGTCTTCCCTATGCCTCACTTATATTCTAAAATATCAGTAAAAGAATCCAGACATAAGGAGTTCCATTTCACTGTGCCACAAGAATGAGTGATATATTCTAAAAGAACACTTCAAGGTTGCAAAGCCTCAAAATTTACTTCCCTTGACAGCTGTTCCATATGGTGGGCTTACTTCAAGAATTCCAGTAGGTTGTTTTTTATTTTTAATATTAATCTCTGCCACAATATTACATTTCATAGCCAGAGCAGACCTCTAAACTCCTGTGTTGCATAGTGCAAGCAGCCAGTCACATATTCCATGGGGGCTGGCTTATGTCTCTGAATACTACAGAAATGATCTAAAGTAGATGGTGTCCTGGAAGTCTTAGACTTGGCAGGATGGAACAGTGATCTGACAAAGTGCTAATTTTAAGACATGCAACCTTGAGAGAGCCTGGTTCAGCTGATTTTCTAAAAAAAAAAAAAAAAAAGAAGAGTTACTTTAAAGCCAGACCAAACAGAAAAAGAAGTAAAATGGATGCATGGACCTGCAGTGTCAGCCCTCTGTCACACTCACCTGTCTGCAATACTTGCAGATTTGATTTTGTCTATGACAATGACCTGTTTGTTGCAGCACATCGAGGTAGTTAGTGCAACCCCAAGAGCAGCACCAGGAGTTTTGGCAACTTCAACTAGGAGTGGCCCAGATGCTGTTGCTACTGAATCTGTTAAAATTAGACAACAAAAGATCAGTATTATACCAACATGGTATTTATGCCATTTTCATGATTTCCCCACATAAAATATGCATGGCTATTCTATTTCTCTAACCAGATAACATGCCACTTCAAGAAATTCTGGAATAGCATCATTTAAGGTGTCAATAATCAGCTCTTCATGTTGAAAATGATAAAAGCAAGAGGAAGTTAGTGAATCCAGGATGTTGGAAAGTTTCAGACTGTGTCAGAATCAGAGATGGACCAGATGAGGGAAACAGGATGTGTTAGTGAATCACTCTCTTGAACAACTGAAGATTACCTGGAATTTAAAACAGGCATGCTGGAAAAACAGAATTAATTTAAAAGGTAGAAAATTATCTGAAGAAAATGAATAAGTGAATAGGTTAGAGAAGGAAGCCAAACTAACTTTCTCAAAAGAAGATGAAGGTCTGTGGACAGCACCTATAATAACCAAATGAAGAAGGTAAAGAAAAGGTCTACAAGAAATCCTTCACAAAAAGAAAGGACAATTTAGGAGAAAATGGTGGAAGTGCAGGAGGCATGACAGCTAGAAGCAGTAAGAGGTAAAGCAAAATACTTGTGAGGAGGTTCAGAAGATACTTGTAATATCCTGTCACTGGCTAAAATACTGACTTAAAACAGGGCATAGATAGTCATTATCGATGACTGTAGTGAGAACTATAGCCAAGAGAGACAAGTGCTAGACACAACAAAGCAAAAAGACAGTAGGCTTCTTCCTAAATGCCAAAACAAAGCAGGCAGTGATCAGGGTGAGGTAGATTCTGGAGACTGGCTGAGAACTCTGACTAACTAATACCCACTGATGAAAGCTCATCTCAGTGGAGTAAGATACAGTAACAGAAGGTGTCCTTTAAGGATATAAAAAGACTGAGACAAAGAGAGGGCTATCAGAAGCCTTTGCAGGTGCTTACAATGAGAACAAGGAAAAACTGAATAAACAAAGACTTATGGGGGATCAAAGTTACCAAATGTCCTGCCAGCAAACAGGAGAGATCGATATTCACAACATACTGGAGCCAGCTGTAAGGATATAAAGACAATATTCAATTGTGATCTGTCTCAGAAGACACTAAGATTGAAACAGTAAAAGAACTGCAGCTGGGCTTTCAAGTATGGAGGAGAGGACAGATATAAGATACTCCATTCAGTTGCAGATCTAAAAAATTAGTCCAAAAATGTAATATTGACACAGAAGAGACAGTGAAACTGCATTATCATACAAAACTAACAATCTATATAATGATAAAAGAAATTGAATGAGAGAGTGATGAACACTCAGCAAACGTGCTCTTCCTCGTTAGCAAGTAATGTAGGTGAACTGCCTACAGAAATGGAGTGAAAAAAGGTTGGAGGGAATAACATGAAATATCAGAAAAGCATCAGTTAATTATTATAGACACAACTTGAAATAATTTTTATATTCCTGCTGGTGTTCTTTCTCTTCAGGTTTGAAATCTGGGGTCTTGAAGGCAAGATTCAGTAATTTTGAAAGTGGTCATTATTCCTGAGTGATTAATTTTTGTGCCCAAGTAGGGCTGAAATTTTAAAGTCCAAACCTTCACAGGCACTATCAAAGTAAGCTGCCCCACAAACCTGAACTGATCTTTAAATTCTGAGCCAAAAGAATAGAATCCACCCAGTAACATTTCTGCCCAGAGCTTCAAGCACTAAACAGCTTTAAAGCTGGATGAATTACTCTCAGCAGCTACCTGTCTTTCTCTAGTAACTAAAGAAGGAGTTTGTCAAAATGAAATTCCTGTCTTAGATGACTTGGTTAAGGGTCTAAGTAAGGCAGGATGCATGCAGTGCCTTGCATACAGCCAAGTAAGTATGTCAGCAGAGCAGAATTTAAGTATTCCCTATTCCCATTCCTGCACTAAGAAACAATTATTTTCACCTTAAAAACTTTCCAGTGGTTTCTGGAGCTACACACAAGTTTCACGTTTACAAATAAATGGGAAGAAGACTCAAACAATGTTTGTCATCAGTACCTTGACAAAGGTTTTAACTCACATTGATCCAGAAAATGGCAAAACCCAACTTGCACAAGTTCTTTCTGCAATGGTTGCCTTGAGAAGAGGAAACTGAATGCAAATATCTGTTGAGAATGTGTAAATCTTCCAAGCTGCTGGTCCTTTTTCCAGTTACTTGGGAAACCGCATAAGCACGATCAGCTTATGCCTGAGCGCTATTTCCCAGGTGCCTGCTGAAATACACTGGGAAGGCAAACCAAGGCAGACAGGATGAATAAATAAGATAACTACATTAGAGGGACCAGAAGAAAAGAAATGGAGTGAGTCTAATGGTGGAAAAGAAGCACAAGGAAGAGAAACCAGAAGGCAATAATCAAGCACACATTCTGTGACAGAGAAGAATTAGTTTTTCATGCTGAAGTAAAGCATGGATATGAAAAATGAATCATACAGGTATAAATTATTCATGTGTGAAGATGTTTCAGTCATTAAGATATTTACACCATGACTGAAGCACTTACACACTATGTTGATTTATTGACTATGTAATTACATAAGATACACTGATGAATATTTGCGTGAAAGACACTCTAGATTTTTGATTTTGTTAATAATTTTTCTCATTTTAGAGTACTGCATCTCAATCACTACAAGAGGCCTGATTAAAACCTCCCAGAGGAAGCAGCATTGCTTTCTGCATGCTAACATATTTCTCCAGCTAGATAGCAGCATACCTTCTTTATTTGACAGCTTAAATCACTGGCAACAAGGGATTTTATTCTGAATGTATGCTTTTATGATATGTAAATATACTAGATGATATAGAAAAGTTTTGGATAAAATAAGCAGTGTTACCAACCTCCTTTGCCTCAGCAGATAAACACAAATAATTTTAAAAGTTGAAAAATGTATTTTTAACCTGATAAAGAGATCACATTACATGTGTTTCTTTATGTCCTTGTAAATGTATGTATCTGTTAATCCTTACTGATTCTCATGGTATCTGAAATCCAGGTCAACAACTGGTGGGGGGTGGAGGGCAAAAAATACTAGGATTCCCACAGTGGGGAAACCAAAAAGCAAGCTGCTTGTATTAGGCAGCAGAGGACCTACATGTGAAACAGTACCTTTAAATGCCCTAGAAAGGGGAAATCTTCAGTCATAGCTTGCAATCAATAATGACAATAAATCCACAGGAAACCAAACTTTTTCACTCTATTATGTTTTTTGTTGTTTTTTTTTTTTCTTTCCAAAGCCTTCTTGTGCTTAAAGCTGGGAAGTACTGCTATTGAGCTTGTTCCTGTAGGAACACTGAGCTCTATTGCTGCTATCTGTGCTCTGCAGCTTCTCACTTCTCTGACTGTAAGGTTTGGGGTGCTCTTTTACTTTTTTCAAAGTCATGGCAACACAGGTACAAATAGCTTAAAAGAGCTTGACACAGAGGAAGGATGTCAAAATAGATTTTGACTCTAAAGAGCCAGCTGGACCAACTGAAACACACAGCTTCAGAAGACATCAGATGACATCTGCTACTGACCTCTCTTGAATGCTGCTGTACCTTATAGCAATGATGTGACAAATAAGTGGATATCTTACTATCTCACACTAATTTTCCACATTTCTTCTCTATTAGGTGTTCCCAGACTAAGAAGTTTTTCACCTTTTAATTGTATATTGCAGGTCCATGTAGCCTTCTCAGTTGTGATTCTCTGACTGAAAGTAGTCAAAAAAAATCCAGCAAGGTGCTGGTTCAGATCAGAAAAAATGCATACGTCCTTAAACCTTGTAGTTCTTGCAATGCAAAGTTTTAACACTTTTGTAGCAGTGCCTTTACAGAACCAAATGTGCCTCACTTATGTTAAAAGCAGAAGACAGTATTTCACTGAAATATTTTTTCTTGATCAGAGGAGTGTGCTCTCCTACTTCTCATTTTTTTTTTTTTTTGTTCCCTTCATACAAAATCTTTGCAGCCTACAGGTAACAAGAATGGTTGGACAGCTGGACTTTGCGCTCTTAGAACTCTTTTCCAACCGTAACAATTCTATGATTCTAAGTAAAGCAATCTCTCCCCCAGGTAGGAGCTTCTTCTCCATTCAGTTCTTGTCTGTACACCCAAAACTTTCTTTCTGCTTTTCTGGAACGCTAGTTTTTATACCCAATACCTATGTGCCTCATATTCAGACTAGTGGATCACAGAAGCATATCTTAGTGAAGTTAAGGAAAATTGTTAAGAACTGGAAAAAAAAATCCCTGAAATCTTTGATATTCTTGCCTTTAAGAGCAAAAAGTTGGAATATTTACAGAAAATCGTGATTGAACAAATCAGTTTAAATTCCCCAATCACTCCCAAATGCCTATTCTTGCTTTCCTCTGCTCTCTCTGTGCTTTTTTGAATTCACAAAAATCAATGATCCTTTTCCAGTACCCCCTCAGCAATCATATATGCGACAGCTCTGATGTATAATCATTTACTGTTCCCCAAAGAACCCACTGAGTAAACTCTCATAGAAGGGCACTCACAAATCCTTAAACTCAGAAATGCACCACCATTTCCTTGAAATTGCTTTCTTTAACAAAAACCAACAGAATGCAGGAGGAGTACGTATGTATGAGTATTCGTGTATACGAGCCAGTGTGAGTTCCAGAAAGGGTCCAATACAAAACACTCCATCGCAGACAGTTCTTACTACAGAAAGGTTGAGACATCACAGCATTCCACCGTCAGCACTCAGCACACAAGCAGAAGGTACTTAGAAATGGCACTGATCAGTCTGGTGTGTAAGGCACAGAATAAGAAGCCAAATGTGTGCCTTTATTTGGCACCTCAGTCTCAGTTGAGAATAACATACAATGTTGGTTGCCCAGAGAAGTTGCAAAGTGTTTTGAAGAAATCCAAGTTCTTGGGGTTTTCCCTGTCTTACTTGAAAGAAAAAATAAGTAGAAGAAGCTCTTTTGGACATATATATCTATTTAGCAGGTTGCCCAGAGAAATTGTGGATACCCCATCCTTGGCAGTGTTCAAGGCCAGGCTGGATGGGGCTCTGAGCAACTTTATCTAGTGAAAGGTGTCATCCAGGAACTGAATGATCTTTAAGGCCCCTTTCAACCTAAATCATTCTATGATTGACAAAACAATCAATGGTGGGGAAAGCACAGCAGGTGTGGTTTTGCCAGTCCATTCAGAATCAGCGTGCTAGGGATTAGCCCCCCTCTTTCCTGCGCTAAGAAACAAGAGTTGAAACATTAAAAGCTTTTTGCTTTTATAACACAAATGGATCCAAACACCATAGGCTTATTACCATGAGTTTTGAGTATTTGCCATTGCTTAGGGAAGCTAGATCACCAAAATGCAAAAATTAAAGCTGATACAGATCTTACAGGGCACTTGAAATTCACAGCTAGTTGCACAAACTTGAGACTAGATAACCAACCCAAAGAACAGGCAGGACTTCGAACAGACTTGATGAATTTTATTTCTAAGATCCGTGGCTTTAGCAGTGACACTCCATACAGACTATTTTGTAAGGTCCTTTACAGTACTGCTCCGCTGACAGCGGAACAACATAAAGGCACTCAGGGACTCTGTGTGCATTCACATCCACTCTTCTTCATTAACCCAAAGTGTATTCATTACTGTGAAACAGTATCTTAAACTACACTTAATGCATCTTGTCATTCTCTGTGTGGTTTTTGTATTCTTAAGGATTATTTCTTTTGGATGAATACCAGCCCAAACCCCCCATTTTTTTTGTGTTCATTAAAACACTTTCTTTAGAAGACTGATACACTTAAAGTTGTCCCAACTCTTCACAGTCTGGTGGCAAGACTGAACTCCTAGCTGTGACAGTGAGATTAATAATCCTCTATGACGGTGTGGCTCCTCTATTTCCCCTCTCATGTTTCCCTGAGACTGCCATAGAGATAGGCAGTCAATTATCTGTCTTTTCCATGATCTCTTGCAAAACAAGAGCCACAACCAGAAACGTGTGTGCGAGAGAAAGATCTGCTGGAAGTGGGGTAAGGTTTTCTCTACCTTTCTCCTTCCTTTGTGCTTCAATCCACTAACACCTTTCTTTTTCTTTCTCCAGGTTTCACCAAGTCACAGATGAAAAGAGTTGACAAAATCCTGCTTTTGGCCTTGTTCTTCATCTACATGATAAAGCACTTAGGCTATCTTGCTAGCATTTTAAATTTCCTTTGTAGGGGCATTTTCATTCACTCATTTTTTTTACAGCAACTAAATAAATGGCTAGCCAAGTCTCTTACAGAGAGCTGAGTGCTGGTTATTTAAATACTGATGTTTTCTGGGCAGTGGAGGTGGGGGGGGGTGGGAGGTCACTTATTTATGTAATACTCTTTCCTTATACTGCAAAGATAATTTGATCTCCATTTTGCAAAGAAAGGATATAATTACATATTTTTAAAGATTATCTAATTAAGAAATTGAGATTGGGATCATGGGCCAATGGTTTCAAGAGGGAATGTAGCAGCAAGGAAGAGAGGCAGGAATTAGACTTCTGCAGTGTTTAAAGGGCACAGGAACAACATTCAAGATGCCCTACAGCTGGGTAGCACCATTATCACTCACTCAGAGTAATATTATTTCATTCCTCATACGTTTGTGACTAAAGGTCATAGATGAACCACACACAAGACATGATTCACGGTACTGGCTTTGGTATTCCGTTCTACTAATATTGCATAATGTTTGCACCCTGGCTTTGTTCATGCTTCATTTAGCAGAGTAACCTTTTATTCATCTCAGATCTTATGGGTAAAACAGAATCAATGACAGCTAGCAAGCTCTAAAAATTATTTCTGGAAAGCTAAGGAAGCTGTGAACCTGTTGCAGTAGGTCCAGTGGAGGGACATGAAGATGTTCAGAGCACTGGAGTACCTCTCCTGTGAGGATGGGCAAAGAGAGATGGGGTTGTTCAGTCTGGGGAAAAGAAGACTCTGGGAAGACCTCACTGTGGCCTTATAGTACTTGAAGGAAGCTTGTAAAAAAGATGTAGAGTGACTTTTTATACGGGCAGATAGTGATAGGACAAGGCAGAAGAGTTTCAAACTAAAAGAGGGGAGATTTAGTTTAGCTGTTAGGAGGAAATTCTTTACCAGAAGATGGTAAAGCACAGGTACAGGTTACCTAGAGAAGCTGCAGATGCCCTATCCTGGGGGTGCTCAAGGCCAGGTTTGATCGGGCCCTAGGCAACATGATCTAATGGGTGGCATCCCGGCCCATGGCAGAAGGGTTGGAACTAGATGATGGTTAAGGTCTCTTCCAACCCAAACTTTTCTATGATTCTATAAAATAGAGTAAGCTGACAATATATTACAAACAATATTTGTGGAGAAAGGATGGCAGTTTTTAATAATAGAACAACTATTTAAAAATTAAATAATGTTCTTGTTCAAAGTGTCAGTGTCAGTCTCCAAGGCCCAACCTACAATCTACCATAAAATATGAGTGCTCCTTGCATTCCCTTGATTATGGTGTATCATGTGTTTCAGGCAGGCTGTAGAACAAGCAACAGCTGTTCTAATTTTACCTGGCTGAACTAGAATTAGAGAGGCAAAACAGTACTAAAAATATATCTACAAAAGAGTGTATTTTCCATTATTGCAAGTAACAGGACAGCACTGGAGCTGCTAGTCTACTAACTGAAAGAAAGATCACAGAGTTCACAGGAAGAAAACCATAAAATTCCTGCTAAGGGAAAAAGACACCAACTGCATTTTATAGCCTCTCGCCTTTAGAATAATCAAATTTCAAAAATGATAAATAGGAATAATTCCTAGTGGATGCCAGCAGCATGAGTGACAGCAAAATCAGAGAGACCTCTCAACCTCAGAAAGGAAGATGAAGACATTATTCCCTAAAAGAACGTGCCGCCTATTACCCCCCCATACACAAGCAATTTAATATTCTTGTCAACTGACCGGCACAGTCTTTCCATTTTCCTCTTGTTGCCCAATTCCTGCATATCACTTATATGCCTCTAATTCAGCCAAGTTCTTCAAATCAAAAGCTTAGGAGCTGCCTTTACCTAATTTCATACTTTGCAACCTTAGCCCCACCATCCTTCTCATCTAAGAAATGTCACTAACCAGTTGAAGAACCATCCCTGACTTCAAAATGCTCCCAGAGTGTGGGTGTGGATATATTCAAAATTAGGTTGGGACTGTCTCAGACTATCTCTCATGTTCAGACCATAAAAACCTGCCTAATCCCCTTTTGCTCAAAAGACTTGCCCCAACTCTCGGGATGCTGCTTCCTCCTATTTACTCTATACCATGCTCACACCTTTCACTTTTACTAGGCCCCTTCCCTGCTCAAAAGCTGTATAAAATCCCAATCTCTTAATTTATCTGTATTTTTCTTGTCACGTGCCCTTTTAATCTAGAATGCGATTTGTCTATTGCACAATTTACAACACAGAAGGGACTTGGTAGATGATGCCTGTACAGAAAATCCTGGATGTGCCTCTTTAAGGATAGTCTGAGTGCATTTTAAATAAGGCCAGGCCCTGCAATTTTCTTCCTTTGTTACCTTGAGAAAGAACACCACATAGAAAATTCAGGTGGCACTTATAAGAACTCAAATCTCTAGCCCTGATGGCAGCACATGCTTTCAGAACTTGGGAGCCTACAAGTACACCTTTATGGTTAGTTTGCAACCAGAGCCTCAACTACCACCTTTCCATTGAAGGATGGCTCCTGAAAACTGCCCTGAAACACTAGAGCATTAGATTGACTGTGAAATGCTTGCAGAAGTCAGAAGCAATGGATTTCTGCCTGCCTTTCATTCCAGGAATGGAACCTACAAATAATCGTTTTAAAAAAACATCTTCCAAAATGAGACAGACCCCCAAAATGGCACAAATAATAAGTCCTCTGCTGAGGCCCTATTTTTTCTATTGCACTAAGCATAGATTAAATCAAAGAACCATAGAATGGTTTGCGCTGGGAGGGACATTAAAGATCACCCAGTCCCAGCCCCTCTGCCATGAGCAGGGACACTGTGCACTACACCAGGTTGCTGAAAGCCCAATCCAGTCTGGTCTTGCACACTTCCAATGATGGGACATCCAAAACTTCTCTGGGCCTGACAGACAGATATATATGTCCAAAAGAACTTCCCATACTTATTTTCTCCTCCAAGTAGGACAGGAAATAAAATGCACAAGAACTGTGATATCTTCAAAACTCTCCATCTCTTGCATGATTCTGTGTCTGACTAATCACAACTAATAGAACAAATAAGGGTAGCACAATGTGCACCTCTGCCTGCAAACTAAGACGCAGCTGGTGTGTCAAATTTTACATCTGCCAACCTCGGAAGCATGTCCATTAGGACACACTGAGCTGCAGTACTCATCAATTATGCCTGTTTTGACACAATGCCCCTAAGTTCCATCTAATGGGAACAGTACTAATTAGAATGGGACTGGATTCTCCTCAAAAGCCGACAGAACACAAAGCCCCTCACTGCTGTCACTTCATAGATGGGAACAAACATTGCTAACACCCAAGCACGCAAACTCTGCATTGAGCTGACAATTCCCATCTGTCCAAGGCTCCTCCAGGACATCTCTGATAATCCCAAAAGCTTAAGAGCAAAGATGTGCCATGGATAGTTCGGACACCTGGATAAGAGAACAGTTAAGGCAAATAAGGACAAGTCAATGCTGTGTTAGTGAGATACCTCAGCTGTCCCCATCTCTCTGCTATGGCAGTGGGAGCTGAAGTTCTGGAAGCAGCAGAGACACATAAGCAAGATGCTGCGCCTGTGACAGCCACTCCTGTTTGTCAACAGGATGACTGACTCACGTGCAGCCCCATTCCCATTCAGCTGGGCTGCCTGGTGCATGTGAGCTGCACGACTTGCAGGACCTTGCTCAGGCATCCTCTGTACTGAGACATACCAACTTATACACTCATTGTTACTTACTATTTGCATGTATCAGTGACCTCTGCACACAAGCTAACTGCAGTGTCTGCCTTGAAAAGCTGACCTTGGGCGTGCTTCTGCTAACATTGACATCAACTGATTTGGTTTGGTTGAACAGGCAGGAGTTTCAGACTAGTCTAAAACACTCCTCTGCAAAGCCTATTAGGTGACTATGAACCAGAAGAAAAAAAAAATTAAACCATACATTGCTGTTCATAACAGATAATATGAATTTCTAATGGGTACTACAGCATCAGTACCACTTTTTTCTCCCCGAAACTTTGGTCTCTTCAACAATCTGTGCTCTAGCACAGATGTCTTAAAAATAATTGGTGCATTGGCACAGCCACATTATAGAAGGCTACCACGCAGAAGGTTGAGGCTGAGATATGACCTGGAGGTTTTTGCACTGAGGACCAGAGAGAGAGTTCTTCTGCTTTCAGGGGTTGCACAAACTTTGATAAAATGAGTGAGAACAAAAGTTTATTAACTAGCCTCTCTTTCTGCTTTGGCACTGCCTGAGCAGCAGTTCAGCAAAAACATTTCAAAGAAATAGAGAAAATAGTTTAGGTAAATGGCCCTTAAATCCAACACAGAAGCCATGACTTTAAACATAAACTCTTTGATCCCTCATTGCAAAAATAATCTAGGATTGCCTATATACTTTCAGCTTTTCCCTTCCCAGTGCTTGTTCCAAACAATACAGAAACAGTACTACTGGGAGTATTCACACATTTAAAGTAAAAGGAATTTTCTATATCCCCCTGTTCTCTGCAGCATACATTTCCAGCAAAACCAATTCCCCGTATTTCTGCTCTGAAAATCCCAACTAAGCAATAACCTCTAGAAACCCAAGTGGCCCATAACTGTTAAGAGTCACAGCAATGAGAAGGGCACTCTATCATCTGCTACCTCAGCAGACAGCCTGCCAGCTTGCTGCCAGGGTCACCTTTGGCAAGGTTCCCATGTGGCTCCTCCTTTGCTGCAGGACAAGCCATTTACCTCCTGCCAGAGCAGCTCCCGCTGCCAGGCTCGGAGGGGCTCCAGGTCCTCTCATGCCCCTGGTCTGGTGACTTTGCTCTTTTTGAAGATGTTCCAGTGCTCATATTTGTAATTAAGCAATTACTGAATTTATGTAAAGGAGAAACTGTGAAAAACCCTTTTCATCTGTGTTTCTTTTTGGTCTGTTTCTTTGGTTTTGGTTGTTCTTTTTCTTTTACCAGTGAAATCCACCTAAATTTACCTAAGCTGTAAAGACCTTAAAAAATTAGAGGTCACAGTGTTCAGAAGAATGCTATTCCATACAACACTGCTGAACTGACCATAAGAGAAAAATTATGCTTATGCAAGTTGTAAAAAACCCAAATGAGAAGTTGATTAAAATCTGCAGAACATCAATATAAATCATCATAAAAATACATGTACACCAATAAAGATCAGAAGTGTCTGTTTACAAACAGAATGACATTAACAGGAAAACATTATGGTCACCATGTGGGCACAAAGCACTCCAAACTTAATGATCCCCAGAATGAATATCGCCTGGATGTACTTATTTTTACCTCCCTTCTTTAATTAAATAAGCACATACACTTCCTTCTTCAAGAGCCTCACGCAGAAGGTAGACAGCGAATATTTAATAAGTAGCAACACTTCTCCCTTTTTTTCCATGCTCATGCCTTAATCATTACACAGTATTCTCAATTTTCTCTGAGCATATGTGATGGGGGAGAGCTGTTGTGTGCTGCAGCCTCTGAGTATTCCCTACAACATATGTTTATTAATAATTTTCCTCTTATAATCACCCTTTAGAGAAAAAGCATGGTGTTTTCCCTGCTGTAGAGATAAACAAACAAGGATCAAAGAATTTAAGGTTGAAAGCATCCATTTGTCTGGAGCAGACAGTTTAAGACACTTATGCTGGGGTTCCCCACACCAAAATGCAGACCTCTGCAGGGCAGACATGAAGTAGCTACACCTGAACCTAAGCTCTCTCTACACCATCCAAGACACGTGGCATTTAACAAATGTCTTTCACCTGTCCCAGTTTACACATCTGCATCAAGATGAGAGATGCTTTTTTTATAACATTTCTCTCACATGACTGTTTTTCAGATCACTTAGTACTATGCAGCAGGTGACTGTGGAAGGTAAAATGTATGCAGTCATTCCCATTAAAATCTATAATGTAGCAAATGTACCAAGGCATCTGAGTAAGGCTGCACAGGCATCTTTAATTCTCACACTGCTAATCCCTGAAGAACTGAACTGAAAGGATCTTTGCAAAGACAAGAAAAAGCTTTCCCCGTACACAAAATCTGTTGGAAAAGCCAACACAAAATGCTGCTTCTCCTGAGCATACTGAGGTGTATAATTTCAAAGACTTCCAACAGCAGCTAAGTTTGGGTGGATTTTTACTGGGATAAGCAGAAGAGACTTTCCTGAAAAAGGCTTTCTCTCCCTCAACCACCACCCACTCAACTGCATGGCTGTCTTCCAGTGCTTCGAATAGACACGTCTTCACAATGCAAAGTTTCTCCAACTTTCTCATCATAGGCAAAATAACTTTCTCTAAATTCATTCCTGCAAATGGTGGAAAAATTTTGCCTGAAAATACTTTGCAAAGAAATACAAAATCCAGTTCTAGGCAGTTACCTGGGGGAAGGTAGAAGGGGGCCACAAGAAAAGCCTTAGTGTAAACTGCTGAAGTTTGCACTGTTCTTAAAATCACGGGTTTAACTGTGAATCAGTTTACTGAAGTATCAAAAAAGCCACTCCTCCAGCAAGGGAGCTCTTAACTACAGAAAGGATACATCCTTTCTTGTTCGCTTTTCCTTTGATGGTGTTTTCTAGTTTAAACAAAGCAGCTGATGCTTCTCCCACATTCCATATCCAACTAAAGAATGGCAGGATATACTGAGACAGACCAGCATCATCAGTGCCTTGCCATGATTTATAAAATCAAATGTTGACATTTGAAATCTGGTCTGTTATGTGAAAGCCAAAAACCAAACAAAATTAAATGCATGGTGGCTGCTCATCTAAGTTTCTCTGTCATGTTCAAGGGTAGAAGCTTTCTGTGTGATCTGGATCTAAAGTGAGATGACCTATAAAACTTAGCACAAAACTGGCTATTTCATGTGTGCACACCTTGTTCCCATGCTACTGCTAGAGTACCAGAAGAAAAGTATCTTAGCAAAGCGGCGAAGAGAAAAAGGGCCTGGCATGTTTTCTTTATTAGTAGAAAGGAGAGGACTGAGCAGTAACCGGGTGTAATTAAACAGTTTAAACAGCACAATTTAAAAGTAATCTGCATCAGTTGGGTCTTTGCAATATGAGTATTTTCTACACTTCAGACTCGAGTTGGCTGTAGAATCCCCAATTTTATGCTGGCAAGAAAATAAAACATTGATTTAGTGATGCAAACAGTGCTTAAATTAGAAAACCTTTATGCTGGAAGAAGACATATTTGTTGGTACAAACTGGGCATCCATTTGGTGAGAACTGAGGAGGGGTACAGAGAAACATGGGTCTGCTGTTTATTTCCCTTTCAGCAAAGCTCTTCAAACATAGGACATGGGCTTTTTTTTGCCTTTGGATCCTATTTTAAATCCCAGCTGAAATCAGTTAAAGAAAGTCTTCTGGCTGAGTCAAACATGCTTGGACCAGGCCTCTGCTGCTAACTTCGTGAAAGGCACCTGACCTACAGGTCAATGGTTCTTGTTCTCTTCCTAAGAACTTATGATAGCATGAAAAACCTACTAAATTCTGTGGAGAGAATCACCTAGCAGAGCGTATTCAACAATCATGATACATGCAATTACTAAATTAAACATTTATTTTCAAAGAAGGAAGTCAAATGTGAATAACAACAGCTAGCTGTAAACTGCTGGTAGCCTCCCTCAGCCAAAAAATGGCATAAAGAATTGCAGGGAGAAATGTTTTCGATATTCTTTGCAGCTATGGAGATGTTGTGTCAAAATCATATTAATGACAAAGAGGAAAACCACAGGATGTGTGTGTCTGCAGTTCGACTTTTTCTTCTTTTTTTTGTTTTTTTTTTTTTTTTTGTTTAATTTTAAGCTTCTTGAAGCCTTTAGATTTCAATTAAGAACTCAGGCAAGACTACCTGAATCAGCAACAACTTTTGGACATAAAATAAAGGATAAACAAAAAACAAATGAGGAGTTTTTTTAAAAAGTGTTGAGGGACTTCCTGGGTAACATAAGACACATCCCAAAGCTCTGCCTCAAGGTATACATATTACCATCTTTTCATGTATATAACCTTTGGATTGTCTGGCAGAAAAAAAGGGAACCTAACCCTGTAATTCAGAGGCCATTTGGCTTAGAAATGCTTGTGCGTAAATACAATAGGAAACCTTACCCTAAAGAGCCCTTTCTTTCTCATTATCATCCTCAGCTCCCTTGTTGTCTGCTCCTTTTTCTCCCCAGAGCCTCATTGCCTTTGATGCCTTACAGCCAGTTTCATCTACTGGTAAAGCCCTACTCTGTTCCCAGTTTCATGGAGGCAACCTGAGGGTGTGGGTCACCACATGACTTAGGACTCACTTCAAGAAAGAGGGCTTTTAGAGGTGCGGGTTTTGCACGTAAATATGCAATTTTATCAGCCAGAAAAGAAATGTCTGGAGGCACACAGGATGAAGGAAGAAACTTCAGCTTGCCACAGCTTTACCTGCAACATCAGGAAGCTGTCATATCCTTCATTACTCATCTCTTCAGGAGGGCTCAGTACTCAGTTTTTGGCTGCAGTGAGCCATGACATTTCTGCTAGAGTCAGAATCACAATTAAAGATGAAACCAGTGAATGGTCTAGATAAGTACTCTTCATAAAACCACTGCCACCCTCTTCTCCTCTTCCAAGAAGAAAACAGGTAAGATACAGATGTAACCTGAAGTCAGGTGCTTGCCTTCAGTTTATTCTGAATGGAAGTTCAATTACCACCGAAACACTTTGTTAGAGTTCTCCAGCATCTAGACTGAAATAACAACATGACCAAGCAATAATAGTTGCCCGAATATTCTGGCCAGTATCCTTACAACTGAAAATCATGGGACTCACAGAAGACCAAAGAGCGGTAATGTAAGTCACCAATGAATTGATTAAAACAAAGATTAAAAAACTACATTTAAAAATATAAGCTAACACACAGAACAACTTTTGTCAGTACTGTTTCCCCAAACCACTCTGATAAAGATTGAGTTCACAGGCTATGAAATGATCCTTTTAAATGAACAAACAGTTGTAAACAAGCATTTAGGAAAAAGATAAAAAAACAGGTTAGCATGGGTGTTTAAAATCAACAGTAAGGAAATGTGGTTTAAACAGCAAATAAACAGAGAACAAAACAGTTCACCCATTGTACAGATGAGCAACACCATTGGAAGTATAATTTTGTGTAACAAGATCGTGTTGTGTAACAAGATGTGGCACTGGTGCAATTATCTTCAGGAACTAAGCTGATTTCAAGATAAACCTGTTCACCTAAAATTCTGTTTTCCCCACCACCTGCATTTCCAGCTCACAGACCTTACACTGTCTTCTTTGAGCAGTACACATTTCCAGTGTGCTGAGTACTAGATGGTGCAATCTCATAGGATCAGCTTCAGATCTCATTCACACTGGTTTTGCACTAAAACACCATTAATTTAGATCATGTTTAGGCAAAATATCTTAAAATAGTCATACTTTGAAATCCATCTCTTTTCAGCATAAGTGTTCTGTAAAATGATTAATGAACCATGAACCTTACTGTAACAGAATAAAAATCTGCATCCCAGTTTAACCTCTTAGATTATGCCTGGTACAGGTACTCCAGCAAATGACCTGAGGGATTCCTGGGTTTTTTCCCCTTGCCCTGTCAGGCACAGTCCAGATGTCTCATACCCAGGAAAAAAAGTCGAAAGGATGGAGTAGTTCACTTCCAGATTTTTTTAAATGCCTCTCTCAGGCCAAGTCTTGGAAGACATTTAGTATTTTCCTCTCCCTGGAATGGAGGCAGGACTGGCGCCTTTCTGCTCTTAGTCCCTTAGAGACGGGCCCTTTTAGAGACAGGTTCTACGGTTACAGCCCAAGTTCTCTCTAGTATAAAGAAAATCAGATCTTAGTCCCTAAGTCTCTCAGATGACTGCAATGGCACTAACACAAACCTGGGGCCGTATTTTTTTTAATTGGATTTTTTCTGATTACGAAATTTCTTTTGCTTTGAATTGCATGGCACATACAAAAGATCCTTTAATCTCCACAAAACTTAATTATCACCATTCCTGTAAAACTTCCACCTCTGCACTCTGAATTTAAGTAGTTCAGCTCCCTGCTTCATTTTTTTTTTCAGACCAGCACAACGCAGGATACCTCATTATCCTGTTGTTATCACAGTCTCTGTTACCCAACATGCTAAGTAACAGAGAAGCTGCATTTCATGGCATATCTGGATAGCCCTCACGTGAAGTGGAAAGATTTGATCAACCCTTTATTCCCCATCTTTTACTAAGTATCTGTGAAGGTTATTTGCTCCTTTGCTCTGCTTGCTTGAAGCCTGGATGGTGGACAGGAGAGATTACAACGGGAATCTTCTCCTTCCATAGTTTGTCTTTAATTACTTATAAAAAGAAGTACAATAGCATATTTTTAATAGGTAAACACTGCTTCCACTTGAGGAACCAAGCCCTTGAATTAGCATCTAAAATATTGAGGTCATGTGCTTTGTAAGGAGATACCAACATAGCTTAGCAAGCGTCTCCTTTAATGAATGCCCATCTTGAAATACATTTGATATTTCAGACTGATTTCTTGTAATTGTAGACTATTTAGATTAACCGCATACAATGACAGGCTTCATCTTCCTGACAAGTCTGTGAAGACAAATTTTTCCACCACTCTCAGTACCCAGCAAGTAAACCAGAATATTTTCATATACAAAGTGGAACTCCTCCCTCTTCCTAGTTATTTACAACATTTAAATTGTATCTTTAGTTTTCTGTTTCAGGGACATCTCATTTCACCTTTACAGTTTTTTTCTCCCATATGAAGCAATGTTTATTAAGCTGCTTTTAATGAGGTCATAGTTTCAAAAGCACTTGAGATAAATTTTAATTGGACCTATTAGAGTAATTTGTAACTTAAATGGTTCAGCTAAGCTCCCTTTATTTCTCTTTAGGGATGATCAAGAAGTTTGTAAAGAAAGAAATACCTGTAAGATTTATGAAATCCTTGTAAAACATGACAACTCCTCCCTTCTGTAATCACCTACTTGCACAATGGCTATTAAACTGCAGCAGCAAATCACAACCAGACAGAAAAAAGAAAGTAAAAAAAAAATTCTGTAGGGCAAATAGACTTGGGAATTATGGAAATCATAGTTTTCTGGTTAAAAGATCTTGTTTTTAATTGCTTGCAACTTACAACTTGGCCACAGTACAAATATTTGGTGTGATTTTTTCTTATGATGGCTACCTCTCTCAGATTTTTCTCTCTCCTCTTAGTTATTTTAGATTAAACAGGTCATTAGGAAAAGCCATAGTGGTTTACCCCACCTCTCCTGCCCCGCCCCCTGAAAATTCTATGGGCTTTATATTGAAATTTCACGTTCCCTATGTATCTTCTCTACCTGACAGATCTGGCACTGAGAATAAAGAGCTAAGAAGAGGATGAGAAGGACTTCTTGGGCAAGAAGATGAACTGAGGTGAGAGGGTTATTGATCTGAAAAGAAACTGCAGAACAAGAAACTTGGGAATGGTTTGCTAAGAGACAGGGACAGGAGAAAGGGCTAAAGAAGGACAGGCATGTAAATTGCAAAGGCCTTTAGGAGATGGAAATCAGCAGTGTGAGAGAAACGTGTCAGAAAATTACCTAAGCCTTATTTGGCAAAAGACAGCAGAAAAAACTGGGCTGTAAGGACAGGGAATAGCATGTTGGGGATTTAGGGCCTTCTAGAAAAGAAGACTCAAACTAGGTCAGTAAAGAAAGGAAAAATCAAGCAGCTACTGGGAAAAAGACAGTAATGCAGCTCAGAACCAGGATAAAGAACAAAGAATGGAGGAAAGAAGCATCACGTTTGCAGAAAACAGACAGGAAGGAACACGGGATCCAGAACCCTTGGGTTGTTCTCCACTTTCAGCAAACGTCTTCGAAACCCTGTGGTCACATGTATGCATCAAGACTTTTCTGGTCTCCAGGAAGCACATGTGTTCTGTGTTGGACAGCTGGTCTGACAACCCAGCTAACACAGAGCAGGCTTAGTGGCTCTCACTCTTTTGAGGAACTAATCAGGTACAGATGTCAGAAGCTTGAAGTTGTTTCAACAAAGAAACCTAGGTAATGGTACATAAAAATGTCAGTGCTGTTAAGGATGTAAGCTTACACACATACTGGTAAATGACAATCTAAGAGTTGCTTATGCAACACAGGGATACCATTCACTGGTAAAACAAGTCTGTTTTCTTACAAGGCCCCATTCCACACCTCTTTTACTTCTCAGCAGTCCTAACAATGAAACAAATGTCCTACCCACAGGTGAAATCACAGTAAGTTTTGAGGAGCTAGCAGCGAATGAGTTGGGTAGGAGGTGTGTGAGGCATAAAGAGGGAACTGCAAGGAAAGCAAGGCTATGTAACATGGAGGGAACACCTGAGTGCTGCTTTTAAGTATCAGATTCTCTTTCTGTCACAATTTCTGTAAAGGCTGAAAAGGACCAACTGCATTGGGCACCAATTGCAAGCATTTTTCCATTTCATTATCATAGCCAGCAGCTGTATCTCCTGATCACACAAAGAACTCATCAATCAAGAACTGGATTTTGAATTTCAGTTTGAGTTTGAATCCAGCCCAAAAAGTTAGACTGTTTTTAAACCAGAATGCCTATTTACTTTAGGTTTTCATATTACCCTGCTGGCAGCTGCTTTAGATGCAGCCCAGAACACGTTTGGCTTTCAGGGCTGTGAGCACACATTGCTGGATCATGTCCAGCCTCTCCTCCACCAGCACCTCCAAGTCCTTCTCAGCAGGGCTGCTCTCCATCTGTCCATTCCCCAGCCTGTGTTGATACCAGGGTTTGCCCAGATCCAGGTGCAGCACCTTGCACTTGGCCTTATCAAACCACATGAGATTTCTATGGGCCCTCTGCTCAAGCTTGTCCAGGTCCTTCTGGATGGCATCCTGTCCTTCAGGTGTGTCAACTGCACGACTCAGCTCAGTGTCATCTGCCAGTATGCTGAGAGTGCACTTGATCCCTCTGTCTGTGTCATTAATGAAAAGATTAAATAGCACTGGCTCCCTGAGGGACACCACTTGTCACGGATGCCCATTAGGACTCTGAGCCACTGACCACTACCCTCTGGATGTGACCATCCAATCAATTCCTTATCCATCTAACAACAGTCCACACATTAAATTCACCACTCTTCAAGTTAGAGCAAAAGATGTGGGAAACAGTGTTAAAAGCTTTACAGAAGTCCAGAGAGATGACATCTCTCTTTCCCCTGCGCACAGATATAGCTACTCCACCACAGAAGCCCAATGGATCAGTCAGGCAGGACTTGCCCTTGGTGAAGCCATACTGGCTGTCTTGAATCACCTCCCTGTGCCTTAGCACAGCTTGACAGCACTACAGAGAGAATATTTATTTATTGTATACATCCACGGCTGACTGTCAGTTTGTACTGGTGTCCCTGATGCAGGCATCTGGCACTGACAGCAGAACACGCAGTGCGTTTGACAAACAAGTAAACTGCGCAGTAAGACGAGACTAATGTGCCACAGCACATAGATTTAAGTATCTGCTCAGCGAATGTGAATCACTCATTAACTTCCAGGAGAGACAAAAAATCCCATGTGTTTTACCTAGTGGGTATTTCTGGACCTGTTAGAGTTATGTCTGTGTCATCTTCTGCTCTAAGAAAGATCCAATACATATGTGGAATGACCTTGGGACTCTGAAGTTTTTTCCTTGCGATCTGCATATTGCCTGGAGCACTCAAACTGTGGCAGGATTAGGGCCTCAGGAAAAAACACCAGGAAATTAATAACTTTGCATTTAGACAAGGATCTGGGCAGTGCCTTCAATAAGCCTGTGGTCACACACTGGAGACAGAAATAAAACTCAAAATGAACAGCTGCATAAATAGGTTATTATCTCTCCTATGGGTCTTGTGACTGTACTGGATGCATACCTATCTGGACAGTGGCTGAACACACAGTCTCACTTCTAACATTTCCCAGTTGGCACGCTCAACATTTTGACTACCAGCATTGTCTTGCAGTATAACTTGTGTATGTGTTTTTGTAGCAATATTTCAAGTAGAGTAATGTTTCAACTAATACAGCTATTATGACCTTTGCTCTGCACATGAATTTTCATTCTATCTGTCTCTGAAGCAACATAACATAAGAAACCTTCTTCAAAGGTTTAAGCAACTAATTCATATTTAGACTTTCAAGGGATCTAAATCTATTGCCCTGTGACAGGCAGGAGACCAGCAGCTGCAGTCCAATGCTAGAGTATGCTACCTATCTGTTCTATCAAAACCCTGTAAGAGACAAAGGAAATGTTAATTTTAAGTTTGTAAAGAAACAGAATGAAAACGGTAGTGTGGAATCCTACAGGGGTCCTGACTTTACTTAACTTTCAAGGTCTTGCAACATTTATAAGGCTTATGAAGATCTTAAGTCAGTCCTCAGAGTCTCTGGGGCTCCTACTCCTTTGGGCTTGTAAAAACTCTAGCTTTTAAGGGTCTCCACAGCTCTGGATGCACTTGAGTGATATTGCTTTATGAAACTTAAGAGGCAGCCCATAAGTTCTTTTTTCTCCTCTCTTTCTTGCCTTCCACAAATTACTGTAAATCTACACTAGACCACAGATTACCTCACCTGTCTTTAAACTCTGCAAGTTTTCTTTCCCTAGTGCTCTTCTTGTCAGGCCAAATTGCTAAAAGGCCAGGCAGATTTCTTTAAATATACTCTCGTAAGATCATTACAGCATTAATTAATTAATTAATTAGCTTGTTTTAATGGGTGAACTTAAAGAGGCAAAAGCCTTGGATGAGGTTTGTTAAAGACTTACTAGCAAATGCCTGCATCAATAATCCCCTTTCCAGAAAGCTCTACGAGTGTTAAACATTGAGTTCAGAAAATTGAGGGTGTTGCTCTAGTTAAAATTGAGTGTTTCCATGTCAAAGTGACTCTGGTAGACTTGCAACAAAAAACAAGCTGACTGTTTCTGTTTTGTAGAGAATGCTTACAGGGTGCCACATTCCACCAAATTTATTCTGGCTCAAATAAGTGCAAGAACTGTTAAAGCCAGAGAAACATATGGAATTTGAATGTGCAATATGTTCTTTCACTCCTGAACACCACAGAGTGGTCTGAACTAACAAACACCCAGTGAAGAGATGAGAGAGAAAGATGTTGTGTCTCACAAGTACAACAGCTAAAAAAAGCTTCCTTTTGTGCCAAAATCCTGGCAATAGCTAGTAGTTTGTTTAACTACAGTATCCTTGATTCAAAGATTACACCAGCAGAACATCCAAGACTTAAGTAGGTTGTTCAAAAGATCATCAACAGCCATTTATGAACTAGATGTACATGAGAACGGCCAGAATTTACACTCAAGGTAGTAATAACTTGAACTTGTCTGATCACTTCCTGTAGGAGAAAATATGGAAGGTTACCCAAGCAAATGCCACCCCAATTATAGAGACAACACTGAGCCCAGTGGCATCATGGCAGGTCTTGGAAAACCTGAAGGGAAACTGCATCTCCTCAGCTTCAATGTACTGATTAACTTTTATTTCTTGTTTTAGACAGGGGCACTGTGAGTCTCCGTTTGTAGCTTGTTTATTAGCACTGCATTCTAATTCTCACCCTCACCCTAACTCTAGCTGGGAGCAGTTCATTAGGATACTTCACCTTACCACTGCCTAACAATGAGAATTTTAGTCTCCCCAACCTAAATTTGTAGCTTGGAATTAATATTTTCTAGTTAATTGCCACAGGAGAGGATTCAGGTTGCAAAACTATTTTGACAGTGGCAGCAAGTCACTGCTAGCTACCACCTTGCCTCTACTTCTCCCCTTCCTCAAAAAGAGGGGCACAAGTGTAATCATGGGGCACAGAGAGCTGTACTATTCAGACCTCTCCCACCACTAGACGAAAATAGGTGTTCCACATGACCAGAAAGGTTGGACACTTCAGGTGCAATGATTACACAGAAAAGTGATAAAGCCCACAAAGATCATGTTACTTCTATACAGTTCTGTGAAGAGCAAGTTACCATATCCATGTCCTTTGCAAACACCGAAGTGCAGCACTATTAAAGCCTCACAAAATTAAAAAATGCAGGTAGTTTCCTCTAAAATCAACTGGAAAGATAAGCAATCACAGTGTTTCAAGACTGGAGGATGTGTTTTGGAAAACAGAAAGACATTTGGAAGCCTGTATCCTCCACAACTTAACTTTTATCGCATTATAAAATATTTTCTCAGAAATTATGTTTTCCAATTTTCTTCAGGGACTATCTTGGTATTTTCAGACTCCTGCCATGTCAAAGTCTCTTTGAAACTACACAGCAGTGCACTCCACACAACAACCTGGAAATATTTTCAGCAGAGTTTAAAAAAAAAATCTCTTCCAAGAAGCTGAATTGACAAGTTTATTTCCTAGGACCCAGCTGAGCAGAATTCTTCAGGATGTGCTTAAGCAAGCACAGGTGTAACCCCAGAGAGTTCAATGGGAACAGCCACATTGCCTGCATTATATACACACTTGATTACCCTGCACAGAACCCCTTGATGCTTTTTTTACTCCAGTTTGTCTAGGTTCCAGAAACAATAAAATGTACAAGCTTCCCAAGTGACCTCTTGAAGACTTCAGGTGAAGGAACTAAACTTTGAGAAATACAGCACCTTTGAAACAGCTTGTGATTACAGGAGCAAGAAAAGTCAGTTACTACAGGACTGTAGGTGAAAAATAGTTCAGGATTATTTTCTCCATCTAGTATAACCATTTCAAATCCAGTTCCAATTTCATGCTATCAGAATGTATTTTATGGCTCTTTCTAAATCTGGCCACACGCAATGCTACTTTATAGGATATAACCATCCACCAACAGAAGAGAGGGTATTAAAGCAAATAATGCTATAATTATATCTCTAGGAGTAATATAGTCTACTGAAAGCTTACAGCAGGAGGACCCTACAGAACACACTAGACTTCTGTGTAACTTGTGGATGGTTTCTGCCCCCTCCAAGCTGTCTAATCTACTAATATATTTTCAAGCATCAGTTATTGATAAGTCACCTTACCCAATGCTCTTCCTCTTGTTTTGGCCTACTTTCAAATTCGCATCAACCCTCAGAGAGCACCTCAAATAGTTAATGGGTAATGTAAGGGTTGGGAAACCGAGCAACATTTCTGTAATTCTTGAATTTCTCTTCATAGCTCATATTCTCTCTTCTGTGTTACTCCTAACTTTGACTTTACTGCTCTTGAGCAAAACTAAGAGAAGATTCAAATCAGCAAAGGTTTCTAGGCCAGGATTCACTGGAGATTAATGATTTTCAGCCTTTCCACCATTGTCACAATGTAACTGCACAAGAGAGCTTCCCAACAAAATCTTTTGTTCACACCACTGCTAAAATACTACGCAGGGTATGCAAATCAGAAAAAATATCAAAACCTACTGGAAGCTAGGTAGAATCTAAAAAAATCCCAATGCATTAAAAAGATAATACTGGTTCCCTCCTTATTTCTTCTTACAGACTGCTGGATCACCATTCCATACATTTCCCAGTGTTCCAGTCCCTTTTACTTCTTTCTTTCTTTCTTTCTGACTCAGGTTCTTCTACCTCCATTAATTTCCGTTGGATAACACGTTCATTGCCAGGAAGGCAGGAATGATAAATTCAGATTTGGTACTGAAAACAAAAGAGAGTTTATTCTGAGAGAAAATGACATCAAGAGACTGACTGGTAAGTACTGTCTTTACAGTTACAAGCCTGAAATTTCCAACAAAATTCTGTATCCCCCTGAACTGAGCTCTATCTGGATAACATTGAAAAGAAGGTTGCCTTAAACAACCTCCAAGTTAGAACACAGCAGAGTTTTTCATCATGTGGTCTTCTCCTCACATAAACCTGCAAAGATTTCTAAAAGATCCTCAGTTAAATGGAAGCTGACTCTCCCCCTGGGTTATACAAGAGAATGGGGATGGGAGTTTTCTCTGAAATGAAAGTTTGCTGGGAACTTTGTCTAAAGCCAGAGGTTCATTTTTCAATGAGACCTCACTTTTAGAAAAAGTGAAGTATAATGAATATTGTTTTAACTGTGATGACAGACAGGGTTTGGTCATCCATCATCTTTCAAAGAAAAAGAAGAAACAAATGAAAACACCTACATTCTAGTTCTCATCAGGATCTAGAGCTCATCTGAGCTGTCTCCACCTTTCCAGACATGAACATGCACAACTGTCCATCAGGCCTGCCAGACACTACACAACCCTGCCACTTCAATTCTTGATAGTTAAGTAAACAGAGACACATATTGTAATAAAAAAAATAAATCTCTGTCTCAGAGAAGAATAAAGAGGGCTGTTCCAGAATAAACAAATATGTGACATTATTCTTTTCAGTATTAATCTTTTCCAAGGCTTTGAATTTGACAGTGCTATTTCACAAATCCCTAGAAGGCTGCTTTACTGCTAGGCTAGAAACCTGACTGTGGAACTGAGGACAAAAAGAAGCAAAAAATCTCCAAACAGACAAGAAATATTTCAGTCTGACTGGTGAGTATTTCTATTTCTTGCTTCCATGAATTTTCTGTGTCTTGAAAAAATTGAGGGGACACGACAATTTCCAAAACATATGGAAACAACTCAATCGAAAATCTCTTGTTAAAAATCATCTGGTCTACTTGACTTCCCAAAAAAACCTTCCATATTTTCAGTGAGTTCAATCAAAATTCGTATAACATGTAAGCTCATTTTTCAAGGCATGATTTGCCACCTCTGTATTTCTTAACAAGTTTTCCCTATTCTTTTCTCTGTGGCAGTCTTGTGACTTTTTAATTATTTCTTGGCCAACTAGCAGCACAGGCAAAAGGCAAAAAATTTCTTGTTAGATCCAGTATTCCCCTCCTTCATGTGACTCAGAAATGCTTACACTTCATTAACCTTTATTATAAACTAGTCACTGGAAAAGTTACTTTGCTAGAATCCACACTATGGTCTCAGTCTACAAACCATGAAATGTCAGAATACTAAATTACAGTAAAATACTGCTCACCTCCTTATGAACCCAAGATTAATGATACGATGCAGAAGGGAATAGCAGTGCTACTAGGAGTGTAACAGGTCACAATCAGTGCTAAAATAGCTCATCAAAAACAGGCAGCAAAACATCACAGATGGCTCCCAGTATTACAGCCCCATTTCCTATCCCACAACCTACCCATCACTGAGACATCATATTCAACCAGCAGAGTCGCCTCCTGCCCACATTGTTTGAGAATACTCATGGCTTCCGCATGTGTTGTTCCCAACAGTCGGATCCCATCAACACTCAGCAGCCTGTCCCCAGGTTTGATCGTGCCCTCTCTGAAGGGAGAATAAAGGAATGCTCTTTGTTAGTATCAGATAAATTGATTTGGAGATAATACCATTTTTATGCAAAGCGATTCTCCTGCACCCTCCCTGACATCCATCCCTCTTGCCTTAACACTTAACATTTACTTTGACAGTGAGAATGATCAGAGGGCACAGTGGAAAGGAAATTGCTTTAATTGGAAAGTCAGTGACTGGAAAACAGCTTACCACATAGTGAAATAATCAAGTCACGTTAAATTGCAACTAAGTATAGCTTCTGCTCAACATATGCTTTCTTTCTGCCTTGTCCACACATCTCTTTTTTCATACACATAAACAAATCCTCCTCCAATATTTTCTTAAAAATAAACATGAGGTGCAAACACATGGGTGCAGAAACAGATTGCAAAATATGAATGTCCACTTATTGATTTTCTCTAAAAATATCTTTTACTTGCATAATTCCATTTTTCTTTTCTTCCTACCTAGAAGTAATTCAGATCTAAATCTAAAACACTGTCTCCTAGGCACATCTCATAACCTATTCAGAAATATAATAGAGAATTAAATACTAGCACTGTCAGCTTAAGAAGCACAGAGAAAAACAAGGAAACCAGCGGAAGAGGTTGAGAAGAAAGTGAAGGAACAAAAGAAACGCTCTCTTGAAACATTTTCTTCTCAGTTAATGTTTCCAAGGTCAAAAATGTCCACACAGGCTACAAACATCAATCTGCTTTAAAGAAACAACCCTTTGAGTTTCTTTACTAGTTTAAGGACACAAATGCCATTTTTGATAATATAGTTTCTACATAAAAATAAACTCAATATTCTTTCTTTACATAAATACAAAATGGTATTATATACAAATAGAGCCAAAACATAAATCTGTACTCAGAAGTTGTCTAGGTGAAGTTACGTGTGACCTCACATGCAGATATGTACAAACATCTTAACAGATTAATACAACACTCAAATGTGACAGTGTTATTCTGAACTGCAAGAGAAAAATATTGTGGTTTTTAGAGTATAAAAAGTATAATTAAGAACTACATCAGTTCTTCGAAGAATTAAAAGAAAAAGTGCTCTGACCTACTGCAGGAATTTATTCTAATTATTTTAGGTGCAAGATTCTAAATTAAAGTTCAAACACACCATAATGCACTGAGCCTCTATGGTTGCTCATTACTATTGCTGCAGTTACTATTATTTCTATTACAACAGTTAAAGACAAACCCATGAATTTCAAAGGACTGTATTTAAATACATCTATTTCACTCAAAATCTTAACTTCTGTCCCAAATAATTCACCTTTCTCCATTTCTCTTTCACATGAACTCCAGAGAAAGATGAATTGTACCTGTCAGCAGGCCCTCCAGGTCTGACACATGTTATTACAACAGGACGAGATTTATTTCTGTCATCGTGTGCTCCACCTAGAAGGGAAAAAGTGAGAGAAAGTACACCTTCATTTTATGCTTTTTATGAAAGCTCATTTCCAAAAGGCAAGCCTACATCTTGCAGCACACACCTTTACAGATGGACTAAAAACATAAAAAAATGGTCAAGCCATTAATATGACGCTCCATTGAATTTTATCTTAAATAAAATCAACTTACTCTATGTATAGATGAATCTTTAAAAACATTTCTATGGAGGGATTGTTAACAAATGGGTTTTTTTTTCTTAGAAACCTTACTCTGAAAATGTGATCTCAGTGTGATCTCACTTACTGTTCTGCAATATTTGCAGCATAGAGAAGAAAAAAATCTGTATGTATACTCACAATAATGAGTGACCACTAAGAAATTTATGTATTAAATAAAAAAGAGGTCTTCCCTGAAGAAAGTAATAATTCATCATTGGGTTATATTAATTAACAGCTACATGTTTTCTTCCATTCTCCAAGTCAGTGATAATGTTTTAGTTGTCCAATTCAGATTATCAGCACAATTAATCAGATTTCATGCCTTATATATATAAACGCTATATGTAAATTTTTTTTTATAATTACAATCATCCTGCTGATTTCAGTGGTAGAAGAATCTGGACTTATGTGACCAGAGTTTGTCACGTTTTCTTGGCATAGCTGATCACTTCAGGTTCTTCCATAAACAAAAATTAGAGCAGCTCATAAAAGGAATACATGAGGGTATGGAAAATGTAATACATTGATTTTTACACACAGTAAGCCATAAATCCTGACATATTTCTGAGTGCTATAAAAACTTACCACTTATTTTTAAACAAGTGAATACAGAGAGTTCAAACTCAACAATAACTCACCTCTTATCACAAATCCAAAAGTGTTCCCCTCTTTATGTAAAGTAACTTCCACAGTTCTAAAAATGAGACCTGACCCTTGTACAGCTAAAAGAGAAAAAAAAAAAAAAAGAAAAAAGAAAAGAATCCAAACTTTAATTGTTATTATTTTTCTAATTATACACATAGATTTACACCTTTTCCAATTTCAGATAGATATTGGGTCATACAATTTGGAAGATTCAACTACAGAACAGTCATACTGAAGACATGTAACTAAATACAACTCATCCTCTTTTTGAGAGAATTTTGGGCTAGATATTTTGCAGTGACAATGGTTTGGGAAAAAAGACATAGATGCACATAACAGGTGAGGAATTTGAGTCTTACTGTTTAAATTCTGGCTTAATTTTGCTTTTCTTATAGTTACAGAAGAGTGCTAGAAAATAAGTAAGACTAAGAAAAAATAAATACTTAAGAGTACCTATTCAGCTTGTTGTTTAGCTATGAAAACATTCATTTTTGTCTCTTAGAGGAAAGACAATCAAGATTTTTGGGGTGTTTCTCTGATCTTGGGTTACTAGACTAAGATACATAATGCATTTTGTTATCATGAGGACATTTTTTTTCTTTTTCAAAATGTAGCATGCTCCCTCATAACTGGTGAGTTAGTAAAAAAAGTTCTTTGGCTTCTAGTTGAGTCATTATTTTCTCTATAAGTACTAGAGGACTGGTATACAGCTGGACTAGGGGGTGAGACGCCTAATGCACAGACCAACGCATTTGGATGTGATAATCCACTTTACAGAATTTGAAATCACTGCTGTTAAGGGACCAGCAGACAATTTGCTATTAGCTTTTACAGGAAAAGCTTTGGCAGGGTCTAAAAATCCTCTTTTCTAGTGGGAAAAGGACACTGTGCAAAATCACACACACTCACACTTTCCACTTTCGAGTCAAATACTGCAAACAGCACAAACACACATAAAGTTAAAAAAAAAATAAAAATCAAAACCAAACCAACCCAGCTCTATAAAATACATGCTCCATGAGCAGCAGAACTAATGAAAACTTGTGTCATTTAATGTTCCTGCCTGCAGTAATCATAGTTTCCCTGTCAGGATACCCTGAGGGGGCAATGGATGCCATGGGCTACCCTGCACGTGCTGCCAATCATGAAAGGCACAAGGAAGAGCAGAGCCCTCTCAGCACTCTCTGCCTCTCTGAGGACTCTACTGCTCACAACTCACTAAAGCGCTTATTTCCCAGAGATGGACGGTAAAGTACTTTTTTGGGAGTTTTTTAACTCCTATTAAAAAAGTTACTGCAGGGAATCAGGAGAACCACCCAGTGAAATCACATAAACCTAATTTCCTTGGGAAAATGGGTGAAAGATGGCCTTCCAGAGCACTGCTCTGCACTGCAGTAATTCCTGCTATAGCTTGAAGATCAGGACTGCGTTACTGAGTCTATGTGGTTGTTTCCTTTTCAGTTAGAAACATTTTACTGACTGAAAAAAAAATTATGAGGAGAACACAACTGTTGCCTTCATTCCTATTGGCAGAAAGTGGCCTTGAGTGTCACTCATGATGAATTCACACTCCCTCATTTGTTTGGTGTGGCCAGTAACCTCCACGGGGGACAGGTGAAACCTGTAGTTCAGCAGCAAGGAATGGTGGCAACATCCTTCCACTTGGGAAGAGCCCCTCAGGAGGCTGTCCTTCTACCCCAGCCTCAGCCTGCTACGGGAAAGAACTCCTTAACCCTTACCAACAGCAAAAGGCAGACATGAGACAGGCACTGCTCACCTTCCAGTTTTAAACACTGAGGTGGCTCATGCCAAAAATAGCTGGATGCTCCAGCTGTTAACACTTCAGACATGGAAGGACGGAAGGATGAACTAGGGAACCTGGGATTACCAGTGCTCAGCCAAATTTAATCCATCATTATCAAACGACTGACATTTCCCAGCTCTGAAACTATGACAGTCCTGTCTCTGAGGGAGTAAGCACGGGAACAGCAGAATTTCATTATGTATTGGGGCTGGGAAGGAAGTGCCAGGACTTCTCCACCTCATTTACTGCAAAACTTCTGTGTATGATGAAAGCAGTATGTCTAGCTTGCTCACTGGAAGTTCATGGAAACAACAAGACTGCTAATTATCTCCAGCTTTATCTGTGCTTGTATGAAGAGGTTGGAAATTCCAAGGACTTGGAGAAAAAGGTACAAATGCTGGTGTAATTTAGCATGTCCAAATCCAGTCTCATTGGGCAAGAGTGGCACATATGCTAAAAGAGAATGAACGCAAAAGAAAGCCCAGTTGAATAAATGCAAAAACAACAAGGCTGGTAAAACAATTACATCTGCAGAAAAGTAACTCTGAACTCAGCTGATTCATTAATTCAGATATTGTGCTTCAGAACACGGAGTTCCCTCACCACAAGCAAACACTAATCAACAGAGGACATGGAAAGAATTTTAAGGTGCTTGTCAGGAAGTCCTAAAAACAACCAAAGATACCATTAGACTAACCCTCCAGCTGCTAGAAAGCAGTGGGAAGTTCATCAGTTTCTGAGCACCAAGGACAGGGATGGATTCTTTTGGATTCTGTTGCAAGGAAGCTCTTTATCTAAGGAGACAAGAGCTTCCCAGCTGGCACCAGAGACTTTTCTGGCCGAACACTGATCATCTTCCCCCCTCCAGTGAGCAGTATGAATGCGCACACACTCTTTCGAGGGCATGCCTGGTGCAGTCCCTTTGTGCCAGGCAGCCACCTGACACTCCTTCATTTTAGGTCCCAGGTTTCCAACTCACTGTTTCTCTGGCTTTCACTTCACACCCCACAAGACTCAATTCCCATTGATTTTCTCCTACAGATACACTGTTACAGACACAAGCACATAGAGAGAGCAAAGATAGGCAAGGAAAACATCCAGCAGCACTCTGTAACTTTGGTGTGAGCATAAACTTGTATTTTGAAGAAAATCATGCTCAGTGAGAAGCCCTTGTTTCATTCACACAATTCTCACAAGTCCATGTATTCTCATGGCCTATCCCACTGTGTCTTCTGTTCTAGAAATTAAATTTTGCCAAAAAATGGTGCCAGAAAAGATTGGGAAAGTCCCAAAGGATGTTGTTTATCTGGGAGAGAGGTGTTGCAAATGGAGAGAAGGAAGGAAAAAGCAGAGGCAGAACTAGCAAATACTCACGGGGTCTCATCTGAGAGGATCTTATTGTAAAAAGAATTTTCTTGCCCTGGAATCCACTCAATCTAATTTCCAGTACTCAAAATTGCAAAGAACCAAACAAAAATCCCCAAAACAAAACCCAACCAATCAACCAAAACCAATCAAACAAAAACCAACTCCTCCCCTCCACCCCCCCCCAACCCACAAACCAACAAATAGAGTTGTTGGTGGGTGGGGATTCCTGCTTCTAAAACATCTGAGAGCACCTCTCTGTACTGCCAGTTCTTTTGTACTGCTTCAATGCTCTGTGCTAAGCCGCAGGAAAAAAGAAAATTAAAACCAGAAAATTAAAAAACAACCAGTACCAAAATGACTATCACCAACCATGCCCATGTCACTGCCAACAATGTCTGCTATTCTGCATGGACTCTCAGTTTGCTCTGCAATTACTTACCAACTGGAGGCAACTCATACTCCACTTCTAACACAACCCTTTCACCAACGTTCTTGAGCAGGCTGATGATCTCATCATGGCGAAATTTGGTCAGGTTGATTCCATTCACAGATTTGATGTAGTCCCCTACATCCAGCTGGTCACTCCTAGGGAAAAGTACATATTCCTTTTGTGAAAGAAAGATCTGCTGGACCAAAATAATTCCTTCAAATTACTGTTTAGTGATCTTAAGAAATACTTTTTACATTAATCTAGATTAAAATTAGTTGATCTTTCTAACAGAAAGTGGCATTTTAAGATCTTAATCTGCTCTAGCTTGTTAAATATTAAAAGAAGAACATTATTGCATTATTCATTCCCAAGGAACAAAATCAGATCTACAATAAAGGAGTTGAATGATTAGACTGGTTTGGGCATAGGATCCAGGAAGTAATTCTCTTCACATCCCCATCTTTCTCTCTCTTTGGGAAATGTCTAAAACAATTTTTTTTTTACCTTGGTTGCCTTCACAGCTAACAAAACATCACATCAACAGGACATGTGCCACAGCCCAAAAGCAGATGTTCTGCTCAGTTACTTGGGATGATTCAGCTCAATCTTTATTTTTCTGACTCATCTCACTCATGATTAACAGCTTTTTTCTCTCCACTGTAGTAGTAAGCAAGGTACCTACAACTTTAGAGTATTTTTAATTGCAAAGCCAGATGATGAAGAGTTAGAAAAGAATTAAGTTATGATACCATTATCATTAGTTTTTCCATTCTTTTTTCCCCCTTCAGTATGTTATGCTACTTCTCTCAAATTTTTGTTCAAAGACAAAAAAATAGAGAAATAAAACATATAAAATTTAGACTAAATCTCATGAATCTTATGACAACTTTCAAAGATCTTGTTGATGTTTCTAGTTTTTATCAAAGTAGCCTTGAGCAAAAAGAAGGACCAGCTGTTGCCATTTCCCTCTGAGGCTCTCCAGTGTGATGGGCTGCCATTACAGATGCATCCAGTCACGTATTTTTTAGGTGACCTTTCTGATGCAGTACATATTTCTGAAGCAATCACATCTTATAACACATTTTGTGGCTTGAGATATGGTTACCTAGCAGCAATTCCTCCTTGACGAAGGTTAGATACTCTTGGTTTCCCATCCTTGTCAATACCACCCGATACTGTGAGCCCTAGGGTGGTGCCTTCTTTTTTCATTAATTCAACTATTGTCGAGCCCTTGAATTCCTCTGTTGAAAGAAAATTATTCACATTATTAAAACTTAAGTAATAACACAGATGTTGGCTTTCTCATATGTCATCTACTTCCCAAGAAAATCATTCTGTGTTAATAAGAAATAACATGTACATCTGGAGATTTTTTATGTTACAATTCACAAGTTCTGTCCACAAAGCTCTGCATATAGATAAATCTTGAGCCATATGTTCTGTGTAAGGTTATTAAAAACTACACCAATGTGCTAGTATACTATACAGAGCCCATAAATATGAAGCCTGGGAACACTTATAACTAAAGGTAGCTGTTTCACATTTTTAAAAAGCTATCTTTTCTCATTTTCTGCTCTCTCCCTCTGACTTCCATGTCTTATAATGCACTTCAACTGATTAAACAGAAGGGTAAAAGACACAATGATATATCAGAACTATAATTTTAGGTTCAGACTCACTTTGAGGCCACTAGCAGATGTCAGTGTTAATAGAAACAACTGAATGTAACAAGAATCCAGACAGAGATACATCAGATTTTAACAGTTTTATTCCTTATTCTTACACAAATACAGCTCCACTGTAACTCCCTTCAATCTCTGCAGAACAGGTATAAAGTAAGTGAAGGGCTTTCATAGTCATAAAGTGTATATAAAATTTCCCTTACATGCTGTCTAAAACATCCTCTTCTGCAGTTTCTCCATTCTTGGAAAATGGTAAGTTAATTCCACAGACATCAACAAAGGCAGGTCATATGCAATAAAAAGCCTTAAGCTTTCAAAAAGAGATGTCCTTATTGCACGTGGTGACCTACATCTGCACAGTTGCAGCAGGACTGCAACTGTTTGGAAAGACTCATGTCCACTGTTTCCAGTCAGGGAAAACCTAGTATTGGGAAAAATACATGAAATCCTAAAGATCCACTAAAATACTAGAAGGATCATTCATCTCAGGACCATTGTTTCAGTACTAATATATATATCTTTTAGGTCAATTGGTCAGATACAAACATCATAAATGCACTGTAAACCAACAGTATGTCTGCACTGCACTAGCAAGTTTGCTGCGGCAGCATGAGATTTAAAGATGAAAAGCCACCCAAAACCCAAGCAAGGTCCTTGTATATATTCAAATGTTCACCAGTAAGTCTGGAACCACCACTATACAAATAGGAATAAGGTTCGGTCAAGAGCATTCCACATGACTGAGGAGGTGCCTTAATACATTTTCACCTTACAATGAAGAAGGTGCCTTGCCTTGATCAGAAAACCATCACCATTACCTCTGTATTTGAGGAAATGGTGGCAGACCAAGAAAATCACTCAGAAGAGACTCCAGTCCTGGTGCACAGGCCTGTAATCCTTGGCAGTACTTCCAATAGGATTAAATGCTGAATCTTTTTTTTGATGTGCTCCTGCTCTTTTCTAGGTGGCTAACAAGCTCTTCTATCTATTCTAGCTGATGATGACCCCACTTCAGTTATTCACATTTTTACCATTACACAGCATGACTTACATGCTTGGACAAGAATTCTTCTATGCTTATAAAGCTTCTACTGCAACAAAATTCTGCAATGTGTCCAGTAACACAGCTTGTCAGAAGCAGCCAGTAGCACAGCTAATCAGAGCATTCTCCAACTTGGCTGACACCAAAACACCATTTGGTACCATCTGGAAGCTGTTGAGCTTCCATAATGTTTGCTCACATCTGGCCTTTTTGACAGTTCAGAAAGAACAGATGTGATTACCTGCTTCTGAACATGTAGACATGTTGCATAGCTGCAGCGATGCTACGGACCAAAATCCTGCTTTCAGTTTTATAAAAACCTGTAAGTATTCATAATGAATACAAGAGTTAGTCACGGTACCTACTGCAACCAAAAATACTGTACATTTGCACCCACGATGCAGCCTCAGGTGCTTTGCCAGTGTGCGACGCATGTTTATTCAGGGTTTACTCTACCATGAGATTTGGAGTCAAAAGGAAAATTTCCCTCCCTTCCCACCTCCCAAACTGAATCCTTCCTTTGTAATTTTCAGTAGTACACTCTGGCTCTCAGGAACCACCTAAGATTTTTTTTTTTTAAAAACGAATACTTTGCCAAAATGCATATACAGGACATAGACAATGCAATGCCTAATCTTTTGCCATAGCAAAAGGTGTCACCTGTTTTGATCTTTACCTAGGTTCTGAGTTTGCAATCCAACACTGGGAAATACTCTGCTGCCTGAAGTGACACGTGGAACAGATGATCCAAGCAGTATTTTAGGCAGGCTAACAATTATACACTTCCCTTCAACTACTGGCATAGAAAATGATGACCAGGCTCATTCCTTCTCACCATCTATTATGAAAAATTCCTGTTTACCTCTGCCAACAGAACAATGACTCCTAGACACTCTTCCTTGGTAGGCAGGAGGGAAAGATGCACCAGCACCTTAAGGGAAGGGTGGTATGAAGTGCTCATTGCACACTGACAGTCATGCACAATAGTTTCATTAGGTTTGCTGCTCTGAAGGATTTTGTAGCTTTTGTTGTACATAATCATATCAGGAAAAAATTAAACTACCTAAGCTGGTTTTGCTGATATGAGACTGTTATCCCTGGAAGGGCTCTGAACCAGGTCCATTTGATACCCCCATGATTCTGTTTTTCATCTTCACTTTCTTAAATCGCACATGATTACTGTTCTTATAATGCTATATATGACATGCTTACTCATCTGCATTGCTTTGGCATTATTATTACAGACTAATCCCACTAGAGTATTACTGAAATTCCCAATATCAGAACAGCCATGAGACTTCATTTCCAATCCAACACGCAACCGCATCTGTGCGTGCTATTCCCCAACCAAGGCAAGGTCAGTCTCTATTTCCTAGTTAAGGCTATGTTACAATTTCCTATGTTAAAATTTGAGGGTAAAATACCAAACTACTTCATGTATCACCTCACTCATAATTCATTACTTACACCAACCAGCAAACTCTTAATTAGTTAGAAGTCTCTGGAGTCTGTCCTTTTCTGCATGTACTCCCACACTAGTAATAATATTAGCACAGCCAGCATCAGAAGGGAAAGCACAGACGTTACTTCCAGACTTCTCATGAAATCACACCGGGACTTGCCTTCCCTCAGCCTGTGCAGGGTCTTGGGGCTGCCTCAGGACTTCCACTGCTTCTTGCTGTTGCAGAGACAATCCTGAGTACATGCCTGTCCATGCTGCACTCCAGCCACTCTGCAGCTTTCTTGGCATCCACCTACCTCTGGAATGGGATTCAGGAATCCCGCTGAATCTTGGAGATGGCTTGGCAAGGGGAGCACAAATACGCATGTTTGTATAGACAGGCAGACATAAGATGAAAAATAAAGATTTCTGCTCTAAAGAGCTTCCTTCAGATTTCCAGTTCTGTAAGCAGGAGCATACACAGCAGCTGAATTCCAAAGAAACATTACCCTGCTGCTATTTTCTAAATTCCCAACTTGCAGCAGGGTCAGCTGGTGCATTAACAGTATGATCTGCTCTGCAGCCTGGAAGACTACAAGGATACTCAGCATAGCACAAGAAAGCTTCAAAGAGAAGCAGATGCTCAAATTCAAGATTGGGTAAATCTTACTGTGAGAAGATGAATACATGGAACAACTTGCAGGTAGGTAAACTTGAAGAAATTCTATGACTAGTTTTTCTTCAAGAATAAGAGCAACATTGTAAAGCTTCTAGTATTTTACACATGATGAGACTTTTTGTCATTTTTCTACTTTTTGATGTATGTAAATAATATCTTTCAAAGAATAAATAACATGGAAAATAAATTCTCATGAGATTTATGAACCTGGAATATATTCACTTCTTCAAAAAGAAAACTGAACACTAGATGACAAAATAGATTTTTTCACAGAAAAATATTTGCAAGTCGAGAGAACTCTTAGTCAAAAGTTTTATCATTTATTTTCTATATTACTACAATTTTGTATCTTAATGTCTATATTAAAGTAAAACTCAAAAATGTTTCGCTTCATTTCAGATATTGAGTCCCTTCTGTGAAAATTTAGTTTTAAACCCAAGAAAACGTCTACAATCTACACAATCAGGTCAAGTGCCAGCTTCTATTCTCCACCAAGTGAATGAGTTTGTTACAGGCAGCTGGAACAGGGAATAAATGGAACTGAACCTAAAAGTTGGAAAAAAAAAAACTTGCTCTTATTGATATTTTCCTACCAAAACCACATATAATTAATAAGTAAGTAATTGGTAAATTTGTTGAAAATATAGTCAATGCTGTCCTTGAGTGGATTTTCCCTTGTATGTCAGCAGAAATTCTGCAGAGAAAACATTTTGCTTTACATCCCAGTAGGCATCTCATAGCTTAATAAGAAATCACAGAAAGATAAAGTGAATTCTTAGGAAACAGAGAGCAGTTTGTTATCCTGGAGACATCACTTTTACTCAGTGTTTCAAGTCCTGCAGGTATGTGTATTTCTCTTAGTGTGACAAGAGGGATGTCAAGAGATGATGAACAGTCCATTCCTTGTTGCCCTTTTCCTGACTGGCTGTCACTAACTTCTAAAACACCCAAATTTCTATCAAAAATAAATAAATAAAACCACATCAGTGAAGAGAGTCTGAAAGCCAATCACAACCTGCTTTGTGGAGGGACAATCTCCAAACCAGTCCTAGTTCAGAACCCAGCAACTCACAGGGGGAGACAAACTAGCACGAGGTGCTGCAGAACACATCTACAAGGCACAACACTTCCCAACAAGATTGTCAGTTTAAAACACTGCCAGTGCAGACTGCCTTGGGTCAGCAGCTGGGTTAACCTGGATAAATGTACAGGTGAAATGTTATACCATTTTCAGTGAGGAGATAGGTAAGGCAAAGACACTTGCAAAAAACTGTCTAAAATAGATTCAATTTATACTGACAGCTGCTCTGCTTGTGTACAGGGCATTAGATGATCTCCTTTTTCTTTTTTTTTTTTCAGCTATAAGAGCATCTAAAAGATGACTTTGCCATTGCAAAACTATTACCTAAAAACCAAATAACTTCCACCAGCACTTACAAACTAGAAAGGTCTGCCTAGCCAAGGTATGACACAGAAAAGGAAAAGGGGTATTTTATGATCCATCACAAGCTGTGATATACAGGACATGATCACATAACTCACTGAAAACACCAGGCCTGCAGGACACAGCAGCACAGCTCACACCTAGGTTCATTGGTTGCCTGTCTAAAACGAGCTTAGCTCTTTTGCTATTAGGTTTTGGGTACATTTTTCATATTCACATATTCTTGGCAGCCAACTCTCTCTAAATCCCAATCTTCAATTTAACCACAAATGTAAGCGTTATATTTAAAAATCTGTTTCTAACTAAAATATCAGAATTTAATATAAATATCCCAAGCCTGAAATCAAATAATCACCAGAAAGCCAGTTGAAGACAAAAAAAAGCCTCTTAATTCTTAATGAAAGAACACCACCAATTTCTTAGCAGAAAAGTATTGGAAGAAACACCTGATATATGACACAGTTGTCAATGCACACTACAGTAACTTCAGTAATTACATTTCAGGAGTGAACAATGACTGGACTCAACCATTATTACCTTCCCGGCTGAACATTTGCATCCCACGGCCTACAGTGCAGTCCCAGTGCTTCCCCAGCGGCAGCACAGCCATGGTGCCAATGGCACATCCTCAAGATGCAACATCCTGCTTGTGTCTGAATCCACTCCTTGTGGACAGGAGTAGTAGAGAATATTTGCCAGAAAACGAAGAAAAGGCATGGCATGTAAAATCGGTTTTCCCATTAAAGCAGAAAAGCTTCACACAGAAAAGACAAGTATGATCTCTATACAGTCAACTTACAAGGGATGGCTTCACGTGAGGATCCAAAAAAGGGGCTGCTTTGAACTTAGAGGTGAAAGTGGTCCATGGCAGCAGCTGTGTAAGAAGCAGAGAGATGTCTCCAGGCTAACTGTGGCAGATATGCGGACTAAACCATGAGATGGATGGCCACATGTCTAGACGCTCTTTCAGGCCAGACAAGCGCCAGTGAGAGAACAACAGGCTTTTTGGTCTCTGGACAGTCCTCCTTGCAAAAATTCCACAATGAAAGAGTTGTCGAGCATGTTTTTTTTGTTTTATTTTCTTGTATTTGCAATTGAATTGCACAATAATGCCAGAAAACAAACAAAGAATAGATGTTGATACTCCAAATCCTCCCAAATATTCCAAGTACTATCAGCCAAAAATTATTCACGACATTACTTTGACAGATACTGTGCAATCAAAGAGATCAACCTGATTTATCTCAATACAGATGATGGGATCTGATTCTTCTAAGAGCTGAGGCTATTAGGAATTTTTATCAGTGAATATGTCTGAATTCTTTTCTCTGTACTTCAGTTTTTTTGCTCTACATCAAGGACTGGAAATACCAGGCTAAACACAATCATTCCCTATTTATAATCCCAGAGAAGAGAAACTCAATTAGAGGAAAAAATATTTTAAAAAAATTACAAAACATCAAAATATTTGGCTTCAGTAAATATGAAAAATATATTACTGCAAGAAGATCCAGATTTAGTTAAATGACAACAACAAAACCTTTTATTTTCTTGTATTATTACCTACAAAAAATATATTTTTATCCCTGACATGCCACCTTGCAGTAGGGTTGAAATAAAGATGCACTGCAAACTACAGACTTGCTCAATGATGTAGTCTAGTTAAAGCACATTTATTCCTTAAGCTTGCTGGGAAGTTCTAGTGTTTTCATTGATGGCTTGCTTTGGGAGAGTATCTGCACTATCCATTGATCACTACCTGCATGCTTGAAAATTTGTAACCATCAACTTCCTTATCTTCAGATGACAACCAGTTCTACCTTGAGGCACTTGCTGGGTTTCAGAGATTTCAAGCATTTTTTTGCTTCCTCATTATCTATGGTGATAGTCAAATTCCTGACCATCTGTTGGGTCCAGAGCAGTTCACTAAACTGTCAAGGTGGAGCTTTCTGAAACAAGGACATTGGAAGGTAAAAACAAGCACAGTGATGAACGACTTGATGGTCTCAACCTTCACCTCCTCAGCAGACATTACAGGGCTTTCCCGAGCTCAAACTTCCTTGCTTCCACACCATATCATTGTTGGCTTGAGGGGGAATGGGTAATAGAAGGTACTTTTTGAGCTGAAGGTTATGCCCAGAGTTATCTCAAATTTCTATCTCCCACATAAAACAAGTATCTCCTTTTGCAAATTTTGATCATGTGATAAGCAACAAAATCTTAAACTCAAGAACGGCTTGTGCATCAGCAGTGCTACCGTGAACTCCTCTGCATGTCTCTGGACAGAGCTCCACAACATTAGTCTTGTCTACATGTCTGTCTGAATGGGAGGGATAGAGGCTTCATTAACCCTCCTCCCTCACTAGTGGAAATCCTGCTGTGCAGAACAGCACAAAGCTTTGACACTAATTTAGATTTATAAAACTTCTTCCCATAATTCTGATGAATTCACCTCCAACTTCATTTCTATTTAACAAGAAATTAACACCAAGAGAACTCTTCATATTTTGTGTTGCTTTGCACTGATGTGTCACTACTCACAAAAATACAGCCTGACTGTAGCAGTTTCACTGCTTTCTACAGTTACCAAAATGGATCAGGCAGGATTGATTACAGGATTGATTGCATTTGTGCATTTCAAGGCAGGAAGGAACCACTGAAAACAATTCTCAAGCTCATCTCCTGAGTGACACAAGCAGAGAACTTGATATGGCGATATCTCCACCTATGGGTTACCTTTTAGAAAGATATCCAGCATGGCTTTGAAAGCATCATGTGATGGAAAATCTGCTACATGCATAGGTAATGTCTATCTGAATTGGGAGCAGACAAGCCTTCAAGACCAAGATCTCATTATTGTACCACTATTACATTCAGGATGTCCCTACACATACAGAACTGTAACCTCCAATCAAATCACCTCTTAATCTTCCTTCCCTTTTAGATGAAGAACTGTCTGGACTGCTTAGGTTTAAGGTATTTAAGACACGTTTTGCAACAATGTTTTAACATCCTGTGGCGACAAGGTAAATTTTAGCAATAGTGTCATCAAATCACATTTCTCCACTTGAGCTGTCATTTATTTTTCCTAGCATACCTTGCATTGCCTGTCATGATCTACAGCTGCTATATAATTTAACATTTTAGTTAACACAGGACATCGGTTTTCCTTTTTATGACATGGAGCTACAATCACTAGTGTCATGGCAAAACTGAAGCAGTAAGGATCAGGAAAGTATACAGTAATGATGTCACTCCTTTTTAGATAAACTATTGTTCATGTATTCAAATAGTCAGTAGTGAATTTTCAAATATTTGAAATTTGGAGGAATGGGCCTGCAGAACTTTTCCTAGTACTTGGATTTAGGTTTTTAGAGGTAATATATGTCTTTGTTTGTAGAACATATAAAGCTGAATGATATGCTCACCCTATCTTTCTACTTGGTAGTACTGAGGGAGACTCAGAATGACTAAAGGTTTTATCAAAGTCTCTGTGTAGAAGATTAGGCTATCCTTGAAAAAATGAGATACAGATGAGAAAAAAGAGAAATGTGGAAAATGTGAGTGAATGCTTTCTACACGTTTTACCTTTTGTCCTTTGTGCTCAGTGACCACTGATATCTTTATGGTTTGCTTACTCTCCATCTTTGCGGAAAACCCCAACCCAGAAATGCTGACTTCTGGAACACAGTAGTTCAAAAACAGGCTGAACGAATGCATCACTATCAATGTTTTAAAAAGTGATCTGTCAATGACTCATTCTTTTTGTATACTTCAATCTGACAGAAAACTAAAGTTACAAGGATGGCTTAAGGGGGGGATTTAATATGCAACCTGACAAATAGGATGCACTGATTTTTTACTAGGTGATTATAGTAAAAAAAAAAAAGTGCCTGTGACAAAAGGATCATTAACTTACTCAGTATTCAAGATGAAGAAAAAATACAGTTAAAGCCAATGGAAAAGCAGGGTTAAAGAACTGCAAAATATAATACTAGCTTTTATTAAAATTTACCAAAACATAGAAATGGTGATGACTTTAGCTGTCAATAAGCATTTAAAATCCACAAGAATTTGCTATTCCTATCTAATAAGTTTGCCAATGGGGTGGGAGAAAGGGGAAAAGAAGAAAAGGACTAATTCAGTCATTTCGTGGCTGCTAACCTGTGCTCTGGAACTCTAATCAATCTCTGTACTTATTCCCTGAACTTTAATGTATGCATAATGAATGAATGGCAAAGAGGAATGAAGACAGATGCCTTCGTTTGCATCAACTAGCTTATTAGGCAGTCAAGCTTGCCGAACAAATCACTGCAGCGAAACAGTAAAACGCCCAGCTGCAAGAATCTACCTATGTGGTTTCTTTTTTCATTTAAATTGTCAGCATATCCCATTGAATTAGCACAGAAACTGAGAGGGCATCATAGGAGCACCTAGTGACATTGCACATATTAGTCTGCGAGACAATAGGAACATTTCACATCTTCAGGCCACTTCAAGAACCTGTTTGCAGGTCTTTGCAAAAATCTGAATGTGACATCAACATAAGAGGCTTATATTATCCCAGAGCAGCCTCATTATTATATATGACAGGAAAAAAAAGACTTTCCCCTGTCAAACTCCAAAATATGATGTTTCACAGGTAAGTTCTCTGGCTTTTCTTTCAACATTTCCTCTTATCCTCCAGAAACTTCAGGAGAAAAGGAACAAAGATTATACCTACCTTCCTCTCCAAAAACATTAAGACATGCCAACTGTATATTCTGGTTCACCTCTACTTCAAAGACACATCTTGCCTGTTGTGTCTATTGCAATGTCTTTCTCTTCCTTCAGTGACCAAGAGGTTAAAACAGAGAGGAAAATGTTTATATGAATTGAAGAATTAGCTAAAATCTTCAAATAAATTGAAACAGATAAAGATTCAGCTAAATAGTACTACCTGGAGGCTTTAATGACATCTTTCATTTCAAGCCGAGTGCAATGTATAGAATCTCAACAAGGATGCAAATGGGAAAACTGCTAACACAACTCAAAGCACATCTGTTGAAAATACTTCTTTTAAATAAGATTGTCTGTGAAAAAGAGCTGTCATTTAATAAAGGCTGTTCTTAAACAGAAGGAAACTGCAGCATGTTAGCACTTCTTCAGGTTGCTCACTCCATGCAAAGAATTCACAAGATGTGACTGTCCATGTTTTTTTTCTCCTCTGCAATTAAAGTATATACTGCCAGCATTTTAAAAGGAAATATTTAAATTCTAAATTATTTTAAGTTTACAAAAATCACTTAAGGAACCTACCTGGCCTTTCTCAATACAGAGGCTTCAGTACAAAGACCTGCTACCACTGACAGTAAAACTTGCTAACTAGAACTAGAGAAAAAGTAATGGATAAATTATATTTTTACATTTCATATGGTTCCAGATTGGTATAAAACTTTGCTAAGTTACACAAACAAGTGCATTCTGAAGCTTTTTTCTTCTCCAGGTAAATCCATATGTGGTGTTTTTGAAAATAAACAAATTTTTGTTCCCTGTGGTCCTACAAAACATCTGTAAAAGAATGTTTGCTCCAGATTTTCTTTCCCTTCGTGATTTACCAGAGTCTGGAGCAAGTGACCTTCAGGCTGTAACAGGTCTGCACATTCACCATATTTTCCTCAGTGAAGACCCAGAACTTATGATGGAAACAGAGATGCTAGCCTAATGTTAGCTGCTACAATCTCTTAAGAATATTTGGTACATACAAGATGATGTATGTATGTATGTGTGTATATATATATATATATGTATGTATATATCCAGCTATCATCCTCATTGGCTAGCACTTAATCTAGACTGACCTAAACACCTTTCCTATTATTTTCTGTGGTATGTGATTAAGTAAGTCAAGCTCCATGATTGGATAGATGTTCCCATCCACTACATGCTCTCTATTGCACCAATAACTTTTTGGTTTTGGCTGAGGAAAAAGCTCCTGGCTTTTAATGGCCTCATTAGAGTTATGTGCCATCCTTATCATAAAGTTGCATAAGTTCCTTACTAGGTATCTGGATTTGTAGCTACAAGTTTGTAATGACTTTCAAATACATTTGCTAAATTTTCAACTCCAGAACTAAATCTGAAACCTTTCTGAAAGAGCACGCTTTTATTCTCATGTGAATATATTAAATACAACTTATTTAGAAATTATTAATTGTACTGGAGCATTTTTATTCTTGATAGATTTGGTCTATTTTGCTGCAGTCTTGGTATAACAGCATCATTTCCCTGTACGTCCTCTATCAATTTTTACTTGTCACTTTCCTTTACAGAAGCAGTATTTTGGGGATCAACAGTCACACTATCTTACCAGTTATGATCACTCATCGTTCAGCAGTGATATCTAAAATTCAGCTCTAACGTGTGTCTCTCATTGTTCTATGACATTGCATCATTAGTATCTCAAAGGTCAACACTCATTTTCTATACCATTTATCCAACAAGTGTTCAGGGTCACAATGTCATCTAATATGGGAAGAAGGTCTTGGCAGAATCTTGTCTCACAGTTAACTATTAAGCTGGGCTTGTTTCGCTTCATCGATAAAATCAATTAGCATTGAAGACTGGCATTTGTTCCTGCTTGGATTAATATTCACAGTGTCCTTCTATCAATGTTTTCTGTGAATAAGAGCAACAAAATCTCCTGATTTTGGCCCTGTTGCTATTTTCCCCTATTAAAATACTCCTTGTTTTACTTCTTTGTACTCTTTTCAGGTTAGTAATAAGGGAGACTTTACTGAAGAGCATTCTTTACATGTTTATTCACACACTGTTAGTGGACTCCCCAAACCACACAGACATAAAGTGAGACAGACATCTACAATTTGGACAAGGACAATAAATCAAAAAAAGATCATTCTTCTAGCTCATATATCACCTATAAAGTTTAAAAAGTCCCTCACTTTTTCATCTCTCACCAATGTCAGAGATATGAAAGGATGTGTGCACCTATATATAAAAAACCCCAACAGGTGCCCAGTAAATTAATTACAAAATTAATGTTGCCAAAAAAATTATTTGGGAACCCTCCCAGGTGATCAAACCTCTCACTGCCCAGAATAATTAATATAAAACATGAATATATAAAGAAGACAGTTTAACACAGCAGTACTTAGTACACCTTTCTGTCAGTGAAGTAGTGACTGTCAGTCAGATGCTTTATCTCCTTCTTTTGACACAATTCCCCAAGATTATTAGTAACAAAAGAGAGGGCAGGAAAGTTATGGAAGAGTTTTCACAACAGTTAAAGAAAAATGCTGGAGAGCAAAGACCCCTGAAGCACAACTTGATTACTTTAACAAAGGGAAGATTAGATGGTGATTTCATACTGAAGTGACTATAAAGTATGAAGTGAATTTTGATGCAAAACAACTCTTTACTACAAATGAGGTGAAGCTGAAGCTGTACATACTCAACCAAAAACAAAAGCAGTGAGTCTAACCACAAAAGGCTGTGATGGGTTTTGTATCACTGGCAATCATAAACAGATTGAATATATTTCTAAAATATAATTTAAATATAAATTGAGATACAAATAAATTCCAGGAAGTCATAAGTTTAGTTTAGATAGTCACAAATACCTCTTTTGGCCCTGGAAATACACAATAAATACATCGAAACCTGAACAGACAAGCTCTTTGTTCTTACTGCTGCACTTTCAAATAGCAAGGGAACAAAAGCTTTGCACTGATACTGTAATAAACTTCTGGTCTTCCAGACCCTACACAAACCAAACCACTTCTTTTATTCTACATTATGAGGCATGCCATCATATCTCTGTCTGCCCCACGTACCAGGGATGGGATGAGGAAGACAGACAAGCACCAAAATCTGTTTTCCTCTTTTGATTTTAAGGAATTAACAGAAAACGTGGAAATGCTATTAAAGCAAACAAGCAAGGAAACAACCTTTCCTCCAACTATATAAAATACTTTGAGCTACTTTATACTGGCAAAATGGACATACAATTTTGTAACAAAAAAAAATTTAAAATAAAGATTTTTGTGTGTAAGTCAAGGTGTAGAGTGAGACTGAGTAGCTTTGACCCACTGATACAGTTGAAAAGAAGAGGCAAACTACTACTCGGATTTAGGACAGCATTTTTTGCTCTTATCTTTGTAGATGGTGTATTATTTCCTTGCTATTTTCATGCCCTGAAATGACAATCACTGCAAAAACTAAAAGGGATATTAAAAAAAGCCCCAAACAGATGGAAATCATGCATTAAGTCCTTGAAAGAGGTATTATAAAATACATTAAGAACATTAAAAACATTAAGTTAATTATCTATAACTAAGATAAAAAGAAATTAGTAAGTGCAAAAAGACTCAAGCAGGCAAATGATAAAAAAATTATCCTCAGCTTCTCAGATCAGCAAACTTCTCAGACCTTAAAGGAAACAAGACGAGATTTTGTTTGCTACTCATATGCTTCTGTCGACAGAATTGTGCAACACAGGACTTTGGAAAGAAAGCAATGCCCTCCTGGGTCACATCAACACTCCATCTAGTCCTGTTCCATCTTGGAAAGCAAGAAAATGAGATCCTGTTTAGAGAGAGAATGAGAGTCAGCCTACTTTGCCCAGTCTTGTCCTGCCACAGCTCCCCGACATCCAGTAGTGTCACATTACAGAGTACAATGCTTCTCAGTCTTTGTAATATTTACATATGATGCTCTGGGAAATTAATTTATTCAGTCCCTTCTGAATCCACTGACTCAAGTCTGCATACACAGTATTGCTTACTCTTCCTCTCTAGAGATACTGGATCCATGACTGTCTCAAATGAATGATGCAGAAATAATTTTTTCTGTTGAATAAACAATTTTCCTCCAATACTGGATTGATAGCAGTATAGAAAAGAATGTTTAAATAGATTTCCACTCAGAGAAAAAGATATTGCTTGAAAATTTTTAAATACATTTCCTTACTTCTGAACAGACTGGGGAACCTGAGCATTCCTCATGGATCTAATTCTCACATACTATCCATTTTTCTGAAGATACCCCCTTTTCTTGCCCTACGAAAGCCCAGCTGTGCTATCCTGTGAAAATGCATTTGATTTTCAAAAGGTCAATATTAAATGTTAGCTTCTCAATTACCTAAAAGAACCTCTAGCAGCTGTAATGGGCTGTTGTATTCCACGAGGAACAGTCACAGTCTGGTTTCACAAACGAAGTTTTACAGCTTACCGTAGACAGCGGTGATTGTTGGGATGGATGAGTTTTATGTTCAGCAAGGAAGGGATTGTGATCAGTTGCACAATCCCAGGGTTACAAACCTCCCTGTGCTTGTTGCCCCTTGCCATGACCTTTAAAAAGCATATGGTTTTCCTCCCTCTTTCCAAGCTCACCCAGCCTGTCCAGTGTCTCTTTCAGAGACTGTCTCCATACTTTTTCAAACCTAGTCTTGACTGTCTTTCTTTTTCTCCCAGTTTCTCTCTCCTCACATGTCCTCTACAGCATGTTCCCTCTTCTAACTGAAACCTTTAAAGAAAAATAAAATTTTCAACAGACATCACCAATACTTTGATTAAAATTAACAAACCCATCACAAGGGTATCTCCCCTCGGTAGAGCTCAAAGAGCATGCCAGAACCGTGCAGGAAAACAATTGTTCTGGAAGATGGGACCCCCAACTGCAGGAGATGCACTGATGCTTCCCAGCCTATTTTCAGGCTCCAAGCTCCATTGAGAAACCCTGTGGTGTCACGGTGACAGGCAGCCATGGTGACAGGGACTTGTGCTTCAAACTAACAAATGGCCAAAGGAGTACAGGCACAAGTACACACTGCAAGCACATTTGCTGAGTACAGAACAAGTCACTTGGAACCGACATCTCTGCCCCAAAATGTGTGTGTGCAAGGGCTAAATTGCTAAGACAGTTTTTTTAATGATGTTATAGATACTATATGGTTCATCATCCTATACTACATATAGCCAAACTGATTTTCCTGGGAAAAATGCAGCCGCAATAAATTAATTCATTTTACTTTGAAAAGCTAAAGATTGGCAAAACTATATGCAATTAAATCCAAATACACGTGAATGAAGGCGTTTGGTACCAACAGCAACAAATCCTGCTATTGGCTCTGTGAATAGTGAAAATAGTTTAAAGTCAGTTAAATTTTCAGACCTTGTATCAGTTGGATATTTGAAAAAGTGCATGTTCCTCATGTACAGTATTGCCCTTAATGCATTTTCTCCTTCATGGTAAAAGGAGTTAAACGAGATTGTTCTCTATTCCAACCCTTTTCAGTATTGAAAAATACTAGCATGTAGCAGATCTGTAAAGAATATGTAAAAATAAACATCAGCAATCTCAATTAGGTAAGAACTTCGTGACCTTTGCTTATTTTCTACAAGGGATAAATTTCTTTTGGGATTATCCATGTATGAAACATGTTTAAAATTATATATGAAATCATTCCTGCAAAGTTATTTAGATTAAAAGGAGGACATGCAAGAAAGAAATCTTACTTCTTTCAGTACTAAATATGTGAAAGCAAATTCAGGGATTTCTGATATCATTGGGAAGGAAAAGACATATAGCTCTGCAGCTGCTTCACAGACCATTTGATAAACCTCCAGCAGGTTAAACAAACACACAGGGAAGCCTGTAAATGATATAGCAACTGTAGCTGCTCCTCAAACATGAAAATCAGCAAATGACTTTGCAGATATAATAAACACCTCAAGTGCAGAAAAGCTTACTAGCCTGTGATCTGCATTTCACAGGTCAAAACGCTTGCTTCTGCTCAGAAATCACCCAAGATCGTTACCATAATAACTGTGACTGCAGAGGTTACTGCTAATGAATTTCTAAATGCTTAAAACCTCTTCAATGGCATTTTGTGCTGATTTTAAAAAGTACATAGTAAAAGTAAGTGCCTATGAGACAAATGCAAATTGAGGGGGAAAAGTGCTTTTGTAGACACATACTTGAACTTCCTATCCCAGCTTCTACTGATACAGGTCTTATTTTCAAGTTTTACTTCTGCAATGAATTCTTTTTATGCACAATGAGAACTACGAAAAAGGTTGGGGGTGATTTTGGGAGGTTTTCTCAGACAAATCATGCTCTTACTCTGCAAAACCAGATAGCCAATGAAGACTATTTCACATTTTGGTGGGGGATGAAGGATCAGGTAACACAGTGCTGCATCTGTGACATCAGAGTTCTTCTGAAATCTGAGGGAAGCTGAAGTCAAAGGCAAGGCAGGTTTGTTTTGACAAGGATAGAAAAAGTGACTGAGGACTGCACAAGGCAGGAAATGTTGCTTGAGAAGGTGGCTGCCCTGTAGCAAATGATGCAAATTGGCCTGCTGATATTAGGAGCACTCTTGTCAAAAAATAATGGGATCATTTAAATCTTCTGTGTTTTTACTCAGCACAGGAGCCTGAAGGAATTGGACTAAGTTAACTGCGGCATTAGAACAGTTGCTTTTGAACACCCACTGTCCTGCCAATGCCATATTAATCACCAAGGAAAACAAAACTGGCTCTGGAGCTGTGTTTGCACATAGGTAAACACGTACTCACAGGGATGGATCACCTGTCTGTCACATCAGTCAGTCACTGGGAACCTGGCTCAGATGTTAAGAGCTGAGCTACAAGAATAACCTGGGAGCTGTCTTCCCTCATCAGCAGTGTAATTTAACGGAACTCAGATCCCAGGATCACTTAATTTTTTTTCCCAATCAATGCGGACTTTTTTTTAAACCCTTTAATCTGTCTGTGTTACTTTCTATATTTCTTCCTTACTTCCTAGATTATCTTGCAACAGAAAATTAATGCACTCCATCTATTCTACTATTACGCTATGCAGCACAGAGCTTTTCCTCATTTGAACAGTGGCACAGCACACACAATCTTAAATTCAGCTAATACAATTCTGTATCAGCAACTCAACGGCATCAGAACTGGATCACATGTTCTGCATTTCATCTAGACTAGGTTCTGGATTTTTATATATATATATATGTTAAACAGACATTTCCAGATGCTACAAAAACCCAAGAATCATAGTGAAGAAAGAGGAAGGGTCTTTAAAATTCTTCAGCTTCCAGCTGACCTACATTTGAGTACATTAGTTGTGGGCAGTGGACAAACCCCTCAGGAAAGCCAGATTTGGTGCAGACAGAATATGAACATTTGCTGCCCAGCAGGCTGTGGGTCAGGGAGGGGAAGAAAAGGCATACCTCTGTTTTTTGTAAACAGCTCTTCTATGTGTTCAGAGCCAAGGATCAGATGACAACTGCCTTACTGCTTTCTAATGACATTTACATTATGTATTTAAATATTTCAGAGCCTGAAAATTCCCAGGATGTTAATTATTGGTTTTATTACAATAATTTAGTATTTCATAACTTCTCCTAGGAATATTTTGTGTCCTAAGCAATTACTGAGGACACTACATCATACAGTAATTACTTTTTTAGTATCAGCTCTGTAAATATTATCTTTTAAAGGCATTTTAAGCTTCTTTGATTTGCATGTGCTCCCTTCTAGCTAAGCAGTTCAAAATTCAGCCTACCCTAAAATTATGTTTGTTTAACATTTTATTTTTGCATTAAAATCCTGCTACCAAGCTCCCCCCAAACAAGGCTGTAAAATAGCTACTAACAGCAATTCCAGATCTTGAGCCACTGCAGAGGATGGGCTCAGGGCTGTACATTCACTCTGTTTTCCCTCCGGTTAGATGGCTACCCCTGTTTTTGAGATCAAACACTGCGCTGAAATACAAAACCTGTATTATAGCATGCTTCAAAGAATCAGGTAGTGTGGAAAGAAAGGACAGTATTTACACATGTACAAAGGAAGTGAAAACTCTAGTCGCTTTAATTTCAGACTTCAAAGTCTTGACTATTTTCCTTCAGAGTACAGTGACCTATTTTAACAACTGACCTGTTAGTACATCCCTGCAGGGGCGTACAAAACTTGCAAATGACAAATAATAATAAAAAAATTAGCTAGAAAGCAAAAGGGTCTCCAGTTGGTCAAAAAAAAGTCAAAAGAATGATTTATAATACCTAGATTTGGTCTTTCCTGCTTGCCTCTGCAAAGGTGGCATGCACTCTCATCACAAATGCAGCTAATTTGCCTTGTCAGCAGATCTGTTATCGCTGTGGAGTAGAAGATGGCTGGAATGAGACGTGGGAAGGCTCCTGTGTGTGTCCCAGAAGCAGGCAGAGCTGGAGCACAAGGATTGCATGGGAGGCGACACGACAATGGATTGCTCAACATGAGGACAAGACTTCAAGGGCCTTCTGCTAGGTGTGATAAGCAGGGCAGAAGGCAGGCAGCTGGGTTATTCTTCTGTCCCAGGGAACAGGAAAATTCCTCCAATTGACAAAGTATTTCCACTATGTCTCTTTGTTATTTGGTGGCAGTTCCTTGAACAAGAATTTACTTAGGAAAGAGACAGCTCACAATTACAGTCCTCCTAGCTAAACAAAATCTCTGAATTCACAGATGATTCAAACAGCTGTCCCAGTGCATTTTTCACATTATAGTTCTTCTGAGCCCTTGACTACTTCAGGCAACAAGACTTCACACGTCCAGAAGTCTGCTATACTGCACATGTATAGGTCAGTAGAAACTGAAGAAATACGGGTTTTTAAAATTTTAAAAGTGAGTGTCAACTAGATTGGGCACAAATTCACTTTTCCCAAAAAAACAAAACAAAAATCCAACACTGAAACATCTCATCTTAAAAAACTGGTGTTTTTTACTATTTTTTTTAATGATGGTAACTTTTAAGACTCAATAAAAAATATGGACTACTAAAACAAAATAAAAATTTTGTTGTCGATTCTATGAAATATTCTAATCCATCTTAAATTTACGGTGTCTTATTTTCACTTCACAAAGAAATTATTTTTATTCTTATGTCAGGTCATTTCTTTCCCCTCCATGCCCCCAGTTTTCAGTGAGTTGAAAACAAACAAATTGATGCATAAAGTGAACAGTCTGCACAGCATTACTGTTGACTGATTTACCCATGTTGTTACAACAGATAAGAGGGCATTGGATTTTAGTTTTGAAAGCATGGGAACAGCTATTCAGCCTGTCCATATTCAGGACAGCACAAGACTATGCTTATCTTGAAGTAAATGTGAAGGTGTCCTTGACTTCGAAGTGCCTCTTGAACAGTGCCATCAGCTCTTGACACTGTGTCAGTGCCACAGGAATATTTGATGTCCTTTTTAAATCTCCTGCAGGAATAAGCAATCCCAAGAACAACACCTTTGACTTAGCTGCTACTGACCTAACACCTGCCCTTGGCTGGGCACTGCTTGGACCCTTGGCAAATGAGGAGACCTCAGACCAGGAACTCAAAGGGAGCTACGGCTTCTAAACCTAGGGATTCAAGAGGCTGGCTATCAAACACCTTATTTTTAAATTACAGTTGTTTTTAACTGCATCTGTGATTCTGAGGGAAGGGTCTTACCCATGAATTCTGAAACACATTGTTTTTATTTATGTGCCTTAACACTAGTCCTGCAGTGATGCTTTCTTCAATGGGGCACAATATACTCATTTCCTTGGCTTCTGTAAGGACAGGGTAGCAATAAGGTCTCATTATATTCTGGTTGACAGTCTAAATTTACATGTTCAGAGGGGAAAGTCTGTTTGTTTCTGACTTTGCAGGCTGCTTGTCATGTTAGCATTACCTCAAGCCTCACTTTTAAGTTAAGAAATTCTGACTGTGAAGCTAAGTAATGTTTCATACAATCATGTATATATAACTGTAACTAAACACCTACCCATATGCAAAACAAAGTCCAAGTTTCAAACTGCATCACATTAATGCATATAATTTGAATTAACTATAATTTCAGCAATTCTGTAAATCCCTTTGAAAGGATCTGTTGCTTGTTGATCTTGCACCATGCCAAGACATGGTAAATATGACATGTAGTCTCATCACATGAATAATGCATTCTGCATCTCAAATAAGCAAGTTCTGCTCCAGGGAGATGCTTAATCCATTCCTTCCTTCTGGGGATGAAAGGAATTAAACTCAGTGCACTGATCTCACAGTATGTGCTCATTTGACTTTAATTATAAAATGATTATTTCAACATCTTTTCCTGTAAAATAAACCAAGCTGGAGCTCCATGTAACCTCTGCAGAATTACATTACTCCTCTGTGCACTCAGTCTTTGCTCATCAATACTGCTCTTTCAATACAGTTTCACATGGAAGGATAAAACCCACCTCCTGGGGTTTGCAGCTGGTATAGTAGTTTCAGGTCTCACAGCAACAAAAGCTCCCCTTTTTGATACTCGTCAAATGGATGGAGCAGTAAAATCCTTTAAAGTGAATTCAAATAGCCTGAGAAGGAACTTTCACCAGACACGGGAAGATGCCATGATCCCATTACCAAGCTGGAAGATTTACCTCACACATCCTGTATATTTTCACTAGTATTTTTTTCATAGACTATTCAAACCTGTGTAAAACTCTGCATACAATCAATTCACCTTACTAAAACCCAGAAGTTTTCTTTTGGCTAATTCAATAGGCAGAGCATTCCTTGGGAATAGAACATCTGCTGTTCGTGTCTTAGGAATGACAGAGCATCAAGTGGAATAGACAGCTGTACTGTCAAAGGTACTCCCATGCTTCAAGCTTGAAAAAACAGCAGCTCAGGAATGTGATGTGTTATCAGGCACACCATCTGGGGGGACAGAAATGAATGTTTTCCATATAGGATAGGATCTCCATGTAAGGATTACTGACAGTAACTCCAGCTGACATGTTCCCATCCAGGTCCAGTAAAATTTACTGGGTTCATTGCATCACACCTTCCAATTCAAAAGCTATTTGGAGCTGACCTACATAACATCACAAGTGTGATCCTGCTCCCAAGCAAATGCAGCTGTACTGCTTCTGGTCTTGTACTAATTAATGTTACTATTTAATAGCGTACCTCCTATTGTTAAACCAAGCTGGCTAGCTGGGATGCTTCTGCATTCATAATGTGAATAAAATGCTCACATACAAGCAAGAATAGAAGCTATTTACAAGGTGCTATCTCACATTTTTTAAAAAAGGCATCAAATTTTTGCAGTGTCCAAGTGATATAAATGTTTACAGGTTATTTTCAGAAACTTCAGTCAAATCCTAAATGTTCAAGTTAATTCTCAAAATAGTACTTAGTTTTGCAAAACCATTTATGTATCTAAACCCACAATATCCATTGTGCTACAACAGGAATTTGTAAGGGCAAGAAGAAGTTTTAATAATAATTTTTTTAAAATATCCAACTAGCTTAATCTCATTTATCCTTTGGCACTTCTACAGTCTCGAGATGGAACAAGGCATTCAGATACATGTCACCACTATATTAGAAGGTGAAGAACATACATAAGCTTAGATCAGCTGTTTTCGGAACACATAAAACACAGCAAAGCGCATCTCACCAAACACTTGTGAGTATTATCTCTCTGAATAAACTGTGACTTATGCAGAGTGCACAGTAAAAATTTATCTGTAATACCCTAAAAAAATCCAGAACGTGCAGCAAAATTATAAAAAAGTCAAAATAAATTATCATTACTCATGATGACTATTACCCAACACTTCAAATTCCTAATCTTATCAAATGCTCTGAAGAAAAATTGTACCAGTACAAATTCATCAAACCTTCTTCCCTTTAAAGTACACAAGTGAAAATCATCAGGAGTTCTCAAAATGTCATGTGAAACTACCAATTTCAGTCTGTTCTCAGACCTTAACTGCTTTATAAATACAGTAACTACACCATAAATGATAACTACTAAGATCACAGCAAAAAAATCAAAAGGCTGAAAACTTCCAAGGCCATAAATATTACTGACCTATGGGCTAGAGCATTACCTGAAAAGGTAACCTACAGAAGTCTTCATTGACTCTGAAAAACAATGAATATTGATTTGTATTGACTTCAATTAAAAAAAATCTGGTTGATGTTGGTATAATTAAATATTTTCGTATAAGAATAACTGTACACTGGACACTGTAGTCCTGTCTTTTCACAATGTTTATGATCTTCATGATTCTACCATAAAAATAACTATTTTTAAATCACTAGGATGTTTTCAAGAGTTAATAAAAATGTTCATTATAAGCAACAGTAAATAAGCCAGCTTGCTCTTTCTTACACATAGAAACATGCACACATCCATAAAATGTGCTTTGGCTGTTCACTATAGCTATTGGGATGAGATCTGATCCTAGCAGTGGTAAAGGTCTGAGCTCCATCCCCCATGCACAGACTCTCTGTGGGTTGTGTGTCTGTTCAATAATAAGGCCACAAAGCACAGTAATATCAACATTAGTCATTAGAAGGTGGGTGACATGACCTTATGGCTTCTGATTTCTATTGCAATGCATCTTCCCTTCGAGTCAGAGGTTACTATGCTTCAGGTGAGAGTGGCAACATCAGTAATTCCACCTGAGTGCAACCTTTGTCAGCCTTCATTTGTTTTCATTATAAGGTCTCTAAAATATTACTTGAGGTGAAAATCCCTTTAGATTGCTGCATAATATGTATGTCATACTTGAATGTATATCAGATGTGCCTGAAGTAATTAAAAGAGACACAGGTCCAAAGATCACTTATTTTAACTAACCATTGATCTAATGGTCCAGCTTTGTGTGATGTAAAGACAAAAAAGGCAAGGATGGACAAGTGATTTTACACGTGGCAAAAAATCACATGCAGACAAGAACTCTGATAGAGCATTTCTCTGTTAGACTTCTGAGCCTGGCAGATCAGTAGCAGAAAATATGAGCCCATCTCCCTCTATTATCGAAAGCACATACTAAAGAACAGATTTCAGAGGGCCTGAAAATATATGAGTCTCTGATGAAAAGGTTGTTGCGCTCAGTGTCTCAAATCTGATGCAAAAGACAGAGATATGGGGATGCTCTTCACAGCAAAATCTTGAGGCAACCTAACTGCAGGAACTCCTTACAGCTCCCATGGAACCTTCCTTATAAAGTTGCTTGGTAGCAACTGTCATACATTTGCTTTTTATAACTAGTTGAATTTTGATTAGTATTACCCTGCTGTTCAAAAACAATTTAGGTATTACAAAAAGCAAAGCAAGTCTTACCTGGAATACTCTGTCTCCTCACAGACAGCGCTCCATCAGGTGCCTTTGCCTGGTTTGCAGATTTTGTGTAAGGACTCTCATCTAAACAGAAACAAGCAACACCTCCAGTTACTGTTAAATATAATGTTAAAAACAACATAATTTTTTATCCAAATACTGTTGAACTAGCAGTGCAGATCACAAGAGATGCTGTGAGCCAGATGAGGATGGGTATTTCTGAATGCTAACACAATGCTCAATGTCATGTTCAGACTCAAATGACAAAGGCTCTGAATAGGAGAGCTGAAAAGGATGTGTTAAAACTCAAATTGGAGGTAACACATATTGATGACACGCCTGATATACAAAGGCATTTTCAGGTTTAACATAATGACAAAATTTCCCTTTTCTCATGTTCAGAAGCTTCACATGTCAGAGACTTGAGTGACAGAGGTACTACCCCTGTTTAGGAGTGAAAGACTTCTAGAAGCTTTTCAATGTTCTGCTTGGGAAGATGCACTCCTTTTCCTTTAGGATCTGTCAGTGGGTGGCTCCTTTTCTTTTGTAACAATTGACTGAGGAAAATATCAGAAAGCTGTTGCCAAAGAGGCCAGGCACACTTGTGTCTAAAGAATAGCACTGAACCTGTCTGTGTCTAAATAGGAGGCTTCGTGGAACCTACTGATCAGCGCATAAAAGACCACTAATGGTGGGATGAGCAGATCAGTCACCAATTAGAGACAGCATTAGGCAGAAAGTGAATCACTTCTATATCCCTCTTCAGAGCAGACCAACGGTAAGGAAAAAATCAACTATATCATAACTTTTAAAAGGACAAGCTGCTTGTCTTGGGGTGATGTTATGATACTTGTATTCCCTATCGTTTGCATATGTGCTTAGAAATGTGGTCCTGTAGCTTTAATTGCATCCAGCAGCCGAGAGAAACTGCCGGGCGTGGGTTGTTTTGAAAAAACTCCCACAGGCTTATTGCTTAGGCTAGTCTAGCCTCGCCACTCTCGGTGGTTGCTGCTAGGTTTTTTTTTTTTCCCCTTCCCTGGGATTTTGGTTTTTCTCCTTTTTTTGTCCCCGTTCTGGATTTTTGCTATTCTGGACTGTTTTCTCTCTCTCGCCTGAGAAACCAAGAAGCCCCCAGAGGACAGCGGACAAGAATTCCCCAGGGAGCCACCGGAGCAACTCCACCCGGCTCTCCGGGGATCCCCGGAGTAGGGGAAGCTGCATCTGAGGAAAAGGACACTAAAGTTCTTCAGTTGTTTACCCAGGTTTAATAATTTGGGTTTGTTTTTTTTCCCTCTTTCTCCCTTTCCCCTTCCCCTTGTGCTTTGCAGGGCACCCTGCGTGTGTTATTAAATAAACAGTTGGTTTTTTTTTCCACTTTCATCCAAGAGCTTCTGTTGTGGTGGGGGAGGGGGTGTCAGAGGCCTTTGCTGGGGGAGGCTTTTTATTCAGAGTGCTTCCCACCTGGAAAATTTGTCTCTAACCTGGGACACTGCTAAGTGCAGAAAAGAAATGTGAATAAAAGAGAAGAAATAGTATATGCATTTATTATTTCAATCAAAATAAAGAAATAAGGCTTCTGCTTTGCTTTGCCTTTAACTGAGTGCTCAAAGACTTTAAAATGTCACAAATCTTTCTAATTGCATATTTTCCTTCAGGTTGCAAACAACTGATGCATTTACAGCACGTCCATGAATACATGCTGAAATACTGATCAATGAGTAGAGGAATCAAAGACTACATTATCTGTTATAGCATCCTCAGATCAAGCGGAACCATATAAACTTTTTCTGGACAACAACCTTTTCTTTGCATTTGACACTCTTGACAGTATAATCCTTCTTTGCTGATTGCACTCTTTACATCTTGCGAGGTCTCAAACTCCTTTAGAACCTTGCATCAAAGACAGCAGTCCATTTTCATATCAATGAGATAAGGCTTTGGTCAGCATAATTGAATTTAAAACCAGGTCTCAAAGAAGTGACTGAAGGAGCTGGTTATCTTTTAAAACCGGAACTTCTGTAATGAAGTCTGCTACTGTCAGGCAGATGCAACAACAAAAAGCTTAAATTCACTAAAAAGAAAGAAACGGAAAAGACAAAATAATGATTTATAGCCATGAGCCTCGATGAAAAGACAGCAACTAGCGAAGAACATGTATTGGTAAGATACCACAACAGCCAACATTGGCTTGTTTTCCCTACAGTAAAATGAACTCCAATTGTTTTAGGACTACACTGCTACAACAGGAAAAGCAAGAAACTTGATTATACTACGTGCTAGTACAAATGCCAAGAAGAGAAAGCTGCCAGCTACAGGAAATACAGATGCATGGAAAAAATATTAACATACATCCAGGTACACAATTTAAGAAAAAGTTATGTAAAGCCTTATCCTTCCATTTGAGGCAAGCGGGAAAGCTAATATTATTGCATGGGTAGAATATACACCCCTTCATTAAAGAAAAAAAAATTCAGTAAGACTGAAGTAAAGCTTCTGAAGGAAGTAGCATTTACCTATTTTCTTCCACAGAAGAGGCATCACTGAGCTCAAACACAAGACAAGGCTCAAGACAAAGAAACTGAGTATGTGGCTTATATGTCTCATCCATTATTATTTAGTTGCAGTTGCTGAATATGGCAGCAGATACTGTGAGACACATATTTTTCTATTAAAAAGCGCTCAGAAAACATAATACACTTTCTCTAGAACTGATGGATAGTGATGACTTCTGGGCCCTACTTGAATGTGTGCCATACCTATGGAAAACAGTCCTCTCCTAGTCAGACTTCTTACATACAAATTATTGTCATCAGATTGAGAGAGGGGAAAAAAAGCAAAAAGAATTCTCACAACTAGCCCTTTTTCACCGAGTCTTTGTCACTCAGCAAATTAGTAGATCAGCTCCACTCCCATGCTGGAAGAAGATTTTCCCAGTATTGCACTGGAGTAGGATTACCTGTGGTTATTCTGAATTCGGAACACAGGACAAGTCTGCAAGTCTTTCTGGTTAACACCACCACAATGAGGGGAGGGGAGTGCACATCAAATACTTACTAGGGAGCACGGGCAAAAATGTTTTCTACGTAATACCTGGCAGATGTGGAAGTAACTGAGACTGCACAGGTGAGTAAGCCAGTATTTTAATTTAAGCCTTTTAACACTGAAAGATTATCAGATACTTATATGGGTTATGCACGCATGTAATTGTGTTACATTTGTTAATCTGTCCACAGATTTTCATAGCAAAACAAAGGGCCCAAAAAGCTCCTTCATAAACTTCTGAACCCCTGTAAATGCAAAATATGCCTTATTGTTATTGGGAAAGAAAAATGAGCCACTGGTGGACTGGTAAGTTGTTCCCAGAACTGGAAAGAATTTTATTCCAATGTCCTTTTAACAGTAGAATCAGACTGAAACATGACTAGAAATAGGTGTAAAGGATTCCAAGGAGCAAAGGAAAACAAATACAACCAACTGTAGAAAGAGTTCTTATTGAGCCTTATTAAGATGCTTGAGACAGGAAAGCAATACAAAGATCAGACAAATGCAGAAATAGATATCACCCTAAAGAACAAAGTAACTAGAGAGACAAGGAAGTCCTGCAACCCTGAAATGTCAGACACCATTCATGGTGCCCCAAAGGAAAAAAATCTGTTTGTGTGTGTTAGTTGCACATGCGGCCAGAAGAATTTATCATCAAAATTTCCTGATGCCTTCATCCACTCTATAGTTAGCACGGAGGGTCTTAAAAATGTGAAAATCTCTTATGACAGCAGTGCCTAGGGGGATTTGTAGGAGTTTTGTATTACCAGCACTGATAGACTTGGAGATGGAACTCAATTCAGCAAACCAACACACTAAAAAAGCAAAGGAGTAAAAGGATATGAAGCATTCCCCCTCCAAACAGGAGATAACTCAGTATCAGGAAAAGCTGTGATATATTTTAAGACGCCACACATACAAAGTAGAGGGAGAAACAGGGTAGATTTAGAAGCATAAATCTCACCTGTTTACACCCCTACTAACAGCATATCTTCAGCAGGGAGCAAGCCACAGACCATAAAGAATCACAGGCCAAACTGCGCCACCCCAAAGCACAGAAATGCCTTCACCTGGAACATGGAGCTGCAAACTGCCACTCAGAGCACCAGTTCTTGTCCACTTCTGAAGGAATCACTCCACAGGTGGCCACATTTCCTACCAGCTTAGCTATACCCATCCACTTGTGCAGCTGCTTTTGATACACCACTGGCTTTTTTTACCTCTTGTAATTCCGTCTGGCTAAAAAAACAGATAACTCAGAGTAAACAATTTCAGCAAGTCAGCAGGTCATATAAAGGTGTTGGTCATGCCAGCAGATCTCTTCACTCAGTGACTACAGGAAATCAACCCTCTTAGGCTGTTAAGAGGCAGGGGTAATTTTCCACCCAGGTTTATCCTTTGCATGTTTCTTACAGTTGTAAATGTGCAATAGTGAAAGATGTACACTGTATTAGTTCACTTCTTCTTGGCAGAACACAAGTGATAATCTCTAAGGTGACACCTTGCAGATTATTAGGATTCTTAACCAGCAGAGCAAAATTCCCCTTTTTGTCTTGTTTTACTTGTCCTCATGAAACACAGCCTCAAACACCAGTAACAGTACTTACAGATTACACATCATCCTTTGAAAGCTCTTCATACCATTAAAGACTACAAAGATATTGATCAAGTGGGCAGGCAAGTACTCCTACTGCTTAGAGGCTACTGTAGGCTTATTGTCTTTCGCTTGTGTGATAGATAAACAGCTTCTTGCACTTTCCTCCCTCTTTTTAACCTGGTGGCATCTCTATCCTGTAACTGAATGATTCACTCTTTGAGTTGGGGACCATGCTGTGATCCATTTATATCACTCTGCATTGCTCTTACTATATGGGGGTGGGGGCATCTGTCCAAGACTAAAAGCTCTAAAGACTGCAACAAGGAAAAGTAATGTAACCCCAGAAAGATTATACACTGGACAATGTGTACAGATATATATCTAAAGTGCCTGGTACTGTGTCAGCAAAATGACCATATGAAATCTTTAGATATTTGCTGAATTTAGTTTAATATCCTTTGAAGGATACCAACTGGGGGCACATAAGAGGGAATAAAAGGAAAGTCTAAAGATACTTCCTCAACAGTCAAGTCTAGACATTCAACGTTTCAGGCAGGCAGTTTATGACCACTGAACCATTCTCATGTCTCTCTTGGGGGCTGTGAAAGTCATTGACACAAGAATGTTGTTTACAGATGTGGTAAAGCCTAAGGGCACTCCCTCCTTCAAGTCTTCAAAAGAGGTTAGAGGATGTTTCCTTCGCTGCTGCTGCCACACGTCCATGCAATAACTGCTGAACCCAGTAAATGTGTCCGAATCCTGTGCAGCACCAGATGGCCCCAGAAGGTGACGAAGCACAGCTGCATCCTGTTTGATATGAAGGGGAAGCTTCTTCCCACCCCTCTGCGAACAGCTTCTGAACAACTCCACGGCTGTCATCTTGCCCCCCCTACAAGGAGATGTGAAGGGGCAAATGTGAAGATGCTTCACTGTGTTACCTTGTCTTTCCAACAAAACTGCTTGTTCTCAGCTCTATGTCACCATTTGTACCTGCTCTTCTACTGCAAAACCTGTATTAGAGGGAGCAGGAAAAACAATGTGGCATTAAATTTGTACATGAGGAATTTCAAACATGGGAATTCTGTAACAGTTAGGAGCTTGAAAGCTCTATTGAATTTTTTCAACAGTAGATGTGAAAGCATTATGAGGGAGAACAGAGTTTCCATCTTTGAGTTTTTCATTCTCATTCTTCAACAACTTTACATATGTCTCACCACAGAATAAGCTGTTCTTTGGCCAACAAAGAACTGAATTTAAACTGTTTTAAAGCATGACCAGGTAGGTCCCAAATAGACTTCAGAACCCAAGCAAGTGAAATCTGAGGTGTTCCTCAAATGTTTCCTACTGTGAAGAATCTCCAGCTAAGTCCCAAGACTCCTCAAAGAAGCACATTACATCTTCAGCTGGCTAACCTCCAGCTGTCTCAGTGTACAGGAGTAAGATCAACTTCATGTATTGCTGTTTGCACTGTTTGGGATAGCATGCACCTCAGACAAGTAGAGGATCACATATCTGTACAGAGGTAGAGACTGGCAACACCACAAATTGTCAAGAGGATTGGCTGCAACTGAGAGAACATCCCCAAGATTAGTGCCTGAAAAAAATCAAAGCACCAGAGTCACAGTTGTTACTTCAGGCATTCCTAGATCTGTAATATTCCATTCTCTGAAATTTGTTGCTCCTTAACTTTATAAAGAAGAACATTTTTCACTAAAAGCAACAAATTTTTATGGATTCTGCCAGTACAGTACAAAATACCATAGGTTCTCATACTTCCTATATCTGAAACCTATCTTGAATTTTATCTTTAAATGGCATAAAGCTCAGCATTATCTAAAAGCATATTTTCTTGGCACAGTATCATACCAGTGACTATCAGTAAATTTTGAGCTACAGCATTCTTGGTTATCTCCACTGCTTGGAGCTAGAGCTTTCACAGATAAAAATAAATGTGTATCCACTGATGCCTGTGGTTTATAGAAACTCTGAAGTTAAGGAAGGCTTACAAAGAATCTTGGTGTAACTTCTAGGACCATTCCTGCAGCAACTTACTCTCTTCTAAACTCAGACCTTTCTGTTAAAGATTTTCCATTCTGTAAGAAAGCTGAGACACTGGAGCAGGGACTAAAGCCCACTCTCACATTCACAGAGAGCGCCCAAACTCCCAGCTACACAGTCCTTCAGTCTTGCTAGCTCACTCTGACAATAATAACAAAAAAGTATCTCAGAGAATGTATTTTTACTGGGAAAGGAGGATATTTTTATAATATTTGCTTTTAAATAATGAAAAAGTTTAGAGAAAAAATAACATCCTGGAACATTCATGGCCACTACAATGATACTACAGCCGTGCCAGAGCATAAGGGACTATAAACTGTTGAAAAAAAGAGACAAAATTGTCTTAGCCTTTTTCACCAGATGTGTAATGTACAGATTTTGAATGTATATGCCTCATGAAACAACAAAATGTCAACAATTTGCTTTGCCCATATGCTAACCCTTTCAGATGTGTTATGGGAGCTCCAACCATGAAAGAAAGCATTAATTTCTCCTACTGGTACAGAGGAATAATAATTTTTGGAGTTCATTTTAGAGCTATGGCTTCAGTCACTTCCAGTGAGACTTGATTTTTGAAATGGCAATGCTGGTCTTCGAAGTGGTGCTTAGAACTATATAAAATTTCCTAAGCGTTGCATGTAAAGTAGTCATTAATGAGCTAGGCTCCAAGTAGAACAAATATGGATGTATTTAATCTTAATCCTTTCTTATCAAATTGCATGCTCAGTGCTCTCCAGCAGCCTTTATTAAGAAAACACAGGGTTTCAAATGCTTCCATAAGTAACATTCGTTGGTGTGTGTGACATGGAAAAATTGTGAGAAGGAAGAGTTAGAATAGCTCCTGGTAATTTTCTTTTCCACATTTAGCAGATGTGTCTCTAGTTTTCTTAGAAACTTAATTTTAACAGTTACAGTACCAATGAATAACTGTGTTGTCTCTCTAAAGTGAAAATTTATTCAATTTTATTATACTTTATGTAAATTTAATTCTCTTTTTTATGAATTATATGGTTACTTATTAAAGTAGCAGCTCAGTTTTAATCTAGAAGCAAGAGAAATAGGGTGCTGTAATTATGCATAACTGTGAATCCATTTCCTATTGATATTTACAATACCTCAGCAAACTTGACTGTTTGAAAAATGATCTGAATATCCTCCAGATTTGCTTGTGCAAAGTTAATTTCCTAAGCCTGTGCTTAGGCACCTGAATGGAAATGCTTGGTTTCCTAAATGACTAAGTACACTGATCTCATCCCAAAGCTATTTTGCTCATGAAAATGCAGAACTTTCCAAGACCATTTAAAACATGCAGGATCTGCAGAAAGCTCAAAATGTGTCTCGAGAGATATTAGCATATGGTGAAATTCACTTCAGTGGATTATCTAATAAAGAAGTAATCCTATTTAAATAATACCCCAACCACAAACTACTTCAAATCTGATAAATATGTCTTTTTGTTCATACAGCATCAAGCATTAACTCGAATGCCATAAACCAGAATTATCACTGAATTGTTACATAATTTTAAAATTAAACTTGAGTTTCACTTTATTGTCTTGAGCTGCTGTTTATTGTTTACAGAAATAATACAGGCATCACATAAGTGATATGTGTGAGGCTTACCCAAAGCAGCTAGAAGCTGAAGAGGCTGGTGCATGAAAAACCTTGAAGAAACTGGGGGTGTAAACTATTTTCTTTTCTGAGACAGTCTGGGATTTTTCAGTACATACAACTTCTGCAGAAAACCTTATTCTAGGAGATGAGGCTATAAACCTTTTCATTTAAAAGGAAATTCCTAAGTGACACAGATACCACTGACAGGAAGCGTTACCAGATATTCAAGTTTAAATTTTGTTCTGAACACCCTGGTCCACAGGAAGGTTTTGTTTTCCTTCTTGCATGTGTGTAGCTCTGATGTACTGCTGCATGCTGGCATTGTACAAATGTGCCATCCATTAGCTTTGTGGTGAAAAAATATATTGAAAACTGTTTTCTTTACAAAGTTCTAATAATCATTAAATTCAATTACATTGTTTAACACTTGTAAATGCCAAATCAGCATCCTTCAAGAATATTTGAGCAAGTCTCGATAGACGTACACCAACTCCAACAAGACAATACAACTTTCAACAAGGCTACTAGACAAGGAGCAAGACCTGAGCTAAGGCAGAGACTGAGGGACAGAAAACCAGATGGCCACACCTCATGGAAAAACACTTCTATGAATAGCTATTAACTTTAAAAATGCATCAATTACCTTAGTATTACCTTTTATTGTCTACCTTTGGTTCAGCTACTCATTCCCCGATGGGCTGGGAAGACAGCAGTAGCTGATAAAGGGGAAAAGGGGCCAAGCCATATCCCATGGCTCCTGGATGATGCCCCAAAGCTAAGCCACCATGCTAAGCCACCATGCTCCTGACTGCTGTGGCTGCCCACCACTGTGCCTCCTTGGAACAAAAGGCAGTTGGCTTCCTGGTGGACAGTATTTCACTGTATATTAACCAAATATAATGTGTGGTATGATCTGCTGTTATATTTGTGGTTAAAATGCAATAGAAATACATACTGATTATCTGAGCCATGCATGGCACCTCTTACTGTACCAGCAGATTTTAACAGCAATGTTTTTGTGCATCAGCTGTGGCTGTGCTTTTTCAGCCCAACCTCAGTAGAGGTTTTCCCAACAGTCTGACTGCTTGAAAACTACGAAGTGGAAGAGAGGAAGCTACCTACCATCTTCTATGTATGCAGACCACAACACAGAGCAGAACAGGAACATCTGCCCAGGTTGCTGATATTACAGCTGGCAGGGACTGGGAGAAGAGAGGATGTCCAGCTAGGAACTTCTCTACTGTAGGCCAGGGAAACCAGAAGCTAGTTGCAGGTGTGCTGGGGGGAGCCAATGATAAAGGTTAATAGCTGAGCCAGTGAGACTGTCATTCAAATTGCAGAAAAAATAAGTAAAATATGTTAAACTGTTTAGAAAGCAGGTGTTTAGTTTGCTTCAGGAAAAATAAGAATAAGCAAAGTCACAACACTATCTTCAAAGACAAGAAGTTATAAATGGAAATTTTTTCATGAGGTTAAGTTATCCTACCTCAATTCCGGTGCTGTACTAATGCTATTTGCAATAAATTATATAATGTGTTTTTCAGCCTATTTGTGTCTGTAAGACTCTCTAGTGATGACATCTTCATCGCCTTCCTCTGGAAGCTGCTCCACAGGATGCATCAGGTCTCACAGCTGGATAATAGTTCCCTCCATCAGTCTGCAATTTTCTTGCCTTGCTTTAACTGTCATTCTATTATTCCTAATAATATTCTTCCACTCTTCAGAAGATCTTATAAAGAATATCTCTCATGTATGCTGTTCATTCCAAAAATCACACAGATTACCAAGCCTGCTGCTTTAGACTTGGATCCTACCAGTTCTTCTTACTGGGCATGACTTAGCACAAACACTGGCTGACCTTGTCACCAAAGGACAGTGTACACACTCACTAGGAAATTCATTTAGTGGAATATCCATTTAATTTTAAAGCAAAAATTTGCACAAGTTTAACTCTAGTGTGTACATCATTAAGAGTAAAGCATAATTTTCCATCTTTGTAACATATATATTTGCAGCATTATAATTATTCTTTTTAATCCCACTAACAAGCTTTATTTGATTCACAGAATAATTCTAACCTGTGACTGTGAGCTGCATAAACATCATACCAGTAATCAGTGTATTTATACTGGCAAGCCAGTGGGATTGTCCCTCTTATTTATAGTCCAAATGATGCACATTAGTCCAAACTGGCATGGTTCAGGCTTAGTGAAAAACAGATCTTTCAGACTGTACTTCTTTCAAGAGTCAGGCCATAAACCTGGCACCTTCCTCATGGCCTTGTGAAATACTGTCCTACTTTTAGTCCCAACTCTGGAAGAGTTTACTCAATATATCCACAGAGACTGCACAATAATTTAGACTAAGTTCACTTGTCAGCAAAACTTCATTGTTTTTGGAAGATGTGACAAGTTTGAACACAGTGCAGAGTAGGAGTCTTTTAAAACAAAGGGCTGAGTGCTTCTAGAAGTGGGAACAAAGCATGGTAACAAAAGAGATGTCAGGCTGACAAAACAATATATACATATTTGTCTTACTTAAAGCTCACATAAAGCCTGGGCCACCTTCTGTGCTCCATCTATCCATGCATGTGGTTCTTTACAGTGAGCCTTTTAACCTGTCAAACAGTCTTTATCTGCCAGTGTCTCCTGGGTCCTATTTAATCTCAAAGCTTATTTAGGGCAAGCAGTTCACTGTCTGCAGTATTCCTCAGATTCTCTAAAATGGTAATTATTAGATCTGCTTGCCCACATCTTTGCCTACAAGCAACTTAGTCCATGTCTGAATCAGCTTTTTCAATCCTGTCTAAAATAAATAAACACATACAAATGAATGTATGGCATACACGAAAAATTATACCCCTGTAACCTTCAAGAAGGCAGGCAAATAATTTTTAATATTTTTATGCACCAACCCCCAAGCCTTTTAACTGGGACTCCTTCTCTGTTAGGAATTCACAGCTGTACCTTTACAATGTCTTTGGCTCTGAATTTCCTAGAAACAACGAGAGCATTAACTTATTGCCTGCCTCAACAGAATAAACATGGATTTAGTTTTTTCATAGTGGGAAAATTCTACTTCAGCTTTTCTTTCCAACACTACAGTAATGGTGATGCAGTTATTAAATCCTTCTTTGTATTATTAGCATATTGCAAACATTTTCAGATCTATCATGATACATGAATGTGCATGCATGTTTAACAATAGATTTATTAAATTCATAAAATCATTTCAAAATTGACAGCAGAAAGCAATTGAAAATAACAGGAAATATCACAAATTAAAAATAAGTACAACCAACCTGATACAGCTAAAGGACATTGCAGAAACATGATGTTTAAGGCAAAAGCTTAAACCTTCCAGACTGGTCATATTCTGCAGGTCAAATAAGCCCTTGTTTTGGCAAACCAACAGCATGATGAATGCCAGAGTCCAAATTACTCGATCATGGCTAGCCTGCGCCTTGAGCGCATTTTTGTAATGAAAGACTGAGGGAAACCAAGCTGATTTTAAAAGCCAGAGTAGAATATAACTACTAATAAGACATAATGTGTAAGACTTCAGATTCAACCAAGTGCTAAATATATTAACATCTGCACACTATTCAGGCTATGGAATACATCTGTTTTAACTTCTGAAAAAAGAAAGTTAAGAAAAATAGGCCACATCATTATTTCACAGAAACACTATTTCCTATTTCCTTCAGGATCTGGAATCTCTAAAAGGAGAACCTGGTGCAGAATACAGTACACATAAATGTAAACTGCCATTGAGAAGGAACAGAGAAACATTCCTGCGCATGCAAGGGCCAAAATTATTTCAACTACTTGCTGCAGCTTTGAAATCCAGGCAACAACAATATCTTATTAATCAATGCTGGGAACCAGCCATATAAATGGCAACACCACCCCTATCACGCAGAAGACACAACCGCAGGCACAGCTAGAATTTTATTGACCAAATCAACAAGAAAACACAGAGGACAGTATCTGCATCAATAACCAGGGCTTGATGTCTTACAGGTGATAGCACGAGTTTGATCTTTAAGGTCTTTCAAGAAACAACTGGTATTTTTAAAAATGCAATTATTCCAAGCTCTGTGATTTCCATATAGCACAAAGCAAGTGCTTTGCTGCAGAGTCAAAGAGTTGACTTGAACACACACATTTAGACAGTGAGAACAGCAACGCAAGCCACTGAGACTCACCAGAATTGCTGATTAAGGCAGTGGCTTTTAACCTTTGCCTGTCAAGCCCTGAAAGATCACACACTACTGTGACAAACCTCTTAAAAGGACCTTAAGGACAAATTATGCCTTTACTCTACTGCAATCTAATTAAGGTGTACAACACCACTGAATAGCTAAACAAAGAAAAAAAGAGCCATTAAGACTAACAGGCACCATCATCTGCCCTGACAGCTTGAAAAAAACCAAGTTTCTGCCCTCCCTAGCCAACTTCTGACTTCCAACTCTCACAAAGCTCGAAGATATGCACTGGTTCTGGCTGGCTAGAAATGTAAATGCTTCTGAAAACATTTCCTAGCAGGAGTTAGGACAACTGTTGATGGTGGAACACGTACTGTTAACTCCTATGACGGACAGTGCCAGCTCAATGTGCTTTCAGCTTCCCTGGTGCATTCCTTGAGAGGAAAGCATGGGGAAGAGAGGCAGACTCAGGGAGGAAGAGTATCTACCCTCTATGGGAGTGCATGAGCACATAGCGAGGTGGGAGCATCAGCAGGGCAGAGTGTAGAGGATGGAACAGTGCAGAAAGTTCAGGCTGGTAACAAGAACCAGTGGTGAACACGCTGTACGAACATCAAATAGAAGTAGGAACTTCAGGGGACCCAAGAAGCCATTGCAGAGCTTGCAATAAACAAATAAATAGAACCTGTTTGGTCCAAAAGTCTTGCAGGGAGGCAGGGGAGGGTGGGGGTGGGAGGAGGAGGAGGGGAAGATTGCATGCTGCAAGTTAAAGGTCGAAGCAGATGTACTTTAAAAATAACCTCGGTTCCCATCAATCACTTTGAAAAACAAACACATTAAAACAAACACATTAAAACCCACCTAAGGCAAAAAAACTTGACTTTCACTACGCATAATACAGGCCTCACTTAAATTATTCGTTGTGAGGCTTATAAAACATCTTGCTAACACTTTCCCCTTGTCTCCCATACTCCACAAAAATTTCATTACTATTCTTGTCTTCCTGCCTTAAGAGAATAAATAATAATATGCTTATTGTCTATGAGGTTTATGGGTGTTCAAAGCTGCCAGTCACTTGCCATTTCCATGTAAAGTGCAAACCCAAGCAGACTTGCCCTTGAGAGATTTGTAGGGCAGCTGAGCTGGTGGTATTGACCCTAGGATTTCTGAACCCATTCTGTCTCAGAGTTTATAATAAAAACGTTGTTTTCTCTCTGTCAAAAGACGCTTCCACCAAACAGATCTGAAAGCAGCTCACATACTTCATATTCCTGTATAAGGTCAGACCAGAGGTGAGGGATGCTGAACAACAGACCTGCGCTTTGCATATTCCACAGCAATCTTGAGTTACTACGTTGAGTCCACACTCCTTCCCTTTGTAGGGTCAATACATTTTAACAGCATATACAGGATAGAAGGAATAAAAAAGGGAGATAAGGGATAAAAAAAGGAGATAAAGTCTGACAGAAAATGTAACAGAAAATAAATATATGCAATGCATAGAATGATGTGTGTCAAGTAAGGAAGAGAAGAACAAAACTAAACCATATTGGATTGCAGAGGAAAAAGAAAGGAAGTAACAGTGTGGGGGGAAATTAATGGGAAGAGACTAATCCCACTTCACAACTCCTTCTTGACTGCCTCCCAAGCTCCTCTAAAAAGTTGTATTTCCTTTGCTAACTACACAGTACAACTGAAGCAGCCTGTTTTGAAATTAAACAGACAATAAAAGTCCTTGGCTTTGAGTTCCTACTCCTAATAGCAAAAGACCACTGGAGAAGTTGATTTGGCAAGAAATGCCAAGACACAAATATCACAGCAGGAACTTATACCATGCTGCTTCCCTTCCCAAACTGTCTCCTCTGCACTAGGCTAATGCTTCTCCCTGTGAGGGGCAAATGAACAAGGGAGCTAGTGAGAGCTGTATTTATTTTCTGTCACCATCGCCAGCTTAGCGAACCTGAGTGGGAACTGAAAGCAAGGTATGAAGTTCAGGAAACAAGACTCTTAATACTTTTGCAACAATGCAGGAATTTTTGGTTCAGGTACTTTCTTCAATATTTGGCTTAGCAGAGAACCATACATAACAATGACAGTGCTACTGCTGGAGTTACATGGATGAAATAAAAATATAGAAGTGTCAATGACAAAGACAAAAGAACGTGCACATAAGGTCTCAGCAGAGAAATTATTTCTTTAACCACCACTGTTTTGTACATTTCTTTCTCTCTAGCATGATTTTTTCAGGGACTGGGTTAGCCTCAGGATTGCTTCCATTGCTTCCAGTATGGAAATCTATTGAGACTCGCATGTAAAAAGTTAATTAAAAGTTGAATAAAATGATAAGAGAGATCAAAGAATGTCTATTCCCCAAGTTCATGCCAAGATCCATACATATGTAATGTTTCATACAAACAATGTAAGTTATTTAAAGATGTTCTTTTCAGTAAAGATTATGACAAAGAATAAAATGTTCCCATTATCCTTTTCTAATGGATTTATTCAAATTAAATCAGAAGTTAAAACAAGAAAGTTAAACACAAAAGGATTACTCACTTCATTGATATTGCCAGGATATCTTCACTTTAGTCAGATTGGCTACTACAGCAACAGTAAAAGCAATAATTTTCCTTAAGACCCTGCTCTGAAAAAGTGTATCAATTTAAGGGATCATTTGTTCCTATTAAAGCCAAATGAAAAGGCAGTTGGATTTTAAAGTTAGCAGAACGCTTTAGATTCAAACATGGACTGGATGCTGTCCTGATTTGGGATGCTTTCCTGAAGTGGAATTACCTGCCCTTGTTTTGCAGATATTCAGGCACCTGTAGGGCTTTTTGCTCTCTAAGTGCATTGTGAAAGTCATGACATGTACATTCAAATAACATGTAGATTTAATACATTTTTCTGTGTGGTGATATTGTATTATATCTTATGATGTAAGGAAAAGTAAACAGAAATCCATCACAAATCTGTACACCATCATTTCTAAAAGCATTTCTAAAACATGGCCCTTAATACCACATTCCTAAACGCAGCTATAACAAAACAGGCCACTCCTATAGCAGCTTCCCACTGAACACCCTGGCAAACCGCAGTGAGCATGGCTGTCTGCAAGTCTGATATACAATTTCTATGCAAGAATCAAAAACTGGATACTGGAAGTCACACATTCATCATTTTAGTCTCTTTTAAAAAAAAGACTGTAACATTTATTCTCATAAAGCTCATAAAAATAAATGTTTCCAACATAGTGATTTACAATACAAAACAATACCAATTTCAGAATAGCAGCACTTTGATATAAAAAGGCCGTAAAAGATTGTCCAGCATCTTATTATAAACACACAATCTATTCTGAAATTCCCAGATGTGTGGGCTACCATTCCTTTCTTCAAAGATTTTTTGTGCGCTCATACACACTTTAAAATAGACAGAAGTTTATTAAAGTGTGTTAAAGTTCTGGAAGAGAAGAGGCTGCAATCCATTAATGCGTTCAGACACTGATCTACAAATACCATCACTGTAGTGGTTTTCCATTTAACAAAAGCCCAACTTAATTACCTTAATTTCACTTCTATTCACTAATTAGTACTTAAAGACTTTGTAACCATTCATACATTCTTTGCAACTCCAGTCTTACACCTATTTTAGTTTTTTCTAGTGTACAATGGAATCAATTATTTCTATGTGAGCAGACAAGTGATAAAGGAATAGTGTAGATTTGTAAAGGTACAGGTGCTGATTTGACTGACCCCATCCCTTTATGAAAACCTGGCTAAATGAACAGAGAAAAGTCATTATGGATTATAACTATAATTACAGCTCCCCTGGACAATCTTAGTGAACCATAATTTCTTCATGTTGACAGTTTTTAGGTTGCCAAAAAATAACTCCAACCCAGATAGCTTGCTAGCTCCCCATACAACTTAGAATATCACCAGTCCATTGTCATTTTTTCTTCCCCTACCAATTCAAGCCAGTACGCTGAAAATCCTCATGACACCCCAGAGAGGACAGTACTTTACACCTAACAGTTACACTGGCAAAGATCAAGGATGGAGAAGGAAATGTTAATTTAGTTGATGGGTTCAGCAGGCAGATATTAGGCAGATGTGACACATTACGCATATATGTGCTCCTATTCCTGCCACCTCCAGCCTTTCACCGAATTATTTAGGCCAATCATCCAAACCCATGAAGCACCATGGAGTAAGGCACAGCAGTCAACTCATGCACAAGATAGGATGATCAGCACTTAGAATGCAACTCTGTGAACCTCTATCATTATTTTAATGACACTTTATGTGCTAATTTTAAATACAACAGCTGCTTCTCTCAAGTTCTTGCTAACGGATTTTGCTAAAGATCACCTTTAACATCACAACATAAATTCAGTGAGATCATATATAAATAGAAAACATTCATATTACCATATCAGTGAACAGGAAGATTTGTACGTTTGGGGATTTACCTTTAAGACATTCTATATGAACTGACTAAAATCAGAAAATAAGTAGTGCTATCAATACTGGCATAAAAGCCAAATAAGCATGAAACCAAAGCATTTAAATTATAAAAAAGTCTACAGAGCTATGCTCACACTTAAAATCCATGGTTTTTCCCTAGGAAAGGACTACACAGTTGATCCCAGTTATAAGACACTACACTTAAGAATGAAGCAGTAAAAATCCTGGATAAAATACAACTTCACTTTAGTTGGCCACAGAAATGCCCCAGGTATCATCTGACCTGTCACCATTTTACAAAACAACTATTCTCTTCTTTCTTCAAGAACATTGTGCTTGGAAAACAAATTCATTTCTGTCAAATATAATTTGCATTTGATATTATCCACTATTTGTCAAGTAATTTGAGTTTATCAACAACTTACCAAGAGAAAACTAAAAACTACTGTAGAGAAACTAAACCTTAAGGAGAGATCTTCACAAAGTGCCCCTATGATCATTTCCAGCTCATGGTGGAAAAGGTTCTGTTAATCTATGTTCAATTCACCATGGCCTGATGGCCAGCACTGGCCTGGCTCCACTTGTCATGGAGCATTTCTCTGCTGTCAAATATGGCTGCTGGAGGCAGCCAGCAAGAAGGAGAAATGGTCCTGCAGGGAATTACACATGTCCTCCCAGACAAGTTTCAAACAGGAGAGAGGTTTTGAACTGAGCCCATGCAGAACAAAGTACAGCTATGTAGTGACCCATGTTCCATCTGCACTGCTGCATTTGATGCTAAATGGAGACTACGGGGTTTTTTTAATGTGTGCAACCACATAAACCCACACAAGAGATCCAGGTCATGACTGACTGGGACTAGAATCAGAACTGCCACCCAGAAGCACTGTTTTTCCACCACGGCAGGTACCAACATCCTCCCCATACCCACTGCAGGCATATTTTCCATTATAGCCACCTGAAACATTCACTAAAACTGGCAGATATTTTCAAGGTTGAAGCAGCAAGTTCACAAGCTGAAAGCAGATGCTTTCTGCTGCTAAAATATTTTAAGGAAAAAAAAAAAAAAAGGCTTTTTAATATTACCCGGGATAACTATATCTCTGACTTCCCCCTGGTCTCCTCAAATATGCTCCTCATTAGCCTGCTTTCACCTTTGGTGTCTAGCTACTATCTCTCCCTAGAAATGAAAGCACGAAGGAGGGAGGGTGACTGCTCTGCTCTCTCAGTCGGTTTTGAATGTTTCTCCCCAGCTAACCATGCCAACCACTATTCACTCTAGACCAGCAAAGCCATAAAATCAAATTTTAGTAACTGCTGTAAAGTAAGATTCAACAAGATACTGCCATCTCTGGTCCTGTATAGTGTCCTTTGTGCTTCTGAAAAATTTGTACACTGATATAGCCTAGAACTAAGGCTACTTTATTTTCAAGTATGAACAATAAAGGTGTGTGGGTATGGCACTTGGAGACATGGTTTAGTGGTAAACGGTGCTGTTGGGCTAAGGGCTAGACTCAGTGATCTTAGAGTATTTTCCCATTAATTCCAATTAATTAATAACTGTATGATTCTAATAAAGATTGTATTTGTAGATCTGTATTATTACATCTCTCTGTAAGTGGGCTATCCACCATTACTTTGTCCACTACAACCTTCCCAGCAAGTGAGTCCAGCCTGAATACAGACCCAATGAAGTGGTGCAGATACCAGTGTGCAAGCTGGCTTCAAATTTAGGAATTTGACCAACAGAGCTCACTTTAGACAACAAAACCATGTTCCATGAACCTCTCAGCTTTCCGCCAATGTGACCTTGCTAGGAGAGGCCATGAACATCATACTGAGCACTACACTTGGTGAGGCTCATTGGATCTACAACTGGGGGAGGGCCTGAGCCAAAGTCCTCTGAATGTGGGACCAGGAGTTTGGAAGGTAAGAAAAGCAGAAGAAACATGACTGCTGTCTTCAGACAAGACGACTTCATTCCTCAGATCATTCAAGGCTAGACTCTATCCTTGATCTCAGGTAAAATGCAAAAGTGAAGGTGCTAGAAGATAACTTTGGGCATTAGAATCAATTTCCTATTTTCCCAATTATTGACTTTTTGTAAAACTATTAAGTTTAAAGCTTCTGCTTGCTCTGACACCGGGGTCCAAACAAATATTTCCACGGTTAAGTGAAAAAGAGGTCTGGGGTTTATTTGGAATAATGACAACAAAAAAAACCGAGTGAAGCAAAACAAGAAAACCTGAAGCTACTCTGTGTTACAGACAGTCTCTTCCCTCTTTTTCAGGCTTCCTCTCATCGTTTCTCTTGCGTGGCAACAGAAAGACAACTTAAACCTTAGTGTCCCACCCCAAAGCACTGTCACTACAGATTTAATTTTTTTTTAAAAAAGGAGTAGCATAAAGAGAAAATCTTTGGGTTTTTTTTTTTAAATGAAACCAAATGATTTAACTCCAATGGCATTCTCTGAAGCAAAAAGCAACTGGACAAGAGGAAATGGCCTCAAGTTGTCCCAGGGGAGGTTTAGCTTAGACATAAGGAAAAATATCTTCACACAAAGGGTTGTCAAGCATTGGAACAGGCTTCTGAGGAAGTGATTGAGTCACCATGACTGGAGATATTTAAAAGATGTGTAGATGTGACACTCAGGGACATGATTTAGTGGTGGACTGGGTGGTGCTGTAGTAACATTTGGACTCAAGGATCTTACAGGTCATTCCAACCTAAACAATTCTGTGATTCTGAAGTTACTGTTTCTGAGTGCATGGGTCTGGCAGCTTCCAAAGTTAACTCAGATCCAGGAAGAAGAGCATGATTTTGAAAAGATACAGCTTGGTTTGCACTGAGCTGGACAGCTCCACACCCTACAGCGCACTCCGTGCCCCCAACTTGGGCCCTCACACGCTCAGAGCGCGCTGAGCCCCAGCGTGGTCACCACCCCGAGCACTACACGGGCAGCAGCAGGACAGGCAGCAACTCATGTTTCTCTGGCTCCCCCTTGCCCCATTTACTTTTGCAGCCGTGTATCTTTTCGGGTTTCCCTCAGCTCTGCCAGCCCAGGGCCGTGTCTCTGCCGGAGCCCTCTCTAGGCCATCCTCCCCTTGCCTCCCCCTGCTCAGCCGTGCTGCCCCTGTCTGCAGCAGGAAAATGCAAAGAGCACTCGCTGGCACTTCTCCCACCACAGAATGCAAGTGTTCCTGGAATGGGAAATTACAATGGAAACACATCATCTGCTTGAGAGGAAAGCATGGCAGACTGAGGATTTTTTTTTTGGTGGGGCTCCTCTTCAAGAGAGAAAACAAACCTCTCAAAGGCAACAGCGCAGCTGCAGAATTTGTCATGATCAGGGAATTTCAATAAAACTCCCTGCAGCTGGGAAACACTATCCACTCACAGGCAATGCAGCCCTCCATACGAGTGCTTATTGCTGCCATGCAAAACTCTGTGCTACAGAAGTGAAGGTGTTCTGTGCAAACCAAAGCTCGTGAACTGGCAGCTAAGCTCCAGCCTGCCCATTCTGGGTTCAGGCTCTACAAAATGCAGTTCTCAGCCATTCTGAACAAAGATCTGTGCCTAGGATGAAATCACTGAAACTGCTGAGGTCCACAGGGCAATGGGCAAAGACACAGAGCCTGTGCCTGGCTGCCTTCCCCCACCACAGCTCCCACAGGAAGCCGCAGGCATGCCCGGAGAGGTCTGGGCTGCGGTAGCTCTGGTGTGATGAGATACGTCACTTCTCATAGATGCTCAGTGGTTTCTCATCCCCTGCTTAGACGAATGTCTGGCATCTGGATAAAAGCCAGCTGGTGTGGGTCCAACTCGGATAAACTGGAACTGTCGGCCAGCACAGGGATGCACTGGGATGAATATCCGGATGCAACATCTGTTCCCTATTGCACATCTTCCCAAATCGTCATTGATCGTCAAACATTAGGCTTCCCTTTGTTCCAAGATTAACCTAGCAAACAGATGTGTTAGCAACCCACAAAGACAGAAGGGTTTGTCTGTATGGAACATATCCCACCTTCTTAAGGAAAAAGGCTGACAACTCAGGTGCCTTTCATCTCAGCAGAAATGGAGTCAACCTTGTAAGAAATAAGTCAGTCAGGATGATAAAACTAATACCAAAAAGGAGAATGGCTGGAGAGAATGGCTAGAGAGAACACATGAATATTAATCTTGAAAAAAAATATTGAAAAAAAAAATCAAGGTTTGGGAAACTAATTTATTTGAAATTCCTAAAGATGGGAAGCAGGAAGATAATTGTGTCTGCATCAGAACTAGAAACCTGTGTGCTGGACAGGAGATGTCAGAACAATTAATGCATAGGGAAAAATTTAAGCTGAAAATAATAAAAATACTGGGGGAGAAGAAAAGCATAAGTAGATGATTAAAATGCATAATTAAGGCTTGTTGGAAAAGGAGTGTAACTGAGAATAGGTTAGGGGATGATATACCATGTAGAAATGCTGTTCCTAGTTTACAAGTCACTGATATTCCATTGATATGAGAGAAAGCGGAAGTAGATGGTGATGCACAGAAACCACAGACTATCAGAAACCACTAATTATCAGCTATATAGATCTACTATAAGAGTTTAAAGGCTTCAAGAAAAAAAATCTGGTTTTGGCAAAATTAAAACCCAACAAAATCTCTGTGTAATACTTTTAGGAACAAATATCACAACTGTCAAAAAACAATGGATGACATAATATATCACGATGATAACAGTGTATTTCTAATTCAACAATAATTTAGAATGATGTTAAACAACAATAGCAAAGTAGGCAGTCCAGTATTAGCAGGTCTGGATGACTTTGATTCAACAACTAAGCCAAAAAACTCTTGGATCATTAATAGTGATTTTCAGTATCACTTTTGTAATAATGTTCATTTCCCATTACTAAACATTTTTTTTAAATTGAGATCAATATTTATCTACAGGCTGCTCAAATTTAAATAGGATTAGTTCCTAAATTTATGAAAATCAAAGGTTTGTGTTACACAAGTCATACTACAGAATCACTGCAGAAGTTTTTCAAGTATCTGACTAGCATATAGAAGATAACCAGAGGAAACAGTGATAAACAGGATCTTCCTTAACCCCAGACCAGCACCAAAGGGACGCCAGCAGCAGCACTCACACTTTCAGGCTGGACAGAGAGGGGCCAGTCTCCTACGTGGTACCAGACAAGCTGCATGTAAATTACAAGATTTGGCCAAAACAGTGCTGGGAAGTTATCATGGGTTTACCAGACCCCTGCATGAAAGGAATAGGCACCTTAGTTTAGGAAAGCATGGACTGCATGGTCAGCTAGAAACACCCAAATTAGATTAGATATTAGGAAATATTTTTCAGGAAAAGAGTTGTAAAAGCATTGGTACAGGCTACCCAGAGAAGCAGTGGAGCCACCATCCCAGATGTGTTTAAAAGATGTGGCGCTTTGGGACATGATTTACTGGTGGACTTGCCAGTGCTGTTTTAATGGCTGGACTCAGTAAGTAAATACTAAGGGCCTTTTCCAACCAAAATGATCCCATGATGCTATGATTCTATAAAGATGTGAAGCAGGTGCAAGGAGTACCCCAAATGGAGCACTACAAAGCCCTTTCCCACTCTTCCCCCTCCCTCCATTCCCCAAAACCTCTATAAAACTCCAAATTAATTGTGGGAGAAAACCCATCCTAAAGCAGTTCACATTTAAGGAGAGGACCTTCACAAAACTGGAAGTCATTCCTGCACTGTCCTGGAAGGCAGACACATAATAAAGAAACCGGTGCTGATTTTGCTATTTAAGCCATGTTTACCTCTGTATAAGCAGACACAGGGCTATGCCAGCCTGCTGTGGGACACAAATGAGTGTGTGCAGAGTCCTCACACAATACATTAATGAACTGCCAGTGTCTTTCCTTAAGAATCAGCAAATAAGGGAGGGAGAAGCACAACCACAAACAAAAACTAAGAACAAAGCAGAGAGAGAGGCTGGAAGAAGCCCATTTCACCTCTGAAAACACATGGAAACGGGTCCATAAGAAGCCACTGCTGGGAACAGGCAGTATTCCTGGGGAGGAGGGACAAACCACAGCTGTACCAAACCACTGGCAAACTGACGTGAATGCTTTCTTGTACACTGGGAAACAGAGCTATCAATTTCCCTTAGCCTACCCTACACATAGAGGGAAAAGGATGTCTCCTCCTGCAGCCTTCAGAAACATGCAGGGCAAGGCAGCAGCTCCATCTTTTCCTGTGCTTGGAAATGATTAACAGCTTGTGTGAACAGGGTTGCACAACCCACTGTGTGTGCAGGAGTATGTTTATCTTTCTGCTACAAAATTGAACAACTGCTGGTACCACTGTTTTGGAGAGGCCACTGCACAACAATTTGGTTTTTTTTTTTCCCCAGAATCTCTCAGCCATTTCAACTTCTAGCAAAATTAAATTGTCTGAGGTTGTCCAACTCCAGGCACGTACAACAAAGATACAGGGAAAAGGCACATACAAAAAAACATGTGCATTAAAGCCTGAAGCACAACTATTTCTGCTTCAGGAAATTTATTTCTGCAGATGGTAGGAGTTTCCTAGTGCTCTTAGTAACAGCATGAAGTATTTACTACACTTTTATTTCCCATAACTGCAAAAAATAAACAATCCATGTCACCTTCCAAGGATGCACTACCTTCTTGTCATATCATAAAGTCAGTAATGAAGACCAGAAGTCTGAAACATGGGTTTTGCATCCTGGGACATGAGGTGGCAGATGAAAAGCACAAATGGGCAAGAACATGAATAACACTGCCCACCAAGGTGACTCACCAGTATTCCCCAAACACACACAGCTGGCACACAGTCACTTGGCACATACCCAATTGATATGCATTGATACAGCATTTTGTTTTCTAAATTAAACATTTTCATGTGTTCTCAGCTGCAGAATACTTGGCCTGACAACCATATGCAGGCACAAAAGATTGTGTGAGACAACAGGAAAACAGAATAGGCAACAAAATATATCTGAAATGTACCAAATAACAGCATCATTTGCCTGTTCCCCAGAGAGAGCCGAACTGTCTTCTTTGCAGAGGCTGTTGAACAGATAATTATTTATTGGGAAGTTAATACAGCATGGTTAGAAGCATTTCATGTGAGCTGACTAGGTCCACTACAATCTCTGCTTACCAGAATAGAACTTGCATCCACATAATCAAACACCAGAATAAAACCTGGTAGCTTCAGCGGGAAGAGGTTAAGCATGGCAAACCATCCCTGTGCCTTGGGCATAGAAGTTCCGAGGACCCCCCTGCAAGCCAGACAAGCTCCAGCAAAGCCAGAGAAGGAAGAACTCACTTCAGCATCTCTGAATCTAAAACCTACCCCGCAACACAAAGAAGTTACACTCACAGGCCATTGCATGGACCTGCATAAACCAAGGGTCTCTCTTCCTTCATAGGGTCGCTGATGAGTAGGGACACAATAGAAACTGATATTCAATGCAATCGTTTTAACCTTCAGAATTACTACACAACTGAATGAATGCAGACTGAGTTGCAGCACATCATAGCAATTACTCTGGCTTTCATTCTTGATGGATGTGGTCAATTCTCATCTTCCACAGGACTGTAGAGACCAAAACACCTCTCTGAACCCCCACAGCCTCATCATCCTGGCTCAGCTGTCTGTGATGCATCAGAAGAGGGATTGCATAAACCATCTCAGAAGGTTGAGTCCCTACCTTCTGAAAATTTTTAAGACTTCACTGAGGACCACCTATTCTTGGTTTTCAACTCCCTCCAGAAGACTGGATGAAGCAATGTATCTTCTTTCATATGTGATTATTATAGAACATGTTTGTAAAGTTGCTAACATAAACCAATTGTTTGGTAAAGTGTGATATTCTAATAACATATTCTGGTGCAATTGTCTGCTTTATGTGGATATATTGTATATGTTCTGAAACATAAATTACATCCATTTTACTGGAAACTTTCAAGTGATTTTTCACACAAACTCTAAATTAGAACTGGAATGATGACAGTTTTGAATGCCCAAAGTAAACAAATAAAAACCTTAAAAAGGGGGAAGAGTTACAATTTAAAGAAACAGATAATGCTGCAAAATAATACAGTAATAAATCTCTTTTGGGGTCAACCTAAAACATTATTTTTAATCCAAAATGCAATGCTTCCTTTTATTTTCAAGTTATTTAATCCTTAAAAACATTTTTTTCTTTAGGGAAAAAAAAATACAGGAAAAAGCTCCAAAATATTTTGAAAGGAAAGAGGACAGATCTAATTTTGAAAATGCTGAAATAAGACACTGCAGCATCTGGGGAAATCATCTTTCTTTTTCAGTGAAAACTACTCGTAGTAATCATCCTTGAAAATGCACATACTTCTGATGCCTATCTAACTCTGCTTCTCAGCAAATTTATAACTTGTCAAAAAAGACTTTTCCCAGCTTTATTCATAAAGATGGAGGTAATTATCACTTTCTCAGCCTATATAAGAGTGAATATGTTGCTAATCAAGCCAGTGGGAATTAGAAGAGATACAAAGCAGTTTGCACAAGTCTCACAAATATTCTAGTGAATTGTAAATTATGTTCGAGCATCACTTTCAGTAGTAGTAATATAATCCCTCCCCAAAACTAAATGGAACAAGAAGTCATACACGACACAAAAACTATCAGAAAATGGAACAAAACACCTTTTTTCACCAACAGACAAAAAAGCCATATCCTGCAATCCCATTACAAATCTGACAGCACAATATCCTAACTGATACTAACACAGATGACCTGGCATGGGTGAGCGGTGGTTTAGTTTTGTAGTTTTATGTCTGTTTTCAAGCAATCTGACCTCATCCATTTAAATGCCATAGTTGGCCAAGTTGGTATTTTCCAATGTCTGTAGTTATACCCAGGTGACTAATTTAAAATGACTGGTACTAATATGTTCACCAGAGGCATTGCTTTCCATAAATGTCAAGCATCAATGATGCCCAATAAAATGAGCTACAAGCACTTAATGCTGTGTAAAATAGGTTGATTAATACTTTCAGGTAGTGTTTCATACCCAACAATGAATTTGCCCACTCTGAAAGGTGCAAAAGTACTACAGTTACTTAGAAAACATGATTTCACTTCTGTCAATTCATGATTGCTAAAACTGAAAGCTGATTTTTCTGCTGCGAGAAAATACATTCTATTTGATAAATACATTTATAAAGCACAAATTTATCCTCTTCTTTTCACTGGGTTTGAGCTTATTTTACAGTATTTCGGCATTTTTAGTAGTCATTAGTCATGTTCAGAAATGTATACATGGTAGATGGTTCTGCATTAATAATGAAAAGCCAAGTGACACATACTGTATTCTGGGACTCCCATGTTGACACAGGTATACTGGGAAAAAGCATCCCACTGCTCTTCAAATAATACTAAGATTGCGCTAATGGTTTTTGTCTTTGTTGCATCTATTTGTGAATACTAAGAGGTCAAGGAAACAATTTTACACTCAGGAATGCATGCATTGTACTGGGGTACGTGACTTAGTATTACTTTTCTGAGGCAGGACATTTGGGTTTGTCCTCTCTTGATATTATTGTACATCAATAAAATACATCACATTCAAAATTATAACTGTCTAATCATAACTAATCTGTCCAAAACTTAAAAGAAATTAGAGAACAATGAGGTACAAAAAGCTTCTAGAAAACTAAGTTCCCTATTCCACTGAAATATCTCACAATCTACCAGAACCATAAAACTGCATAGATAGTATTTCCAAATAAACTAGTTGAGGAATTTAATAACTCAGCACTATACTTAAACATACCAAGCCAGTGAGATTTAAGCAAGTCTATAAAGTTCAGCTGTGTGCATTTAAATGCTATCCTGAGTTGAAGTGGGTTGTCTCAATCCGGTATCTAAATATTAACTGTAATATATTACAGTGAAAATCTTGCAAAAACCTTCTACAGAAATACTGCTATGCTTCATTATGCAAATATATATAGTCAGGAATGCCTTGCAGGGACTCTTAAATTGGCAAGGATACAATTTCCATTATACCCTATCCCAGACAGCTGAATGTTGGCAGATAAATTTCCACACAGCATTTAAGATGAAGAAAAACAACAACAAACTTCAAACTTTTGAGAGATGCAGCTTCCATCTGCTACATTCTATGAAGACAAATGCCAGTGAAAACCACATTTGTTTTTATTGTACCACAGAATATGAAACATCAGCAATGAGATTCAAAACATCTTGAAAGATGGATTCAATGTTGATGCTGGGTACCTACATGGAGACTTCATAATGGCTTTCAGGTCTCCATATGCCTATAATGAGACCCTAAAAATCCTTGCTCAGTGCCATCAGCCTCTGAAGGCATGAGCCTCTCCATAGATGGGAGCAAACCACAATTTCCATAAAAAGTGAGGTCCCATGATACCTGAAACAACCGTTTCTGCATCTTGTTTTTTACAGGATGAAGCAGTAGGAAGCATATTTGATGATAACTCAGAAATTTCAGGTATTCCTTGGCCTAAATAAGTCTATCATAACATTGAAAGATTTTAAGAAGACCATGTGTCATTGACTGGATAAACTACCTAGTAAAGGAAATGCAACTCACTGTTCGTGCTGTGTTTCAGAAGAACACAAATTTGGTTTTACCTGCAATCTCTTTCATGTGGAACAGTGAAATATTCCCAGAAGAAGTTAAAAAGACCCTTCCCCAGGAATGCCAAGTTTCCATAAGATGCAAGGATACAATTTCTCTTCTGCTTTCTTTCATCTTCATCCAAAACTTCGTCAGTACAAATTCCATTACTGTGTACCATGACAAGAGTACATATTATCATAACCATTGCAGTAGTGTGACTCAGCAACTTCTTTTGTGATGTGCAGCTGGAAGGTACAGGTTTGAATCCTCTACAGAGTGGAACGTAAGTCCTCACATACTGACAAAAAGAAAAATCACATGGGGGCACACAGATTTTCAAAGAAAAGAGTGGCTTCTTCCATTCCCTGCCTCACTCGAGTTTGTTAAGAGAGGGTATGTATGGGCATACACCTTCAGAAGAGAAATGCACAGGCTGGGGAGCTGGGGTGGAAAACACCGTATTTCTGCGCCCCCAAGAGAAGCCCCAGCTCACCACACCCTCAGAGCTACCTGCTGGCTGATTCAAGCTAAATGCAAGCGGTGTGCCAGCAACACATGAGCTCTTGGTGACCTCTTAGTCCAGCTGAGGTCTCACCTTGTGATGGCCAATTCTCTTGTACACTGCGTAGAGAACATGGGCGTCTAACATGAGGTCTGTGAGTTCAGGGTCAAGCATACTACAGAGTCACCTACTTTTTCAGCATCGAAGTGCAGATCTAGCCCAAAATGACAAAACTAATGTTTTCAAAACTGATGTGGAGGCATTTACTTACACCTCAGTCCCAGTGAAAAACCCTGTTAGATTTCACCTGCCAGCTTTCCCACACTTTTTGTTAAAGGTATTTATTGTTTAAGCTACTTTTCCTTATCATTTGTCATACTTGAGTAGTTCCTTCAAACAGAGGCTTTTAAAAGAAACTGCACTTTTTCTGTTCAGAAATATTAGATGTAGAAGTATCAGCTACACTTCTAAATCTTACATGTGCAATGGATTTCTAATATTACATTTATTAGTCCAAATTATTTTATATACAAGTGAAAGATGCCTCAAATTATTCCCTCAAGTACATCCTTATTTTCATAACAGGCAAATACCTAAAGGCTGTTAAAATGAATTTATTAATTAAACATATTACAGAATATGGAAGAAGTTTCATCACTGCCATTTCATTTAGCATGGGAATTTCCAGTGTTGCACAAAAAAGACTTAGAGCACAGGCTCAAAGGCCTATTGCTCTTGCAAACAATCTTCCTCTCTGGAAGCCAAAGTTTACAGAAGTCTGAATCACCAGGAATATTATGAAGCTTCTTACACCTGATTTGAAAATACAATAGATAATGAAACCACAACAGTGTAAAAAAAATTAGACAAGCCAAGATGCCTTCTTTTTTTGTATTCTCTGAACTGTTAATCTAAATAAAAGCAAGAAGAAATCTGAAGTGCAACGTGTCCTAGCCTCCTGAAGTTCCGCAGAAGAAATGTAAGTGAGAAATCTGAAAACCTAAATTCATAAAACTTAGAGTAAAAATCCTACTATTTCTTTCAAAGCAGATTTGACTCAACAAAGTAGGAAAAACTAAACATACAGAATATTTGCAAGTTGAAGGATGACTTGCAGAAGCTCCTAACTGCAAACTAAATACTTTTGCCAAATCTTACCATGATCTATGAGAATGTCCTCTATTGTAAGAATCTGAAGACGTCATAGTGCCTGAGCTATTGCAGTTGGACTGAATATACATACTTAGACGTGGGAAGAGGATTTTTAAGGGCTGACAAATAAGACACTTGCTATATGTCAAATGTTGGTCTAATGCTCAGCACATGTGTCTGCAACAGCAACTCAGAGTATAATAGGTGCCACCAAGTAAGTTTTTCAAGGTTCTTTCACTGTGGTTTAAATCTCTTGGGCCTGAGCTTGCTTATAACAGGTTTCATATCTCTCAGAATGTGCAAAAAGACAAAGCATTATGTATATGCATGCCATATGTGCTTTTGTGTATGTGCATAAATGCATATCCATCCAAATACCTCCCCTACTAATACATGCCTGCTGTCTTAATACCTGCATAAATATGGTACACAGTTTTTTAACAAATACCAAAGATGGCCATAGTAATGTGCAAGCATAATGCTGCAAAGCCACCAAAAAGACAAAAGCAGAATGCATAATGAAGCAAAGTGCTGCTTCTTCCTGCCAGTAATTACATTTGCATAAGAGCAACTCCAACCACTATCATTTATCATTTCTGGGGATGGAAATCTACGGTTGTATGTTACATATTCTATCCAATTAAGAACCCTACTGCAGCATTAGAAACATTTGTTTTACCATATACAATATCCTTGAGAAGTTTTCAAGAAATATGAAAAAGATACAGCTACATCTCTTGCAGTACTTCATAATTTACCAAGCACCGTGAGCTTGAAAGGTAATAACAATGCAACTGGCTGCCAGCCTAATCTCCCTAATGACCTGCATTTCACAGTTGTTAAGACAGTTATCAGAGTCACACTATCACCAGAATTCTGACAAAACAAAGTGCAAACGACACCAAAAAGCTTCTCAATACCCATTTAATCCTGATTTTTTTCCACTGAGTTCTACTGTTTCTATTAAGATGCAAGCTGCAGCAGTATTTTCACTGGGGCGCGATTTTTCAAATACTTGTGCAGATGCCTGGAGAATCAAATCCTACAAGACTAATTAATGTGCACAAAATTCAGATAAAATTATTCATATATGAGTAACTTTTGAAAGAATTAACACATGCAAACATACTGGATGGCTCATGCTAATACACAGAAGATAATTAAAACATACACTTATGAAGTAAAACTCATTAAGAACCAGCTATAAAACAGAACGTGATCTTGTTTGAAATCTTTCATCTCAATCTTTGAAAATTTTCCTCATCCCAAGGAATTTAGCTTCTTACTAAGACTGGGAATAATTTAACCCCTAATGAGAACTTCACCTGAATATATAGGCATCTCCATCTGTGGCACAGTAAAAATCCCTGTATTAAAAACGGCTAGCAAGTAAAATGTCACAATTCTATATGTTATGGTTCAATAACTTCCTTCAAAATGAGTGCAATACTTAATCTGTGCCAAGCACTACTTCTGCATGTACAGAAATCATGAGTATTTGTAATTTTTTTAAGTCCTTGCAAAAATGTTGTGTCACAGAAATACAAAAGGTCTTCCAATGTTTACTCCGATGTTAAGCTCCAGCCTGGTAGAAAGACTGAGACACTTAGTACTTCACCTACTGTATTGTTCATTCAGAAGCTCAAGCTGAGTAGGGCATAAAATTAGTTTTTCAAGGTTTCTTTATGGCTCTTGGGACTCATTCTGCCTTTAACAACTTTTAAAACCCTCATGACGCTCAGAAACACACAACAGTTCCTTTCACAGAAACCTGTATCAAACTGCACTTGTATCCAGCTTAATATTTCTCCTTTACCCTTGGTGCCTGCACCAAGCAATTGTAGGAAGCCATGAAAAACTCTCAAAGACACGGTGACTTGCCAGTCGTCTTTCGGCCAAAATTCTTCTATGATTCTCTCTCCACCTCACTACCTGTTTTTAAAGGTAACAAAAGAAAGGTCCCTGTAACCTACAAATAAAATACACAAACACTCATTAATATGACATGCTTCCCAACTTTCAGATTTTATAAAAATATTGTTGATGTTTCTCACTGTGTAGAATTCCTTGTGGAATCCTATTTTTCTGAAAAACAGAATTTTTTCAGTGAATAACAAGAGATTAATCGCAATGAACTGTCTCACCTAATTTAACTAATTCTATGAGAAGCTTTTCTATACAATCCAAATAAAAATATACATTTTAATGTGTGCAGTGTGCAGGTGAAGAAAGCAATAGCATACCTAAGGTCCATATTTTCTTTTTCCACCAAGAATGCAGATTCCCCAGCTTTAGAATACTAAACTATTACTTCTTTCTACAAAGTTATTTACAAAGCCACATGATACACAAATACATTTGGCATTATTTTTCAACTGCATTAATTTATAGGTATTTCTTTGATATGAGTCCTATCAGTTCACAGGACTACATCTACGTCTTTTAATTGAGAGGATGCATCTTTAGGAAGAATTCATCGTATCTGTTTTCCCTCTGCATATAACACATCGGACCTTATAAAAAAGCTGAGCTTACTCCAAAACTGGGGGAAAGAGTAGAGTTTTGTACCTTGGAAGAAGGAGCTTGCTGCACATTCTTAATACATTTCAGAAAAAAAGATGAATGGACAAACTGAGAGAAGCCATTGTAGCACTACAACAACATGACTGGAACAAAAGGAAGACAGAACTGCACTTTGACACTGTCCATTAAGCTGCTACAGCTGCCCATGTACACTTAGAGCAATGGTAAAACTACTAATGTGGTGTAATTTAATGCAGTGTATCTTTCCTGTCATCCTAATTTCCAGTTATATCCCTTTTCATATCTGTCCTTAACAAGATTATTAAGGCAATTTGTTAGTTGTCATCACTATTCTTTCAACTCTTGGCCTAAGTACACGATACAATTCACAATGCTAGGATGTGCTAGGAACCATGCACTGAGGAGAGAGTTAGAAACCAGCAAATAAATAAAATTCACAGTTTAAAGTTTTGGGGTGCCACAAGGAAGCTCCATATATCCCTCAGGAAATTAAAGTTATTATCAATTACTTTATTGCTTAACATAATTGTCCATTTATATCACAATTGGACTGAAAGCCCTGGAAGTCCATACCAGTACTTAATGATGCAGTTAGGAAAATAACATTGCATTAATAGTTTGAAATGTTGCATGTTTGAAAACAGTTGAATAACTATGGATCTATCCTCTGCTTCAGAAAAGGTGTAGCTGGATATGCCATTCTCCTGAATGATATATGCCTCCATAGAACTTCAAAATTTCTAAACATAACATGAATTATTCAACGTATGTGTGAAAATGACATCATTTTACACTGGGTGACACATGGATATTGAATGGCTATTTCCAACTGCAGCAATACTAATTCCTGAAACATTTAATTTATCTTTCACAAATACCTAGTGCAAAGCAACTAAGATATCCAGTGAAAAGAAGCAACTCGAAGGAGGTCAAAACCAAATTCAATGGCAAAGATGTATTTCTATGGACATGTTTCCTAGTGGTTAAACCAAAAACTCACAAGTCTGGAGATACTGATGTCTTCTCAGCTAACATCTGTCACTCAGTCCCTCTCCTTACAGCTGCTTCTGGAAAGCTCATTTGATTTCTTACACTCAAATGTCAGGACCCAGAGTCAAGGTCAGGGATTACGTATCTTTCCTTGGCTCCAAAAATTTTAAGCAGGAAGTATGGCCAGGCAGCATGAGGCTCTGCTCATCCCCATCCACTCATCCTCATCCCCATCCACTCATCCACTCATCCTCACAGTGTTTGTTTCCTGTGGTGGTCTAAATCCAGAAAGCCCCACAGACAGTAAAGGGGAATTAAAGCACAGAAGGCTCACACTCAAATCCTGAGGTGAAATCACGGCACCCTGGCTCAAAAGCAAGCTACCACAAAGCACAGTAATATTTCTACCCTCACCTTTAGAAGGCTCTAAATGGAAAGAAAAAAAATGAAAGGACAAACATCAAGTGATTATTGCCACATCATGTCCTAGGCTGGGGTTGTATCACTATCTTTGTCTAGTATCCCCGGATAGAGGATGAAAAGAGACTGGAAACTCACTCAGAGCCCACGGGAACTGCTGAGCATAAAGAGGGGACTTGGCTGGAACACAGCTGTTAATGATGCTTTCCTTGTATTTCATCCAAGACTCATGACTTCACAGTTTGTGTATGCAAATAGGAGCCACTCCTGCTCCTGAAGTCAGGATTGTTTTAAGAAAGGAGAAAATAACTATATGAAAAAAAAGCATATGCAGTGTACACAGAAGCTGTTACCTTTTAACTTCTTTAATATATAACCACAATTGCCTTAAGGCACAAATATCAATCACTCTTACACTATAAAAGTAGTATCTGATAATTTGAGTTATTTTCTGCACAGAGAACTAGGAGACAAAATGCTGGCATCTATATAAAAATCAAAGAAAACTACTTTTTAAAATTATTTATTGCCATTATATTACTGGAGGGTTTGCCAAATCAGTTAAAGGACACATTTTACTCTGAAGAGGCTCCCTCAAGTAACAAAGGAATAGGAAATTTGAATTTAAAAAAACCAAACAAAACTATTACAAATGTGAACAAAGGTGATCTCAGACACATACAGGAAACCAGGAAACACAAATGTTTAGTGACAAGAGCTTACAAAATCCCAGCACCTCTCTGACAAATGACTGATGTGGAAGAGTTTAGCAGGGAGATTTCCTGCAAGCATGACCATGTGGAATTAAAAGTATTTCCAGATAAAACAGAATATTCTTGACCATCCTTGGTATGAAATACTGTCACTATCCTCTTAATTGTTCCTTGCTTAAAATGAAGAGTTGTAATTATGTACTGTTGTAGGAATAAACATTCACAAAGTCTAACCTCCCCAATTCTCTTACCATTCTTCACTCGAGTGTTTTTCATTTTTCTTATAAATACAAATAGCATTTAAAAAAAGAACAAAACACAAAATGTATTACAGAAGACAACAGTGAATAAAGCTATTTTTAAGGGATTTGCAAAATCAAGCTTGAAAAGAATATACAGTCAACTCAACAGAGCATCAAAAATACAGCTGCCGATCTGTCCAAAAAGTAAAGTTACCAATTTTTTATAATCTGAGTTTCAGATACTACTTCAGCCAAAATCTTCATCATAACAGAAGGATGAACTCTGTACAACTTCAATGCATGAAGCAATGACTACCAATTCTCAATGGCAGTCCAAACTACTGCCTTGTGAAAACATTAGCAATCCAAAATACAGCTACCCAGAAGTGCTGTAAGATGTTCTGAATAAAACTATACGAAACGGTATAACTGCTAAGGTTCAAAGACTGACAGTTTTAGGAGTTCAGTCAAAAAGGCACTTGATTTGTAGAGAGTGAAAAATATATTTCTATATCTATATAAATACATATATCTAAAAATATTATCCCAGCTAGGCAGCAGCAGTATGAACTGCCTGCATTTTGTCTGACAGCATCTTCCACTTCTGAGAGTACTGTATTACAGCAGTATCAAGATGATTGCTTGAGAAATCATTGAAACAAGCCATCATTTGCCAGAATATAAATGCAGAAATTAAATTATAGCCAACATTTCTCAAATTGTTAATGTTTTAAACAACTTTCTAAAATAGCCAAGTTGTACTACTAACTGACAGATACCTGCCACATTAGTAAAATAGAGTTTTGAAACATTATAAGCAATTATTGTAAGAAACTTTCTGACTCTTGATCAATGCACCCACGCAGCAACAACTTGTTAAAATACACACTATTAATTTATTATGACTTAATAAATTACAGCCAGATATATTTAACCTCTTCTTTAACATGGTAGCTCTGGCAAAGAATGTTATGGACATAAAAATATTTAGAGACACATAAGAGGCTGCTGAATTTGAAAACCAAGTTATTTACTTATACAGACTTACTTATACAGCACCTGCAGTCAGCAGATACATCTGTCTAAGACATCAAAGAAAATCTGTCTATCAGAGATGACCAAGGTATTTGGGCATGCTGCTATCTACTTAAAACCATCACAAGGAGGATAAGCACCACAGCGCTGGCACCACCTATTTTGGCAGACTGAGGAAAGTGGTGACACTCCATTGGCTTCCCAAAAGTCCTGCTCTATATGTGCAGGGAGCTCATTCCTAAGAGCAGTGACTCCCATCCCATTACACTGCGCTTTCTCATTTCCTCCCAAAAGAGTGGTTCAGTTTAGCCAGCACAGCCATGCTGCTCATCACATATGAAGTACTTGTAGCTATCTCAGGCATAATACAACGTGTATATATATATACACATATATATATATACACACACACACACACATATTCCTTACTCTTACGTCTGACACCTGGGATTAGAGCACAGCATGGATTCAGATTTTCAGCATTTGTACCTACAATTCTGGTTCTATGAACTTTGTTTGAACAGCTATACAGAATGCTTTCAAATCTGAACCAGTAAGATGAGAAACAGAGAAACAGATATGGATGTGCTCATTGGCACAGACACCACAAAAAGAGAAGCTGAAGAGAAGGATGCCAAGAACAAAACCTGAATGCAATTCATGATTCAAGGAGGCGGGATTAGATGAGCAAATGCTTCTGCAATATGCCGAATCCATTAGCAACTTCAAATCAGACAGACAGTCCCCACGGATCCATGTCACAAAACCTACATTTACAGGAAGACTATTCCCCTTTGCAGGAAAGGCTTACCAAGAATAAAAACCCTTGTAATGAAAAGCAGCAAAGAGAATAAATTACCATACATTCTTTGTATTTCAGCTGCTCAGATAATAATGTATGAGCTTCATGCTCTCTGCACGAGAACATTCCTGGATATCCCAATGACACCCTGATTGCAAACAAGGGTGAAGATGCTTTAATCCAAACACATTCCCTCTCTTTCGCTTACACAATCCATGTTTGCTGTTCTTCCTATTTAAGACAAAGCTGAGCTTGAAATAGGAGGTCTGATTTTGTTCATCTTAACACTTAATTAAAATTTAAAAAAACTTAACAGTGCAGACATATCTCCCCCTCCACATTTTCAGGGAAAGATGAGATTCATGTAATAAAATATGCAGCAGGTATCTCTTCCAGAAAATTCTCTAAAGGAAGGAGGATTAGCTAGCATTTTCCAAGCCTTTATGATGTTTATGAAGTGAACAGAATTCTATTCATCTTTGGCTACATGCTGTAAAGCTACTGTGTTTAACCTATTTAATATTTCTCATCCAAGCTGGAAGAAACTTGGTTATCCTCTTAACTCTCATACCTTCATCTCTCAAAGAATAAGGAATATGGGAATGACTATTCAAATGTCCTGCAACATTCTTCCTCATATTACAGTATTTTTTAAAACTCTGATCTATTAAAAAATCATCTACACAGAGACATCAAATGTCAATCTTTTTGCATGCAGATATACAACAACAGTAATGTGACTGGTTGCAGTGAACATGACTGTTGTAGATTGATCTCACTCTAAGGAAATTAAAATTTAGAATTATTCCTTTGTACATTAGTCAAATATTTTATTGCAATTATTTGTTATTTGAACTATAGGCTATAACCTCTGATTTCAGCAGTAAGATTGCTGCTGTATGTATATGTCCACATATACTTGTGTATTTACATAAACATATATATGCTCCATTTTTAATGATTTTCAGATGTTTTAATATTTTCCATAATGCTGAAAATTAAATGCGGAACAGGAGTTTGCTTTTCTTGATTTCATTCACAGGCCCCTTGAAAACAGTGCATGGACTGTGAATAATAGCCCATGGGCCCCTCATTGAATTTTTCTGCTATCACATCCCATTACCTCATTAAGTTTTGCTGGAATTATATAGAGATTTTTCTATCTGAGTTTGTAAATCGTTCATGATAACTTTGCAAGAGTCACTTCGTATGTTATCTTCAGCTTTGTAATCAACACTTACCAATCTTAAACTTTGTTTCTGAGCAATAATTGCCTTTTCTATTCTGCTGCTATTCGCCACAATTTTTGACATCTTCAGGTATTCCTCTGTCTCCATCTGTTAAGGCACAGGCTTCAGATATCACTGTGTTTGATGTCTCAAAGATAATCAGCATAAATATACAACACATTACGTAGATTTTTTTTCTCTTGGATAAGAAACACAATGATTTTAGTTTAAATTACTGTTTTTCCTCTTTCTTCACATTCAATCACAATGAACGACAAACATTAACAGAGTTAAAGCAATGAAATTAAATGACATTCTGACTGGGCTTACAGTGAAATCTCAATCAACAAAATAACTGAAAATGTAATTATTGAACATCTTAAGAAAACTACTAGAAAACCACAGCAGTAAAAAGAATCTGAAAATTCTTTCAGCGAACCATAAATCACTCAAATATCTGAAAACACCATGTTTCAAAGAGGTTACTAAGCTCATCTCTTCTGGTACCATTTGGTATGACTAAGATGTCACCGTGGGACAGACTGGGAACTTATGAGCGACCACCATAAATACAAACCAGTCACTCTTTCCAACATCATCCCTCTTGCTCTTTTTTTTATGGTAACATGGATAATAGAATTTGCTGTGAAAAGATCACAGGAAATGTCACTTACTTCATTACTTTCTGACTAATTATGATTAAATAGATTGGAGGGGAGCTCATTACAGTAAATTTTTTGGCTCCTGCATAATTCCCAAGCAATACTCAAAGAAGAGAAACTTCTCACACAGTGAATGAGCATCTGAGTGGATGCACGACGGTGCTGAATGCTACCTTCAGTGCAACATTACACTGGAAATGTCAGCTTGGGTCCTAATTTCATCTAAGGTAGCTGTCCATAATATTTCATCAGCATCACAACCATATTGCTTAAAATACTCTCTTGAAGATGCCATCAAAGTAACTTCAAAGTTTCCTATATATACTTGGTATCTCACAGATTCATTTAAGTCATCTATTATATTTTGCTACCCAGGGCATTATTTAAACCCCTGACAAACTGAACAATTGCCTTGGCATGTTGACCTAGAGTTCTCAAAATGCACTGCATGTACAGACACAACATGCAAACCCCTTCAAAATGGTAAGTAGTCCACACGGCCAATGCCTATTCAAGATGGTCCAACCTTCCCTACTGTCCAATAGCAGAAATCAGGAAAAAGTCTGGAAGTCTTTTCCCTATTCTGTGGAAACCATGAAAAAGAAATGGCCTGCATTCAGTACTACCTTTGAGATTTCCTCTACCCAGCTACCTATTTGCAAAAGTAAAGGTGCCTTTTTTGACAGTCAGGTAGAAAAAACACCATCAAAACTCACAGCACACCGTAGCAACACAGCATGTCTGAAACATGCACTGAAAGTCAAACTGACTTGTCTAGAACTGTTAATGAACATTTCAATTACAGCTACACTGAGATCTGAAATCTTGGAGAGGGCTGAAAATCTCAGTACTGGCCATACTGCACCCACCCCCTGAGAACTCCAAGTTCTCAGTCTGGGTAAATTGTGAGGATGTGAATCCCATGAAAAATAAGGGCAGAGTTTATACTCACATTTCTGCAGGGAGTAAGTGATGAAGATTCTCTGTTACACTGGACAAAGGAGATCTCCACACTGTGCTACTGCCACAGATGCAACAAAAGAGAAGTCAGCCTTACTCCCTGGGGCTACAGCTCCTACCTCAGCGCAGCTGTCAGCCAGCACACAGCAGCTGCTGTTCAATATTATATAGCATATGCGCATAGGAAGTGGCTCTCAGACTGGCGTCTGCAGGAACTGCTGCTGCTGCTGGTTTGGTGGCCTTGCCTGAACCATCCTGATGAGGTCCAAAACAGCAGCATTGAAGAAGAAGCTGTTCTTCTACAAAGGGAGCTCAAGCGCTTCCTAAGGCATAACCTTCCACTTGCGCATCAGGATGGGCTCCTGCTGCCTTGGAAACTCTGGAACAAGGAGTAAAAGTGGCCTTTGGGCACATTTATCACTGCATTACACAGCTCCAGAGTGAAAACAGAGACAAGATGCAACCAGACAATCTTCTGGACTGCTGAACTTCCCAAGGAACTCCCCCACCAACACTGCACTTTCCTGCAGTTTGTTTTTTTTTCTTAAAATAGTAAAACAAAACCTAAATCAGAATCCCCATTTTCTCTGTTCCTTCTCATTCTTTGAGGAAACAGCTATTAATTAGAAAGTTTTTATATCTGTTTCTTTTTGAAGAATGCAATTTCTTTTTACTTTCAAGCTTTCTGGTTTTGGGGGTTTTTTGTCCAGTATAAAAGAACTGCTCATATTACATACTAGCTCAGGCTGTCAGGATTTATCTCAGCTCCCAACTCCTTCTAGCGCAATGAAACAAAAACTGTCGCACATCTATGCTCAGGTTCAGGAAAATGGATTCCTGACCCACAGGTGCTATAACAATATCATATTATCTTAGGGTCGACAGAAATTTTTGTACATAAACATGTCAGTAAAGGAAAAAAACCCCATATAAATCATGTCACTGGAAAGCTTAAAATACTAAAAGGTGTCTTCCTTCTGGACTGCTGGGGAGAAGGCAATGATATATCAATTTAAGCTTCATAACATGGTAGGAAATTTCATCTTTGTTATTCATCACTAGCTTGTGATACAGCTGAGAAAAACATGCCCACAGTATCTTTGCAAAGCTGCACTGGTCTCTAAGAGGTCACAACATATGCTGGATGCCCAGAAAAAAACCAAAACAAAAACCAACCAAAATTAAATGCCAGAAACAATTTCTTCTGCCAGACAGAGCTGTCAAATCTAGTTCATTAAAAGTATAAATGTTTCCTTGAGAGCACTGTGGATTTAAACTGTGCTTTATTGGTGACATTTATCAATGCACTATGGTAATGCAGTCACTGGAATAGCTAGTATTTCCTTGCTTAACATCTTTCTCTATTCACTGCTGGGAAGCTAAGACAGAATAAGCCTGTTAGATGTGACACTATTTCCAGTAACACATTTTCCCCCACAAAACTATGTCTAGTGTTTGCCTTTTCATAATAAGTCCAATCTGGAGCAATTTTTCTGCCCCAATACACTTTCAGGGAAGTCTCCGTTTCTAATAACAACATCATTCCCAACAGCATTAATAAAAACTGCAGATAAGCAGTTCAAGGGATAAGATAGAGAGGTTGCAGTGGAGACTTACATAATACTTTCCCTTTTTCTGTAGTAACAACGTTCTGGGCTGAAGCTTTCTTTTAACTTTTGTCCAGAGACTTAAAAGGTTCCTAAATATTACAGGAGTGATGCTTTAAAGCAAACACCCAAAAGAAGAATGGAGGCAAAAAGGATGAGCATCTTTAAAAGTTCATACAGTAACAAGATGCCAACAGAACCTGGCCTGAAATTTCTGAAATATCAGAAAATGTGTGGCCAGCAGGACCGGGGCAGTGATTATTCCCCTGTACTCGGCACTGTGAGGCCACACCTTGAATCCTATGCTCAGTTCTGGGCCACTCCCTACAGGACAAACCTTGAGGTTCTGGAGTGTGTCCAGAGAGGGGCCCTGGAGTGCATGGGGAAGGGTCTGGAGCACAAGTCTAACAAGCAGCATCTGAGGGAGCCTGGGGTGTTTAGCCTGGAGAACAGGAGGCTCACAGGAGACCTCACTGCTCTCGCCAATTACCTGAAAGTACACAGGTAGGGGTTGGTCTGTTCTCCCAAGTAATAAGTGATAGGATGAGAGGAAATGGCCTCAAGTTGCACCAGGGAAAGCTCAGATTGGGTATTATGAAAAATTCCTTCATGGAAAAGGTTGTCAAGCACTGGAACAGGCTGCCCAGGGAAATGGTATTTAAAAAATGTGTAGATGTGGTACTTAGGGCCATGTTTTAATGGTGGACTTGGCAGTGTTGGGTTAATGGTTGGACTGGAAGATCTTAGAGGTCTTTTTCAGTATAAATGATCCTAAATGATTCTGTGAGTGAGGGAATGACATGATGTTTGTGGTAACACTGTGGTAAATCAGTCTGATGATGCTGAAGCTTCCATTAATTTATATTAGTAATAAATTTATCGAATTTTAATATAAATTTTTTTCCCTTGAGGAAAAAAGAACATGTTATGAACCACTTTCTTTTTGCTTGCAACTTGGCCTTTTGGGATATTCTCCAACCAGAGCAGTCCTCCCTGTGTGCCCTGCTCAGCAGCCACCTTTCCAGGCCAGCAGAACTCCTGCAGGGAATGCCAACAGTGCAGCAGAAATGAGATTACCCTTTGCTGATTTACTGACAGCTGCTTGGAGAGGTGCTGTAACCTACACTGACAGAGACAGACTCACCTGCTTAGGGCCCTGCCTAGAGCAGGACCGTGCCATGGCAGAAGCACATCAGCAGCACCACAATATGAAATGCAAATGGGGCACTACTAAGCAGAGTCATGCTGAGAGACAGATTAAGCTGCAAAAATGAAGAAATCTGCCTCAAAAAGTGGGTATGCTGTCACCCCCATTCCACAGTATTTCAGATTTAGTATACCCCCAAATTAAGATTATAATAAAGCTCATGAGAGAGTGAGTCCATTCTTCACACAAGGATCCAGAGCCCATTTCCACCTGGAGCCACGTCTTGCAATATATTCCTAAAACATCTAGGTAGGTACTATTACATAACTGTAAAATTGAACTTTATATGGGATAAAAAATTTTGATAAAGTGTCCATTTTTGACTCCTGCTGCCTAACTCTCAGCAGCTTGGGTCCCTGTTTTTCCTCACATCACATGTGCCTTTCCGACAGCAAGAGGCTGTGTCTGCAGTGCACGTCACCTCTGCTTCACCTCCAGCTTTTGTCGTATCTCCCTCATTTCTCTTTTCCCTACTGTCCTCTTTCCAGTTCGCTGTGCAGAGCTCCCAGCAGTGCTACATCTCCCACTGCTGCTGCTCATTCCCCCAGCTGCAGCTCAGCTCTCCTACACCTGCAGCACCCCAGAGCACTGGGGGCCATGGGCACCTCCAGCCGACTGCAAAGAAAAGGCCTGCAGTGAGTGCCAGCTCCTCTCTCCTAACCCCATGCTTCCTCAGGCTTCACCTCCATCCACGGAATTCTGTGGAATTTAGATACTTCAAAGTAATCAAAACTCCCACGGGCACCAGACAGGCACAGAGAGAGAGCAAATCTGGTTGCAAAGAAAAATCCAGTGCTCTTATGAGAAGGCAAAGATGGGCATAGGTTTCTGCAGACTTTTGGCAAAATTTGCTGTGTCTTTCCCACGGTACCTGATACACACTCCTGCCTAGCACTTGGCTCCAGCCTTCCTCACACCTTCTATGCCACTCTAGGATGCTTATCAGACTGGGTTCCTGGGCTATTTTTTAATATCTGTCCTCCACAACTATTTGAAACAGCAATGACACTGAAGACAAACTTAGGAAACATTTGCAATGCAATTCTATCCTGCAGCAATGCTGATATTTGAAAGGATGTTTGTGCAACACCCTGCCCATGAGCAAGTCTAGGGTTTCATTATTTACAGCTCAAATGTCTTGCCTGCGTTCATATTGAAACTGGCACCACTTACCAATAAACTGGTTTTAAAAAAATAACTTCACCTTTAATAGTCAGAAAGCCTACAAACTGATAGATAGTAATCTTTTTTTGAATTTTTTCCTCAGAATACTTTTCAGAGGAGAGAAGCATAGCTATTCGCATCAGGCCACTAGGGACAAGGCACAAAGTCCCAATCAGCTGCTGAACTCTTGTGAAAGAAGTTCAGCAGGAACCAGCCAATAACTTTGATAACCCATCCTGCCAATCTACACATGCTGGAAAAAACAATTTCTATGTTTTCCATGTGTAACTGATATCAGAGCTGCCATATCAAATAGCAGCTAGTAATATCTGATAAATAACAGACAGCTAATGGCCACTTAACCGTCTCTTTACATGATTGCAGCTTTCTCTTCACACCTTACAGGTGCCTGCATGCAACTGTATCTGTTTATCTAAACCAGAGAATTTCTCTGCAGAACTCCAGTCGTGCACACACCCTCAGACCATAAGGGCTGCAGCAGTGCTCCTACTTTAAGTAGTACATGCTTGATTTGGAAAGTATTTTTATGTCTTTCTTTTCTGTCAAAGCTTCACACAGATTTGTTAGTATGCTGCTGTACTTCAGATCATCCTGAATAATTAATAAAGAGTTTGCCAGTTCTTGAATATATTAGTGGTGAAGAAATACTGCCTGAACTTGTGAACTGTGATCAGCTTGCTGTAGAAAATCCTTTCTACTTTCATTACTTCTTACAACAGTAAGTTCAAAGAATTCTTTTGAACCAAAAGACAATATTGCAAACTAATAATGCTCATTAAATATAATAAATCTGCCTCTTTTGTTCTACACATACTCAGAGCTGGAAAGCCTAAATAGCAATTACAGAAGGAACATCTTAACAAAAATGCATCTCTCTCCCTCTCCTTCAGCAATCATAATGCAGGCACTTACAATTTCAAAGCAATCCTAAAACAATCCTGGCCAAAGGCATTCTTAAGTGCAAATAAAAAAGTAAAAACTGGTGAAAAATCTAGAAGGGAAAAAGTTATGCAGTGTCTCCTCTTCTCTCTTATGGTCTTTGCCAACTTCAGTAACTGTTCCTAACCAGTGATGAACAAATGGGAGTAGGCAGGACAGGGTTGTCCCCAAGACTAGCATGGACTCACTGAGTGACATAAGACAGGTCATGGCCACTCTTTGCCCTCATTTTCTTATCTGACAAATAGCCCTGCAACAAAATAATTTTTTTTTAAAACAAAACAAAACAAAACAAAGCAAAAAAATCCAAATACCAAGAAATGTTTTTATTTTGCTTTTTAAATTATATTTACTACATTACAAGCACTAAGAGCAATATCAAAACTTCCCTTGCTGACAGACATCCACAGCTCTCCCCTGTGGACTCTCTCCTGTCTTCTCGTGAAGTACCCACTACTGGCTGGGGAAGGGCTGCAACTCTGGAGGTGGCCCTGAAGTTCCCACATGCTAGCAGAAAAGAAAGTTTCCAGATTCTGCTTCTACTCTTTGTTCTTTCACTGTAGTTTGTTTACTAAATTAGAAGGAACACAGAAGTCACTTTCAGAAATAAAATGAAAAAACTTGGCTATATGGACAACTTGGTTAAACAGGTGTTGAGTATGAAAAACCTCAACATGTGTTTCTGAAACACCAACTGAATGCACAAAAAAAAATCCATACTGACTACCTGTTTATAGAACTTATCAGACACTTAAGAGTTTTCTGAATATTCAGAACTAATTTTAGAAAGACAGGGAATCAATTTATGTTTAAAAATCCCTACAGATATTGTTCCTTGTGATTTTTACTTCATTCAAAGCAAGCTGTTCACTCAGTTCTAGTACTTAAACTTGTATTTTTATAAACAATTTACTGTCAAAAAGAGACCACATAATTAGAATTACCATTAAAATAATTTAAAGGCTGGTAACCAGGGATGAGTTTCTGGAACAATGGCAAGTTTGTAATAGGATACTGTAGAGCCTCGACATCAAGTCCTTAACACCATTTTAATTTCATATTTTTAAAAGAATAAAAAAAAAAATCTGGGTTTGTTCATGTTATAGTTGCTTGTACACAAAGTGAAGCATAACTTACGTCCAGCTACATTCAGAATTCATCCTTTGATGCTTAGGCCCCTATCCAATTTTTAGATAACTGATCATCTTGTAAAATGGAGTGCAGCATCTTGCCTTTAAAGCTTGCTTTATCTCGCTGTATTGGAAACATACTGGGAGAATAAAAATATATGTCTGCAGAAAGGATCTGTATGCGCAGCAGGTGATAAATTATCCTGAAGATAGGCTATAAAGCTTTGATGGGTGAGAGGCATTCCACTCAGCTCCTCGCGCTCTGCCCTGTGTAACAACAGTTGATATCTTTATCAGAGTGCTCCTATTCTGTTTCCATTATAATAAAATCCAGAATAACTTCACTGATCTGTGCATGTTAAAAACTGCATTGCTGTCTCTAACAAAGAGACCCATTTCTGTAAGCAACTTTATACTATAGATACAGCTTCCTAAAAGTGCTGTTCTTTCAGCTAATAAAGGGAAAAAACGAACATGTCCATACATAAATTAACCACAGCCAAGGCTTTGTAATGCATTGCTTGAAAGGCAATTTTTAAACTATAAAGTGGTTAATTTACCTGTAAACCTGGCCAGCCTATGCATTTCAGCAACTTTTCACTATTGTATACCATATAAGCATATTGTTCACTGTTGTACTTAACATAATAACTGCAAATTGTACAATTTTAATTTCACATATATATGCAATGTAAGGGATTACCACAGGCTCTTTGGTATGCACAGTATACTTCTCAATGCCCAAGGTCTTATATGAATAAACTGTGGGGGAGGAAAAACCCTGTTAATTCTCCACTGCACAAAAAAGTCATCCTACAATACAAGCAGCTGTACAAAGCGCAGGTTTGTGGTTTCTCTTACAACTTCAAATGTGGCCTTTCCTTATATTCATTTGGTCCCAATATAAGTTACCATTCTCTCTGACCCCTGTACTTCTCATAGTGAAAACTACAGAAACAGCTACTACTTCAGATTCTTAATGTAGCTTTTGGCTTGCCTTGCTCTTTTGGGATAGAAAGGAGATAAAAATTTAAAATAATATTTAAAAATTACAAAACTCTCTTCTCAGTGCAAATTTTAGTAGCTAACATGGTAAGAAAATACCTTTTCTCTTTTCAGAAACTTTTAACTACTTCCAACATTGCTTAAAATGTATATACGTATATATAGAGATTCAAATACATACAGATAATCACCACAAAAAGAGACTGACCCAGCAATACTTCAGCTCAAAAGTAAAAGCACAAGAGATTTATTCATTAAAGAAATCAGGTAACTACAGCACAAACTCCCATCCACAATAAACATTTTAACAGCTGTTAAAAAAATGTATAACGGAAAAATAGCATAGAAATAACACACTGCTGTAGAAATAACACATTGATGTAGAAAACAGGATTTTTTTTTTTTGTTCCTAACTAGACAGAATAGATCTAAATTCAAATCATGTCTCAACACCTATGAGAAAACAGTCTCACACAGCACCGTTCTTGCAAATTGCATCATCAAATAACAATACTTTTCTTTCATGGTTGCTTGTTAATGGACACAAATATGAAGCTTTGCCTAACCTTGCTAACATGCAGTTTCATTACTGAAAATGTACTGACCTCCAAAATAAAGACTCACAAAACTGAAGTGTAATACACATTAAAGGACCTAATCTCATAGTCTTCTAAATTTCCTGCATGAACAATTATTGTAAGCATCTTTTTTGCCCCATATTTTGCTTTGAGAAGGGGTGATGCTACAGTGGAAATACAGAAGACTTCTGTACAGCATCTGCACCAGCTGCAGTAGCCTTCATACGCAGAGAGGCAATACAGCACAAAAGGAGTGCATGGGCAGGGGCAGCAGTGAAGCAGGACTGAGGGGCGGGACCTAGCCTGGAAGATATTTGAAGGTCCCTTCCAACCCAAACCATTCTATGATAGTGTCTGTCTCCTGTGAATGGCGTAAGTTTGAGGGCAGAGGACAAAGAAGAGTAATGCTCCCATTGGAGGATGACCCTGGAGGTGAGGTCGAGAAGTAAGGGTTACCTGCTGCAGGCTCTGACTCACAGCTATGGGAAGGAAGAGCAGGAGTGGGTCACTGACTGGGTTTTGGAGAGTATGTCCACTACTGCGTGGTATTTTTGCCTTGAAATTAGCTCACAACACTTGAAGATCCTCCTTCCAGATCAATTAAAAAGTAAGTACGTGCAGCAATGCAGAGAGACACAAAAGAAGTTCTCCTTTTTGCTTTGAAAGGTTAAGATGAAGTACAAGAAGAGGGGAGTGCAATTGCTGTAAAATACAGTATTGCCTGAACATCTCCCTGTTGAGAAGAATTGCTTTTGGAGAGTCTCCAGCTGCCCAGATGAGGCATTTCTGTATACATCCCTATCTGCAAGAACAAGAAATGAAATTACAAGCTTACTTGGTCAAGACAGGCATGAAAAATGACATAAAAAAAATAAAGCAGATATTTCCACATTTTGATGTATAGTTAACTGCAGACCTTTTATTAAAGCCACAAGACACTAACCAAGTCTGCAGCATACCTGTATCTTTTCACCACAGTAGGGCCTAAAAGACAGTAAAGAAATTATTTTGGGGAACTGCAAAGCTACAGGATTAGTGCAGAAGAAAAAGACCCTGGCAGAGACAGGCTGGGGGCACGTACTAAACCAAGGAAAACTACTTTTGGAGCAAAAGAATTCAATGAATGCACAAAACCCCATGACTAGCAAGTTAGAAGGAAAGGAGATTTTCCAGCTGATACAGCAGCAGGAGATTGCCAGCTGTTGGCAAGAATCCTCTCCACAATAACAATGTGAAGGTCCATCCCGGTCTTCAGCTAGGCTGACTGTGTTGAGCAATCCATAACTGGTGTCTGAGATGCAAATGCCAAGGCCATAAAACCCAGAGAATTAGATAAAAGAACAAAGGTTTTTCTCGAAATGGTAAAAAATCAGGAACCTGTCCAGCGTGCATATGGCTTACAGGAGAATATATGAACATACCTCTAGACTGTCTTTTTCCTTTATCAACTAGAGACAAGCATAAAGGCACACTAATGCAAAAAATCAATAGTATCATGCCAGTTCCTATTGGAAGGGAGTGGGAGATGCGAAGAGTCTCAAAGGAAGTTAAGATTATTTCAAAGGAGGAAAAAACACTAGCCTGAGTTCTGTTGAATGATGGAAGCATGAAAGAATTAAGATGGCTATGATGTATAAGATTATTGATTATTCACAGGGAAACTGTATTTAAGTGAAGTAACAACTCTCATCAGTGAGAGACTAAATTAGTGCCCAGATCTGTCTGATAAAGACATCAGCAGACAAAAAGGTTGCTCTACTCACACCAGAAAAAGGGAATACACTGACTTTCAAACCTGATAAATGTGTAATAGAGCTACCAGAATAGAAACATTTTACACAAATGAGAAAAACAGGCATTACCCAGCACAGATTTGAAAGAGAAGCAAATCTACTGAGAGGATGCTTAATAAATATTTAAATTCATATATTTTGAACAACATGGCCCCACAGAGCAATCTAAAAACCAGGAAAATGCTTATATAAGTTTGATTGCAGTCTTCTTCTCTTTTCCTGCTACTGATCTCATTGTATTAAGCCTGCTACCTTTTCATGCTTCTGCAAAATAAAACACTAATTGATTTTGAGCTATCCTGACAAATAATCAGAGATTTCTGATTTTTCAAGCTAGGCTGATAAAAATAGTTTCATTCACATACGGATGTATATCCAGCTGCACGGTAACAGCCATTAAATATTTCACAGTACCCAAGATAAAAAATAGAAGCTTCTTATTTGCAGACGCATAATGCTATTACAATGTTGGAAGTTTACATCAAAAAATTGAGCTAAAATCCCAAATCAAACCTTTCTACACAGAGAAAGAAAAAATTACAAAACATAACAAGATTTTTTTTAAAATGAAAGTTATTTTTAGAAAATAATAGATGTTCATTCCTGAACAGGGAAGGTGTCTTAGGCAGGTTTTCACATATCTACTTTAACAATCACACAGGACTCAGAGTAAGATGCAAGCAGCATTTTAAAGTTCTGAGCGGTAAAACGGGAGACTACAAGGATTTACAGTAAGATAAAATGCATACTGCTGTAACAGGCAAATTAACTTCAAAAGTGTGACATGCGAGTGCAGCCCTGAAAAAACACATGCTGCTATCCATACTTCATCACATAAAACAGCCTTTGGCATCTAAAGCACAGGTAAAAATAGCTCGCAAAGGACATAAAACAACAGAAATTCGTCCTGGATATAGGTCCAGGAAAGCAGTATCAGTTGTTCCCAGTAAGGCAGAGCATGCATTGACCTAGAAGGGACTCCTCTGAGCAGTTAAGAGAAATACAAAACAATTACACCCCACAATAACTTTAGCACTTCACTTGGGAAAAAAATCCTCCTTTTAGGAATAACAAATTGAGAAAAAGAAAGGGGGGGGAGGGTGGAAATCTATCTTCCTAGCAGGAGCACAGCCTGGGACATGTAGGAATGTTGACTGAAAGAGCCCCTGCACACTCCTCTATCAGGAGTTCTTTGTTGCCTGACAGTACACTGGAAGGACGGTCATATTTAAAAGCAAAAACATCAAGCTATGTCTCTGGAAGGATGCAAGGGAGCCCCTGGATGAGTAAGAAGCAAAGCACGTTACCTTTAGCAAGTCTCCTCAGGATCTGACAGCGGCATTTAAAAGAGACAGCTATCATTCTGGCTGCCTGCCTCCCCTGGCAAAGCACGCTCGGGGCTCTGCTCGGGTGAATGCAGCAGCAGCCTGTGAATTCCTCCTCCCGCACATACCAGGCAAAAGGTAGCCCCGGCGGGGAGTGACAAAGCTTAATTCCTCTTGGCTGATGCAGAGATCAGCTCCGTGTCATCTGGCAAAGCTGTGTCATTCACTACTAGCGCCGTCACCACCACCTGCATGAGGACATGAAGGGCTTAAAAAGCCATACTTCTTTAAAAGCTAGGAAGCCTCCAGCTGCACACACGGACGCCGATATTAGAGGGACGCATCCCCCAGCCTCTCGCGTTCCCTGACCCTGCAGGGAGTGATGGTTGCTGTGCCAGGGAAAGGGCCCCACGTTTCAGCAAGACGGGTGATTTTTCTCCTCCTTCCTCCTATCTATCCTTTCCCTTACTGTTCCCTCTGGATAAATAGAGCAAAAACACTAGGAATCCTACTTCTGGGGGAGAAAGAGCCTATTTCAAATGATAATATTCTAATCAAAGCATATTAAAGATTTGATCTTACGGATCTGTAAGGAAGAAAAAAGAAAAAGCCTGATTTGATAAACAGGAAAGCTTTTTGACAATTGTAGACAAGTATATTACAGCCGTTGAAGCACAGACCACAGGGGGAGGGAGAGAGTGGAGGGAATTGATGGATTGTTGTGTGTGGGCAGGACCACCAAGCACTTGATCACACCAAAATAAAATGATGCTGAATAGAAAACACAGAGCGAATCATATTTTCTGCCTTCACTAAAGGGAGGAAAGAGCAGATTTTAGTGCACCTGAACATTTACTTGGCCGAACTTTGCACCGTTTGTAAGATTTTGTCCGCTCACGAGGAGTTTTATGTCCTCTCACGCCTATTCAAACAGCAAATTAACCTGCTTTTACAATTCATTCAGAAAATTATGAAGTAGAGCATATCACTTAAACAAGAGCTCCACAGCACCTTTATGGACAAAACTCCCCCCCCCTCTAAAAACCAAGCGAGCAAACCAAAATATTCCATATAGAGTTTGTCACATCAAGTCTATACACAAACCTCAAGTCCTGCACCAGATACTCTACTTTAAGACAACAGATAATTATTTCTTTCTCAAGATTTATGCTTCACTTGAGTGATATATTTAAAACTATCTTCACATATTCTGTCCCACTCACATGCTTTGATTACAAAATTGCTTAGTTTATCTTCTGCCATCTTTTATCCATCACTATATTTAATGTTGTGGTCCAGTGTCATGGTACACACCTTCTGCCACCAGCTACAGAAAGCCAGGAGGTGGCATGGACAGCTTTCACACTCTGAGCTGTTTCTCTCTCCCTGCTGCTCTTCACTGCATCAACAGCTCTGTACTTCCCATACTCCAACTCACTATTACAGCAATTGTTTTTCTTATTTTTTCTTTATTTTTACCAACAGCCATATTTCCAAGGGTAAGGTGGAACACTCCATCAGCAACTCCATCAGTTGCAATTGCCCAGACAGACCTGGTGAAAATTGATTTTATTTCATTGTCATTAAAACCAGATAGGGGTAATTGAGTCATCTGTTTGCCAACCTTGTTGTTGTTTCTTGTAGCTGCTCTTGTACCAGAGAGTCATAAAAAACAATCAGTGGAAAAGCAGATGCACCTGAAGGCATGGACTGATGGCTACATCCTTGTACATCACAGACCTCTGGCCAGGGATGGAAAGGGCACACAAGGAGAGGTGAAACCAGAGGATGAAGGTGGAGGTCTAAGTCAGTGCAATTCAGTGGTCTAGAAAGAAAACAGAAGATCTTGGACTATTATGGAGGTGAAACAGGAGAGGAGTTGTGTATTCTTGTTCTCCCATAAAGAGAAAACCAAGAGAAGAGTAAATGGCTCTGTCTCTCTTCCAACATGTTTTTAGAGGAAAAAATTTGCCGTCAATCTTTCTTGCCACCTCCTGCTCAGGTAACAGGACAGCACACCAATAATACCAATAAATACCACCAAATATCTACTTTCCCTTCTCTCTGCTCCCCTGGAAAAGCTGTTCCAGAAACCAATGGCTATGGCCTCAGCACACAGCCCCTGCTCACAGCTCTTTCAGGTTTGAGATGCTGAAGCTGCCTGAACTTGCTGCTCTCTTTCTGCAGATTGGCATCCAGAATCCTTATTACTGCCTTTTCATCTGCCAGATGCCTGTCCTTGATGCCATAAACCTTGCTGGACCCAGGCAGACGAGTTTAAACACTTTCCCTTAACTCAAGGGCAGCCAGAAGATACTGCAAGATGATAGTTTAGCTGCCCATATATTTGTTCTTTGATTCTTCCCAGTCAGCAGTGGGGTCAGCATTGTCTACACCAGGCACCAAGGTCTCCACTCCCACCTCTTTGGATAGGGACCTTGCCATCACCCACCAGCATCAGCGCCAGCTGAGTCTGCAGTGCTCCTCCTGCCCTTCAAAAGAAGATGATTTTCACGAGCAGGTCTCAACTCAAGAGTCCACATTTGTGCAATTTTAATATCATTGAAGACTTCTACACAGAGAATGGCAAGAGGTTGTATCTACACCGTGAGGGAGAACTGCTTGCTGCTTGCCTTTGTGATCTGACTTCATGACTTACCCTGTTTCAGCCCCTTAGGTAGAGGATGCAAAAGAGAGCATGCTTACAGAGCTAGGAGACTGGAAAAAAATCAAGCCTTTAGGTAAGGAAATGCTAAGTGCTAATGAGATTAAGTAGAAATGTGTAAAAATGTAATAATAGTACAGAAACTGTGATATGTATGCAAAACCAGCAGCAGACCTGGTCAGATAAGACTTTAGTAACAGTGAAGGATACATTCCTTGACCTGAAAAGCTTATTGTATTGTTTACTACTTCTGGATTATTGGTGTGTATGCTAAATAGCCTCTAAAGCACTGCAATAGTCACTTCAAACCAAGTCATTAGGATTATTTTTTGCTTATGTTTCTTCAGACAATTGTTCTGTCCTTGCCAAGGGAGGTCATGTATGGATTTGAATTTCTCAAAAAGATTTCAGAAGACAAAGAATTCATACTTCAAATACAGCATGGAACATAATGATATATTGTATGCACTGCATTTCTTTTTCCTCATTTTTGCCAGATCTAGAAAAGATCCAGTTATTGAAATAATTTCTAAAATATTCACTCATGATTGACATGGTTTTATCACCTTCTCGCAGGACAACAATCACGAGGATTAACAGAACTGTTCTTGTCCAAAGTCGTGCTCCTGAAATTAATTTAGCTATAACCTGATATGTTAACAATATATATATATTTTTTACCAAATTAAGTATTTTGTGATTATTAAGTGTTTCAGCATTCCAAAAGACAGCCATCATTTTCTGAGGTGTCAGTCATTCAGCTCTGCAGCTGGATTCAACTGGTTTCAGGAGGAAAAATGGGAGAGGAGGTAAAAACAAAAAGATAGCTAATATAATACTAGGAGATCAAAAAACCTTCAGACATACTAAAAAATTATTTATAGTCTATATAACACAGGTTAAACTCTAGTAATTACACTTCTTTATTAATTAACAGAGCTACACATTTAGTTACAATTTTCTCTGGACTCATCTGTAAAAATCTTTTTTCATTGTAATCCTTTTGGGCAGCAGCATGAATTTCTATCACTTTTATTGCTGCACTCACTCCTTTCTTCAGTGTCTGAAAGATTATTTATAAATCTAGAATATATATAACATACAAATACTTTCTCAACTGAATTTGTATTCATAAGTACTCAGTAAAAGGTCACTAGATGAAAGAAGCTTATATTTCCATACAATAAGACAGGCAGTGTAATATATGTATTCTATTTAACACCAACTTCTGGTTAATCTTATCAGATCACATTAGCTGAAATAAATGAATCAAAAAACATGTTACTATCTATTACACTTCTCTGTAGGATTAAAAAAATATAATGAAATTTCTCTAAATTAAATTGAAGATTACAATCTTTATACAGTGCAACATTTAGATACAATCAGGAAATTTCTGTGAAGAACCAGTATTCAACAAATAATACAAATTCTGCAAAATATCAAATTGTCTTTGGGGGAAAAAATGAGTTTGCAAAAAAATGCATTTCTTATGCAGAAAACACACTTTTCTGTTTCATAGGAATATACACACGCAGAAGACATCCTAGGTAAAATTCCACTCATGCTGTATCAAACATTTCCTTTCACACAGTGACTGAATGGCACCTTAAAACCAGTTACACCCCATCCCCTCCTTCATTTGGCAGGGATTTGTCCACATGAGCTGCTATAATTGCTTTTGGATGTCACATGCTCCTATTTTTCTTCATGGTGTAAGTTTGTGTGTGACCACACCAAAGCAGATGCACCACAGAGAACTCCAAATTTGGTCACACCGATGTTCACCACAGACCCAGACCTTCAAAGAAAGCCAACCCATGGGGTTCAGTGAGGACAGCAAGGTACTCAAACAGTCTCAGTAAAACATTAAGGCAATGAGAAAGACATGCAGGTATCAAGTGCTTCACATGTCAGGAAGACACAGTGATATCTACTGGATCTACCTGCCTAAGAAAATTGAAATGAAATATTATGAATTCTGAACACATGAAGATTTCGTACAACTCAGTATTTTGTTTCATTATTTTACAAATTACCGCTTGCATCTACCACATTATTCAAACAGGAAGTCAGATTTTTAAGGAATAAAGATACTTAATTTAGCTCTGAAAATAACAAATGGCTATATGGATACTTCTGTTTTGAAAACTACAACATTTCCACTATAGTATTCGGTACAACCTTATATCAATACCGGGAATCTCGAGCTTAACAAAATTTTTCATCCCAAAGAGAAGAGCTGTATTCCCGTGCAGCAGCAGGCTCAGAATAGTGTACTATTATGATGATTCCCCTTCACTACGGGGAGAAGGAATGAAAAGGCAAGTGAAATAAAGATACCCTGTTATTCCCCAGTGCTCAGATTATCAAAACAGATAACTTGTCAGCTTTGCATAATTTGGAGGATCCTGTAAATTTACATTTTTATTACATCAACTACAGCAGCTATTTTCTAGCTATATTAACCACCTTAGCAACATTGTAGGGTCATTTCATGCAGACTTTGCAGCAGAGTGCTTTACAGGTCATCAGGAGTCATAAAAGGTGCTCTGGCTTCAGAAGATCCTCTGCTGGAGGACACATCATGTACAAGATGCAGCATGTTGAAATGCAAGGACGTGTGTGTTGAAAGTGGTTAACGGATGACAAGAATAGATCTGTTAAAGATCTAAGTTGATGCCAAAACACCAATGCATGGAACCATACAAGTATTTTAGCTTTGCCTAGGAAGAGATTAGGAAAAATAATTTAGGGACCTTCTAGGTAAAAAACTCAAAAATCTTCATTTGTTGGCTTTAAGCAATGTTAACCTTTTTGAATCAATGGGTATTAAACAAGTGGTGATAAAATCGGTCAATATTGCCACATCCTGAGATTTTTTTTTTTGCTGAAGTGTTTTACAACACAGCAGAATCACATTTTGATTGATTTTTTTTAAAGTCTGATTTAATGATATATATTATAAAATTTATAATGCAGTATTAAAGGGAAGACAATACATAGATCTTTTCTACGTGAAAATAACTCTCTAGTACACATTACCCTTTAGCACAACTTAAGGAACAGCATTGCCTACATTACCCTTTACAGCAATCCCACATCACAGCTTCACAAAAAAATCTTTATCTTACCAGTCTGTTTCAATTGCTGGCAAAAATTAAACCTGTCCTTTTCAGTGAAACTGTGTTGATATACAAAGGTTAAGAGATGTTTCTTACTAGAAAAAGATCTTAAAAAACCCTTGAGTACAACTCTGACTTTTCACTCTTACCTTCTTTCAGCTACTGGAAAACACACTGTTCAACTTTTCTCACCCTTTCTTAGCCACAAGTATTTCTTTAAAAATAATTATAGACCTAAAAGATTTGGAAAATATGAAGATACCGCGCATGCAATGAAAATTAGAAACTTTAGGATTAAAAGTACATTGCATTATCTCAAAGATAACTTCAAGCATAGTCACAACTAATTGAGGTCTGCTTCAGAAACAAGTCATCATCATCATCTTCACATGGTTTGGGTTCAAACAGGCCTTAAAGATCATTTAGATTCAACCTCCCTGCCACCAACTAGATCAGGCTGCTCAAAGCCCCATCCAACTTGGCCTTCGCATCAGGCCACTTCCACAGCTGAGGCATCCAAAACTTCTCTGGGCATCCTGTTTCAGTGTTTTACCACCCTCACAGTAACAAATTTCTCCCTAAGAGCTAACCTAAATCTCTCCTCTTTTCACTTAAAAATGTGCCCCCTTGTCCCATCACTATCTGTCCATGTAAAAAAATTGCCATCTCTCTTTTTTAAAGCTCCCTTTAACTACTGGAATGTGCTCTAAGGCCACCCCAGAGGGTTCTCTTCTCCAGGCTGAATAAAGCCAGCTCACTCACCGTTTCTTCACAGAAGAGCTGCTCCAGACCTTGGACTTTATGGTCCCCTGGACTCACTCCAGCAAGTCCCCATACTTCTTACACTGGAGGCCCCAGAGCTGGATGCAGCAGTGTCTCTGTTCCACGCAGAGCCTCACAAGAGCAGAGCAGAGGGGCAGAATCCCCTCCCTTGCCCTGCTGGCCACGCTGCTTTGGATGCAGCCCAGGATGTAGCTGGGTTTCTGTGCTGTGAGCACACATTGCTGGGTCACGTTGAGCTTCCTGTCAACCAGCACCCCAAGTTCCTTCTCACAGCAGCTCTCCATCCTTTCTCTGCCCAGCCTGTACTTGTGCTCGGGATTGCCCCAACCTATATGCACCTTGCATCAAGTCTCTTCACGAAATCAAGAGCTTATGAACCACTTCAGGTGTTGCTCCGTTTCTAGTACGTACCCGTATCTGTACCCTTTCTTTGGTTCGGTTTACAATGACAGAAGAGAGTGGTTACTTTCTGGAGCACAACTAATAATTTGTCCTTGCATCTCCTGAACTGAGAATTAGTAAAGAACCTGAAATCTTTCAAAATATAATGAAATAAACTAAACCCAAAGTAGTCCATCTGCCCTCTCAGCAGCAGCAGCAGCAAAAGTACAAGGTACTGTGCTTTCCAGGATGCTTGTAGGTCTCAGGGAGAGAAACAACAAGTAACGACCCTGTTCATTGAACACAATCAGCCCAGCATGGGCTCCTGCCAGCAACATGCATATAATTACAGGCTTTGGGATTTAACAGTAATCTCAAAACTAAAGGATGACTCTGTCTTACAAGTAGCTTCCACATGCTGCACTACATGGTTAAAGACTCCTGTAATTACAATTTCTGTAAGGCTTTGTACTTTGTAGAGGTTTTTTCAATTAATTAAAATGATGACCTTCCAACTGATATCAGTCTCTAACAAAACAAAGCTAAGCATTCCCTCAAAATTACCATACTGGAAGAGGAGTCTCTCTTTTACACTCAGCAGAAAACAGCTGCTTCAACTCTCATTTAAAAACAAAAAAGATTATGATTCTACTAAAACCCCTTGAACAAAAGTGGAATAATTATACCTTTCTCTAGCTATACTGCTTTGTTCCCATATTCTTACCAACCTATTTAGCACCTGTGAAATCAGAATATCACACTAGAAAATAAAATGTGTATTTGTAGGTATGAGTCTAGAATATAATGTAAAATCATTTCATCTACTACAAGAGTTTTTTTAGGAATTAAATCAGTAAGTTTTTATGTGCAAGTCTTTATATTCAAGATACAGTCAAAAAGGATAGCAATGGAAGATTATAGCTCTAGAGATGCAGCAGAAAGAAAGGATAGCACAAGCAGTTTTGACTGGCAACAGCTTCAAGCCTTTGCAAGATGAAGGGAAATGCTGATTCATTGATACAGTTGTATTCCTACTATGTGCAAGCTGCAGGAAGACATGGTAGCAGCTGCTTTACCAGAACAAAATGGATTTCTATACTGAAATTGGGTGCACACTGGATGCTTGCCTGCAGCTTGAGCAGCTGCCAGCCAACTGGCACCAAGCACTGCACTTCCCCCAGCCACATGGACTATTGCATGTCAGAAACAGAACTGGTACTGGCAGCACCAGGGAGTGTATACCAGAGTGTGATGACTAAAAACAACTGAGCAGATCATTTCAAGGTAAGCCAATGACTTGAAACTGCGATAACAGGTTTCATGCAATCATTGCTTGTATAAATGGGAGAAGGCTGAGAACAAGAATCAAAAAGATAGCTACCTGCCTTGTGTACAGAAACCTGTACTAGAACCCGAGATTCAGCTCTGTCATCTATGATGGGGTTTGCTTGCTTTAGATTTGTTTGTTTTTAAAAGGCTGAAAAACTGGGCTGGGTGCAGAGAAGAGCACCAAGAGTGATTTGAGCAATAAAAAAGCCTTGTGCAGTGCCAGACTCAGCAAGCATAATATCAGATTGGGAGAGTTAGGACAGTGACCTGATTAGACAGTGCCTAAGAGCTGTCATAGGATGGACACACAAAGCGCTCAAGAGCTTCTATGTCACTTGATAGACAAGCATTAAAATTCAAACTAATCACTTGCTGATTGGAAGATCCACTGACAGATAAAACTACCAAAATGGTCCTCTGAAGAGCTTGCCTGCCTTTCTGGAATATGCATTTTTGCAAAACATCAGTTATTTGACTTGCTGTAACAGTAACAGGCTGGATGTCACAACCTGCTTACACATCTTACACATCCTCTCTTGTCTTAGAAAGCATATGAAGCAAGATACGAGATTTTGATGGCCTCCTACTGTCTGTAACTACTGCTTTGACTAAGAGAGATGGGCACCATTAAAAAATGGACTGGAAGAGTTTTCAGGCTATTTTCATCCTTAAAATACTGACCGGTTTTGCACACGAAATGTTGTACAAATAAAATGCTATTAAAAGACATGATTAGCTCTACATAGATAAACATAATGTTTTATCAAACATAATTAGCACTAACATAAAAATCTTTTTATAATCAGAATCCTTAATGTGTTAGAAATAAGTGCCCCATTATGCTCCACAATTACACCACGTTCTCAAAATGCTGACATTTCAAAAGCAGGGAAACCCTTTTGTGCACCGTCCTCAGCCACACACATCCCTTCCCTTCTGCTATGAAAGAAGGGACAGCAACAGCCAGCAAACACACACATGCAGAGTAGCATATGGAAATAACAAAGCATGTTATTTACATCAGGAAAAGAGAACATCTATAGCATGTATGACTCATAGGAAATTACCACCATGCTTTGCTCCCAAGTCACCAAAACAAAGGAAGGAATGGTTCCTAGGCATGGGGTTGAAGTATTTGTAACATAAGTCTCAAAAGTGAAAGGCTGATAGCCTCAAGCTTGTTTTAGTGTCATTCCTCCATTGATCATTAAGGCTTTAGTGGTGTCCCACTGCTATTCATCACACTTTTAATAATTCCTCCTAAAATACTCTTCAAACAAGTTTGTGGCTTGGCCAGATAACACGAACACTTGAAAGTCTGTATGCAATAGTTATCCGTTTTGTTTCCCCCTTCCCCCTTTTTTTTTTTTTTTTAATAAGTCATAGAGATCTTACAATCTCCTACAGTAAATATGGTATTGTGTACAATAATGATCAATAAAAAACTGTAAGCAGATAGATACAGGGGGAAAACAGTGCCTTCCAGAGCAGCCCATCATAAAACTAAAACATGCCAATCAGCAAAAAAAAGAGTTATTCTTGTAAAATTAAAAGGGTAACTGAAAAAATGCAAAAGCACTGGTCTTCCTGCACTGTTGTGGATGTATCACTTGTAAATTATCAATTACTAGTAGCAAATCCCTGTTTTAATTAGTTTTCTAATACTCCAACATTTTTATACAAAAACCCTCTCACACATTTCTTTTGCACTATCAGGTGTGAAATTAGAGCTTATCAACCGACATCAAACTTCAAGTTCTGTATTACATCTTCGTTAACCAACTAGTAATTTTGCTTTGAATTTGCCCATCTTCTTTAAAAGCACAAACACCCCCATCTTGAATTCCTGATGAATTCAAAGGTCTCAGGCTGGCTTAAGGGTTTTGAGAAGAGCTCCAGCTTGGACTGGTCTGAATGTCCCAGCCAGCTGCCCAGACTTGGTGGGGAGACAGATTGATGTACCAGCCACAAGCACACCCCTGCCATCCACACTGCCTCTGAAAGCTGACACCTCACTTCTTCATGCCACACAGTCAAAAAAAATTTTTGAGCATGTTTCACATGACTCAGTAAGTATCGGTGAAAATTTCTCAACAATTAATTTTATTTTTTCCCCTTTTCTGCAAAAATTGTCACCTTTCAAATCTTCCCTTAGAACTTGTCTTCTCTCTCCACAGATATCTGGGTTCTTTTAATAATTATCATTGTATACAAATATTCTATACACACAAATTTTTAACTTTTGCAACAAATCAGGCCTGAAATCCATCTGCTGCTTATTACTGAACCCTTTCTGTTTACTCCTGTGTTTCAATATGAGAAACAGCCATAATTTAATTTAACAGCCTTGGTGCAGTCCAACAGACCCTTAAGTAAGTAAAGGGCAGTTATTTTCCTTGACATGCAACATGTCTTGGACATGCGTCTGTGACAGGACCTTTCTTAGTACAGCATTAGTAACTCCTTTTTGCAAGTATTGCTGCAATATATTAGCGAATAACAAACCTAACTGATATTTCTCCACATGTGCTGGTCTCTCTATGTACTGCTGCTTTCCCAGCTTTTCATTCATAGTATATCATCATATCTTGGATTATTTCCTCACAGACACATTTATTTGCCAAGTCATATGAGATTCTTCTGCATATTACACATTTCTAGTTGTTTTAAAGACTAGTTAAAGTCATCTCCATTCTTATAACTAAGTAGGTCTCCTGATCTAATTTCATCTGCTAATTTTATCAACAGTTAACGAGGGTGTTAAATCACTACTGCTGTCTTTATCCTTGAGTCAACTCCTGGGGGTGTTTCTCAACCGACTCATTTTGAGGTATTTTTCCTTTTTAGATCATGAGCATTTAAAATACACCAAACGCTTTAATAGATGCAGAAACACCCTGCAGAGCTGCATCAAGCACTAGCATTTCTTCCATTAATTTTGTATTATATCCCAAACTGTGACAGAGGTTCTTATTTACAAATCTATACTACTTATTAACTATGTTCACATTACCTTCAAATCTTACCCTGAAATCCCTCTCCCTCTTTAATGCTTATTCAATATTTATTTCATTACTGAAATTTTACAGAAACCAGCACTAAATCAAGGAAAAGACCACAGGCAAAATTTCTTTCTTTCTTTTTTCAAAACTTCTCTTCTTTTTTCCCTCTCCTCTTTGTAAGTGCACATATTAATGCTTTCTAGCATTAATAGCTTTCCATCCAAAAATAAGGTCAAACTCTACCTGGGTGAGCACGAACTGCCCCCACCTACAGATACCAAAGATCAGAGTGTTCACAGCCAGAGGGAGAAAGTAGCCAACAATGTACACTCGAATTTCTCTGTAACTGTTCATGTATCACAGGCTTTATGAAAAGTGGCTCATACAGCAATTGTTGTAAAGCACTTACTTTTTCCCCCAACACACTTTCTCCCCATGCACTTACTATTTTTTCCCAACATACATATTGGTTTGCATCACGCCAGCTGCTGTACTTCAACAATGAAAATAAACTTGGTACCACAAAGAGATGGCTGTGTACAGATTCTCTCTATGAACTTACTTGGAAAGAGCTACATAAACTTAATTGATCAAAAGGGAGTCACAAAATGATGAAATATTTTGCAGAGGCATATGCTAATAGTACTGCACCAACTTCCAAGGCCTGCTGCCTCACAAGAAAGGTCCATAAAACTGTTGAGGTGATGGAAATACTCCCAAGCTGCTGCCTGGAATGCACAAATGGGATGGCAACTGTGCCATTTATTTATTTATTTTAAAGTAAAGCTAAGAGAAAGGGGCCTGGACATTTTAACAGGAAATTAGAAAGCTAGCTGATATAAATTCATCACCTATCAAAGCTTTAACAGCCCAAGTTCCCCTCCCCCTGCTCCCCATTCCTGATCTCTCGTCTGCATCTGAATGCTCACAGTGCTGCTAATGGATAAAAATGGAAACAAATGTATGCAACAAATCACAGTGCACTCCTGTGCCAGCTTCCCCCTTCTGATTCATCAGACCCAGATCTCCATACTGCTGCTACATATTAAAATCAATGTTCTGCCTCTTCATTATTGTCATTATTTCTCTTTCACTTCAGAAGTTTCCTTCCCTTCAGATTGCTGCCTGACCAGCTTGTCAGGACATATTTAAATCAATATTTTGTGCATACGCGTGTTGTGTGCCGTGCATCTGGATGCCACCTTATTACCATCTGAATTCCCATCATTTCTGCCAAGGCACAAAAATGTAGGGGTAAAAATCATGTCAAATGACAGACGATTACAGTCATCTATCTCCATCATTTAAAAATATGAAGTAACTGCAGATTTTGCCATCAGCTCATTTCATACCTGGTAAGAAAATCTAAATAAAGATTGAATGCAGCATTTTCTGTGATGCATGAAAACGCAATGCAGCTCGAGCAGAAGGCATTAAAGATTCATCCTCTACTTGGCCAGAACTGAGGCTTCAAGCTGCTTATGTCAACTTTGCCTGCCATACCTAGGGCTCACCTTCCAGGTCATGGAGGAAAACTCTAATAGTGCAGGCTGTTAACAAGAAAACCAGACATTCGGAGTCAGGTGAATGGTGAAGTTCCTCTCTCGTGGGGGAGAAGCCCTACTGAGAGCAAATACAACCAAGAGAGGCATCGTTTACAGAGCAATTGCTATTGCTGGTTGAGCTCCAGGTGAGAGAAGCTCTGCTGGTCCAGCAGCAAGGATGCTGGCTCCTGTAGAAATGCCAAACACACGCTGGGGAAAACAGCTGAGGCTGCAGGAAGTCAAGATGTACACTCTTACTGTAACATAAACAAAAAGAGTGTAAAAATATATATAAAAACAACAAATCTATGCTTGCTTTCATTTGGATATGAGAAGCTTTCAGAAGAGGAAGCATCTTCCTTAAGCTGGTCAAAACACAGGGATCCACTGCACTCCCTCAAGTAACAACATGCCTATGCCTCAATTTTTTCTTTTAATTAGAAGCACAGTATACTCCTGAAAAAGTTGTTTCATTTATGTCAATTCACATCTTACTAACATGAAGATGAGCCTACAGCTACCATCATTTTCACATAAGGCTTCACTAAGGATGCTCTGTGTTTTTCCAAAACAAGTGTAACAAAAAGCCCCACCTAAAAATAATACTCCACATTTACACACTACCCACTCAGAGAGGCAGTACATTTTCCACTAACACACTCATTTCAGGCTGTGCATTTTAAGTTTGTAAATCTATGAAAAAGTGATGACCAAGGGCTCTTCACTTGGGAGATCTCCAAGTGACACAGCTGTAACAACCTTTTACTGGATGCATGATGCTGCACTTCCCACTGGCCTCTTCCCAGGCATTTTAAACTGACAGATTTGAGATGTGTCTGCATCTGAGGAGTAGACAAATCTGTTCCCTGCTTTTTGCACAAAGTTGGTGCAGATATCAGAAAGACTACTTGGAATTCTGAAAATATTGAATTTACTACTACCAGATGTTATCACCAAAAACAATGAGTAAAAGTAAGTAATTTTCATAAATTTTGAAGTACTTCATTTTTATTCATTTTGTGTGTTCTTTCCTAGTCCATTTTCCCTTTCTCTGATAAGCACATATAAATCTCAACTGCAAAATACAAACCCATTTAAATAAAGTACTGGGTCCCCTAGCAGCATCGAATACTGATTTATTTTTTCCACTCCATCTAAAGCCTGGAAACAAACCCTATATTGAATGTATCCCTTTAAGGTCTGAGAAGAGGTAAACTGAAGTTCCTTTCTCCACTTGCTTTCATACTGGGCCTAATCTTTTATGTAACATCTGGAAGCCTATATGAATAAACATATTCCCTGATATTTTCCCTTAAAGGGCTGAGTTTCTGAGCTAAAGCTATAATGCAATAAGCTTCAGCACTGATATGATCAGAGGCACAACAGATGTCTCATCCAGAATTTGTGGTTGTGAATCCAGTGCTTGGCAGGATTCAGTCTCCAAAGCCCCTTGCTCTCTCTTTTAGCTCTTTAAGCCAAAGCGGAGTGGAAAGAGGTGTAGAACCAATTTAAAATGCCTACACTGTCTGGAGTTCAACCCCACACAGAGCTGCAAACCAGGAGAAAACTACCCACTCCCTCTGAGCAGAAAGAAAGAAGAGAAAATGGCAGAGGTTCATCTTCTTATCAGTGCCATTAATATTCAGTTTATTCCACCTGAAACATTGTTTTAAGGGACTGAATCGCTTAGAAGATTGACTTTGATTTTGGGAGGCTTTCATTTGTAAGCTGTCAGTTTGGATCCAGCTGAGGGAGGTACTGATGGATGGCTTCTAATATCTAAGAGTTGCTCAGCAGCGTATGACAAATGACAAAGAAGTTGCAGAGTGAGTTATATAGTGAGTCAGCAGTCCTTTCCCAGAAGGTTCAATACTAATTAAGAGGCAACTTGACACCCTTTGTGTTAGGCTGCTTGGAAACTTATGCCCAGATACCAGAAATAAATCACAAGTAACTAAATACCTTAAGCTTCAGCATGGAAATAAATAACAGCCCTATAGTTATATCACAGCACATCCCTCAATACCTCCATTATGGTTATATTTGAACAGGACACTTAATGTGGTTATATGATGGCTGACTAACAAAAAGCTACCTTTTGTTCACTCAAAGAAACTGACAGCATTGAAATGTTCGCCTTTTATTCAACACCACACTTCGGTGGACAGGCTCTTTGTCCATCCTCCAAACCCCCTAAGCAGGATGAAGGATGAGGCCCTACAGAAAAGCATTGAGCTATGGCTGGTGTGTAGCTCACCTCCACTTGGCTCCCCAGACAACTCAGCTGCTGGTGGCTCTGGAAGGAAACTCTGCTATTAGCAATGGATTTGAATTATCGGTTCTATCACATTTCCTCCTCTCTGTTTAATCCTCTGTCAAGACCAACAAGCTCATTTCAGTTAGGTTTCACAGATAGAGACTGACAAAAAAGAAAAGGACTTCCCTCCTCCCCCTTTTCTTTCCAAATTGCACCAGTTGTACAGTAAGTGGTGAGAAGGAATGACAGACACCCATAACTCAATTCTTTCACAAAGAATTTTCTCCTAGTTTTAATCCATGCCAGCTCTGCCCCAGCTGCAGTAAACTTGCCTCAAGTACTGCAAAACCCTGCCTTGGGGGCACTGTTTTCTGATCCTAATTTTTTATCAAACGCACAAGTCCCATGAAAATAATCACGTAAAACTTGTGCTGTGCATTTACCAGCACAAAGAAAATTACATTTCAGGGATGGGACATATCTAATTGTAAGAAAATGAGTTACAGCAAAATGACAGTATGAACCAGTGTAATAAAAACCAGCCTCAATTAAAAGTTACAAGAACAATGCACGGAAGATACAATATGACACACATTACGAGCCTGCTCAAAATCTCAGCACAGAGCAGTGCTACACACAGGAAGTCATCTTCTGAAAAAGCTTACGAATCATTTAGCTAACAAAGAAAGGTCATGTCTTTGATTAGTGAGGTCTAGAAATTATAATTAAGCAGAAGACCTATATAATATACACTTCACAAAAGGCTACTGTATTTTAAAAAACTGTTCTGGTTTGGTTTTGTTTTGTTGTTTGTCAGGGGTTTTAATACTATGAAAAGGTGTTTGGGATTTGTTTGTTGTTGCTTTTATTTTTACAACCAGAGTTCTTTTTGTTCCATTCTTCATATAATATGTAAAATATCTCCCTGGAATGCGTGACAAAATCTACAATTCTATCTTTCCTTTCTTTCTTTCTCTAGTTGCTTGTGAACTGTGTGGTGTTTCATCTGTGAGTAGAGAGAACATATGATTTAAGTCAATAATGAACCAGATCAGTAAGACCAAACAAGAAACTCAGTAAAACCCAATTAGAAACTCTTTTAAAAACAAAAAAAACCTTGTGAAAAAGTAGCTCTTGTAAATTTTATTATACTAAAAATAAATCTCTCACTACTTTTCAAACTTGGCCATACTTTTTTTTTTTCTAAAACTGAAAGCATTTTTATTTTTGTGTTTTATACCATGTCTCTACTGGAGAGCTGTAAGAGTTCACATCAGGAGAAAAAGCAATTCAGTGGATTGTTACATTTGTCACCATATAAATCCTCTTCATAGCATTCTTCCCAAGTTGATTTTCAAGGTTAAGAGCTGTTTCCCATACTCCTCTGCTATGTTAGATTATTAAACAGGTGTCATAAAAGAAGGCTTTGATTCTGTAAGAGATCAAAAATAAGTTTCCCTTCATACCTTTATGCTACAGAATATATACTCAACATTAGAGCACTGGTGAACCTGCTGCAAACAAAAATCCCTGACAATGCAGAAGCTTCCTTCGCTCTATGCAGGGTGCAAGAAACAACCTTTCAGGGAAGGCAGCTGTATTTTATTTTGTGCTTTACAAACAGCTTTTGGGGAACATCTATTCATTTCACACTTAGTCACATACTCTTTTTTCAGCATCTTTTGGATGCTGCTTAAATGAAGCTTTCCTACTCCTCCTCTTCACTTTAAGCTTGTTGAAACAACACAGGAATAAAATGCACCTGGACATTTCTGAACTGAACATTTGGTGGGAAGACAAGACTAAAAACCTATGTTTCCTCCATGTTTGGAAAAAGAAACAGAGAAGGCTGGAATTGTTCTAAATCCTCTCCAAGTATGAACCAACTTTCAAAACTGCCTCGGAGGGGGCTCTGTCACTGTCACACATTACAGTCTTCTGTCTCAGACTGATTCCTTACACTGGCTCAAAATGCCTGTAATGAGATCATATGTTACCTCCCTCAGGCCTGGGACACAGTGTGCCCCGCCACAGCACTACAGGATTTGAAGTGACACATGCCATCAGATGCCAGAGCAGTGACTGGCAGTGACCGAGTGACCAGTGCACAAAACCCTAGTGGTTTGGATTATGTAAAGATTAGCATTTTTTTTTAAGTGCATTTTTTAAAGATAAGTGTATATTTTCTGATAAAACATAATGAAAACTGTTTTACTTACGCCAAAGCAGCAATTAGGGGTTGTTTTTTAAATGAGACAGTTTGTTTCCAAGCACCTCAGGAAACCCCACCACCACCATCAAAAAAAGACAACCCAGGAGGCAAAGTCACAAATGTGGAACAACTGCAACCTTTCAGCTGATAAGAGGACCATGCTCCTCTCTCAATCAGATGGTGGAGTGGAGATGCTGGTAACAGTGGGTTTAAAGCCAGATCTGCTCAGCAGATGGGGGACAAGAGTTTCCTGCCACTGTACAATTGGAAAAATATTCCACTTTCAGAGCAAGAGATGCTCAGTCTAGGTGTTAGGAATGTGTAAGATGTGAAGAAGCTCCTGGGTCCCAGGAACTATGTTTTTGCTTTGGTCAAAGCACCTCCTAATGCACTGAGCAGCCACTACCTTAAATCTGTCCTTCCCTTACGGACAGTCTGGGAGGCACAAAGATGGCATCACCGGGTGCAGCAGCTCTTCCTCTGCCAGGGAATGTGTAACTGCTCCTTTGCAGCTGCTTCCGTTCTCCTTGCCCTTCCCTCCTACCAGAACTTCAGAACCAAGGGGATGGAACTGCCTCCAGCCCTCTGCCACCAAGAGCTGTGACCAGAGAACAAGGTGCCTTCCACTGAGACTGGCCACCTCACTGGCCACCCTTTTCAAGTCCCTAGGGTGGATTAGTAGGAGCCAGCCACCCTGCGGGGGTGCCCAACCCCTCCACTGCCCCAGCTGAAACTCTGGATCCTCCCTCACATGCAGCAAACACCTCTCCATCAAACTTGGCAGCAATGGCAAGAACAAGGCTTTGCCCTCAACACTGCTGCCTGTCATTCTGCCTTACCTCCTGAGGCACCACGAGAGGTCGTTTCAAGTGGCAAAACTATAACTACTTAATACTTGTAAAACAATGATTAATAATGGCTGCCCAATAAGTTCACAAATACTAACAAGAAGAAAATTGGTGCAAATATTAGAAAAGGTAATTTTAATGACCAGGAGTTTGACTTCCGGGCTCACCGTGATAATGTTCTTTTAAAGACCAAAACTGGCATGGTTATTTTTTTCAATTGGAGGGGTTTTTGGTGAGGTTTATCTTCTTTTGTGAAATTCTTAGATATGATCAAAATTACAGCAAAATGGTGAAAACAGTCATCTTGTCTGGTGTGTCTGCAATAAAGCAATGATTATTTTAATGCTCATCCCTCTTATTTAAAAGTGAAATGTGGTTACACTGATGCACTTATCCACGTTTTTTGATCCATAAGCACAACTCCCTATCAAGATTGTCTTAATAAAAGAGACTGCAGCATACAGAAATTAGAGCACGTACGCGCACGTAGGGGAGCACACACCACTCCAAGCACCCCTGCACACACATGAGGAGTCCCAGATCAGTGTCATCAACTCCCTCTGCTGGCAAGAGCTGCCACTTTCCTCTTCCAAAAAGTACCTACATTTTCACTGGCAATGCACAACATGAACATTGCAGTACATTGCACCAAATCCTACTAAGTGCTGGTGGTCAGCTGCTCTGCAGTGCACATCTGCAAGATTACTGACACTAAGAATCGAAGTAGCTTCCTAGCAAATTCCAGATAAACATCAAATAAGTATCCAGTATTAATTTTAATTATACTTTGCACAGTAATGTTCATAGGTATGAAACTGGGTTCTCTTTGCCTTTCACTCCACACAAACTTTCAGATTTCCTTATTATAGCAGGCTTAAAATAAATAATGCAAGATTCATGAAACGGAATGTTCTGTTTCATTTAAAATATTTATGGAATTCTCTAAAAAAGAAAATCACTACTTGCAGTTTACTCTGAAATTTGAAATGCAAGAGGCTGGATATGCATGAGGGAGCCTGATGGGCTGCAAGGCTGCCCCAGCCCTACCATCCATGTGCCTTTACCCTCCCTTGGACCTTTGGGACCTGCTGAAACCACGTGGTAGGGGTGACCAGCCTGCTACATTCTTGGCTCAATTAATTACAGAAACAAAGCCATTAGTTACTTTGTCTCATGACCTGCCTCTCATTTCAAACCTATGAATTGTTGATTTCTTGGATTTTTTTTTGTTCCTGGTACTATGCTTCATGGAAATGCTGTATTCAAGTAACACACTACTTCCATAAATGCGAGCATTCAACAAACTTGTTATAGACAAATTTAGAAATTAATGTCATTAAGATAAGAGAGACAGATTTTATGGCTGTTTTCCTTAAGTTGTTTTAAAGCTCGCTCTCTCTCTCTCTGTTTCCCAAAACATCATTCTCAAAAATTTATTTTGTATGATGAAGTAATCATAAGGTTGACACAACACCACAAGCCTCTACTAACACACATGGAACTTTAGTTTTACATTGTTTATGTAACATCCTTCTTACCTAAACACACAAACACGTATCTGTACACTTGGTGATTTGCACACACAGTAAAAATGGGATACAGATGCAAACATTATCAACTTCTTCAAATCATAAGTAAGCCTGACATAACAACCACCATTTAACTAATCATTAAAAAATCATCCTTTTTGCTGGATTTCTAATTTAGTTCCAGACATACACTCAATTTTTTATTTAAACTCTCTGAACACCACATGCTTCTTCAGAAGCCTTTATCAGAAAAATCCGAAAATAACTGGAACCAGAAAATTCCTGTAATCCTAGAAGACTTTATATGTAAAATAAAAAGTGGAAGTCCTGGTATGATGATCCTTCAAGCAATATGGTACACACGCACCACCATTAACAGTTTCTACAGGCACAAACCTGCTTTTTTTTTTTTTTTTTTTTTTTTTTTTGTGGGGGTGGTGGTGGTGGANCGGGAGTATCATAACCAAAAGTGGCATCTCCTCACAGAAAGCATGGTTGTAATAATTCACCACATTATTAGGAAACGCTAACAATAGAGATCACCCTTAAAGGCTGGGATATTAAAAAATTCTGCAAAGAACCTCTCATAATGGGAGCGAATTCCTAAGATCCCCCAAGGTAACTACACGCGAGTCGTGCAGCGCCAGGTTAAATGCTGAAGGGAGGAGCAAAACACATTTCCCGAATTCCACAGGCAGAGGGCAGCAGGCTCCAGCCAGCAGCGCTGTCTCGGGGATTCCTGCTGCTTCATTAAAATCTCGCTCTCACCAAGAGCATCATCTTTGTGTAACCGTGACTGAAGCCAGAGGATACTTAAATAATTTTAAAAGGAAGCTGACTACATACATGTTCACTATTTCAAAAACGTGCTTTTTAATACAGATGGCATCTCGGCATAGCATAAAGGAAGTTAGGCTGTGGTCCTAGTAAATGTTAATCTTCTCAAGTTAATAAAAACTCTGCTTTGAAGTGTTACTGCAGCTTTGCAAAAGGTACACACAGCAGCAATGAAAATCAAAATGTGGGGAAAACAGAACATGCATTATTAAATGACAACTTGTCTCCTCAAGCTCAGCCATCTCTTAAATCCAACAGATAGAGTGCCTAAGTGTTTCTTATTTGTGGAATGGAAAATGTCTGAAGAATCTAATCTTAAACAGATCATTTTTTTAATTGGCTCTATAAGGCTGTCTGCAAGAATTCAACATTTGCATATAATGATAATGCATATTAGACAGTAATTACCATGGACTTTTCTTTAATTATAACTGATAATGCAAATAAATCCTATGTTCCCAACTGAAGAATGTAATTAAGTCTGAGTAGTTCAGGGAGAAAGGGAAGAGACAAAAACATTGATTTTAAAATCAGGAGAATGGCACACTATACATAAATTCCCTTCCTCTTTCCACTCACATCAAAGAGCATGAAAAAATCCATCTTCTCTCAAGAAAATGAAACTATCAACTCTCTGCCTTGCCCTGTTTACTAATGATACAAAATGTTTTCTCACACAGATTTTTCCATGATTTGCAAACTCTTCTTCACAAAGAGGAGAAACTATTTTCAAACACTAGCACAGTGAAATCTCTGAGGAATGTGAGCAAACCCAAGCAAAGGAAAAATTGTTGATGAATAAGAAAAAGCAACCTGAGGACCAGAAAAAAAAAAACCAAAGGATTCTGAAGGTGGAGGTGAGAGCATCTGGGATCCAAAAAACAAACTAAGTCTAGTTTAAGGAGTTAACTCAGTAAGTATGAACTATCCTAAGTTTCATTATTAGAACCCAATAATTTAAAAATACACAGTGCAAAAGCTGTCACCTTTCACAGGTATGCAAGTCTAACCTTGAAAGCAACACCAGGGACTACAACCGAGTCCAAGCCCAAGAGTAAATTTAAGAGACACTGACATGAAATGCTGGATTAAGCCCATAAACACCTCAAGGCAATCTCTGGGATGCAGCCAGCCTGGCCACAAGCACTTGAAAGAAGTTCATTTATCTTTGCAAACAGTCAGCAGCAAGAAACTCTGGCATTAAAATGAAAAAAAGTTGTGCAAAGGCAGCATGAAGTGAACTTTCAACATTTCAGGCCATGCCATTCCCTGTGGGACTGACTAAAGCTGACAATCCATCAGCTTGACCTTCCCTGCACAAGCACTCCCTACGAATTGCAGTTTGAAAGTTCAAGCTTTACAATTCATATCAGCTGGTACAGGAACAGCCCCAGCAGGAAAAGTTCACCATCTCCACCGAGGCTTCACTCTGCTGGGCTCGTGGCCACAGCCTCTTCCAGGGATGTAGAGAAAGCCAAAGGTGATCACAACAAAGTCACTCACCTTCAAAGCATACCAACACATCCTCTGGGGAAGCTGAGAGGAGCAGACTGGCTGTCTTGTAGTAGGCAGAAGATTTCTAAGGGAAGAATTTGCACCGAAGTCTCAGCTTTGAGATTAAAAGACAGCAGTCCTACACCTGCAATTCCTTCAGTAGAGCCTCTGCCTGATGTGGCTCTTTCTGCATCAAAGAATCATGAGACATCCTGCAGCACAAAGTATTTTCTCTGCACAGTGGACAACTCTGATCTATGTCATCTTCAGTTCAGCTATGCCCGAGCTGTGATGCTGAGGGACAGACCCTTCTCAGTTAAGTATTTGAAAGTGCCATGGTTTAACTCCAGCCAGCAGATAAACACCACACAACCAATTCCTCACTTCCCTCTCTTCCATAGTGGAATGGGGAACAGTCAAAAGAATAAAAGTGAGAGAACTCATGGGTTGCAGTAAAGACAGGTTAATGGAACAGAACAGGAATAAAATAATAGTAATGATAGTAAATATAAAAGAACTAAAATATACAAAACAAGTGATGCATGATGCAGGTTCTCATCTTGGCAAGCAATGTCCAGCCAGTCCCTCAGCAGCAGCCCCTAATCAGCTTTGCCCCACTTGATACACTGAGCATGATGTCCTATGGTCTGGAATATCCCTTTGGCCAGCTGGGGTCACCAATTGTGGGGCTGTGTCCCCTTGCAACTTCTGGTCCCCCCAGCCTTCTTGCTGGCAGCGGATGGTAAGGTGGGAAGTCCTTGACTTAACTGTAAACACCACTTAGCAACAACTAAAACATCAGTGTGATATTAACATTAAACTCATACTAAATCCAAACCACAACACTGTACAGTTCCTAGGAAGAAAATTAACTCTGTCTCATCTGAAACCAGGACAGGGATAAAGACTTGTACTCAGGCAATTAGCTCATATGAAAATAGGACTCAGCTTTGCACATGATAATTCAAAGAAATCTGATCTACAAATGAAGAAGATAATTCTGCATAATTCTACAGTTGTTGTTTGCTCGTTGGGGATTTCTTTTTAGAAAAACATCTGCATTGGCATTAGCTATAATAAACTGGCATGGGTAAACTGTGATCATATCAAGGGCAGCTTAAGCAGCAGAATGTATTGGTCAAATGAGATTCAATATAAGCTTGTATTCAGAAATGGACTATAAAATGGCACCATCAGAGGGAACCTTTACTTATTGCTTTGCCATTTTTGTCTCAAATATAATGATTTTCCTTTGTTTTGTAGGTGCAAGCATCATGCTTCACCCCTTCTTTCCTGCCCTATGCAGTTTACAGCAAGACTCTTAAGTGCACCTGAAGTGAAGCTCAATTCCTCTGCATTTGGAGGCCTTGCACAGCTCTCCCTGGCTCTGATGAAGTGAACAACTACACTGCCAGCGTGTCGAACTGGAAAGTATCAGCCTGTATTAGACTGGTTTATCAGTATTTTCAAAAAGTGCAAAGAAAGCGACCTCTTTTCTGACTGAAAACAAGGGGAGCTATACAGCCTGCCAGGCAGACCTGCTGTGCAAGAAAACTCACCTGCTGTTTTCATTCTGTATGTGGCCAAATGCCACCTGCCTGAAAAGGCCAAAAATGTACTGGCTTGAAAACCTTTCACTGCTCCCATGTCACCCTCCTCACAGACTCTGTCAAGCTCCTGAAACGAACTGTCATTCAGCACCCGGAAAGCAGCACCAAACAAGTTTCCCCCACAGACCACAAGCACTCCTGTGGGACTTCACTCACATCATTAACTCACGCTACAACAGGCAGTACAGCTGCAGCCTGCCACCAACCTGGAGATTAAAGGAAAGATAACTAAGCCATGGGATATGAAAGAAAAAGGGATGCTTAGAGCAAACAATAAAAAAAGTCTCCCTTGTGGCTTTTTCCTCCCCTCTCATATACTTTGCACACAGTTAAAGGAGAGCTCTCTGCTTCCACTCCCCCTTCCTCAGCACCAGGAGATTTCTTACTGCTCTGTATACTGTGTGCATCAGCAGCATCAAGTTTTGAACCAAACCCTAACGCACTGTCAGGTGAAAGGATTACTTCAGCCACACCCAGTTCCAAAGTAGTTCTTTAGTCTGACAAACAGATATTTAAAATATTCACCCTCACCATGCTCTGTTACAGACCATAACTGTTTGAAACTAGTTTGTAGTAATCTCAGGACTACAGAATATGCCAGTGGTATTGCATATACAGAAAGGCATTGTTTGGAACAAAATGAGAAATTCTGCAAATAGAGCAAATACTGAAGGCATAGAGTTTATATGGAATACCCTGGGAAAATCTGCATAGATGTTTTATGGTACATAGATTCTCACTCTTATCTTTATAAAACATTAGTCATTCCAATTCTTTCTTGCTAGATGCATTCATAGCTTTATTCCCCTGTACATTCATCACTTTTATTAATAATTATTGTAATGCATCATAATGCCATATAGAAGTTTCAACACATGATAAATTATTGTTCCAGTCTCAGAGGGAAAGATCTGGGACAAGAGACCCAACAGCATTAAATCCCCTAAGAAGCTGCCATAATCCATAGCAAATTAATACCATCACAGGCCCAACAATTACCAGGTGACAATTTTCCACGCATCTCATAGCAGAATCAAAGTGCAGAAGGCTTCTGAGCTTGCAGTGCTGCTCTGCAAGGTGGGGATTGAAAGCAGATGCCAGGTGGACATTTTCCACCAGGCCCCATTGGTCTCAGGGCAACCAAGATGATGTGACATACTGACCAGTGGTAAAGCTGACAGTTTGCTGACCTCAACTTCATAGCTATGGCCCACTGCTCTGGAAGATGACGCCCAAGTCTTCCAGAGCAAACCAGAGATTGTCAAGAAGAAACACTGTCAACCATGAAAGTACATCGGGGCAACAGAAGAGCATGGAAAACTCCTCGGTGACCAAGTTGTTCTAAAGAACATCAGCAAAATGGTAATTTTTGGGAAACTTAGTTGGCATTTTTCCTATAAGAAGAGGGAAAAATACCAAAGAGCAGTTTGAATGAAGAGAGTTTAACTGGCAAGGCAATGACTCAGACTGTCTCCTTCACAAGAAGAGAAAAAGGCAGCATGGCATCAACTTGTGGGAGAACCTGGAAGGCAAACTCACTGGCATCCTAATTAGGGGTTGTTTAAATAGTAAGGTTATGTGCAGTGCTATTAATTCCAGCAGGGCATAAGTAGTAGGAGTAACAGGGTTGAATTAAGAATTCAAATTCTCTTTGCTAAGAAAACAGTCAAACCCCAAAGCTCCTCAAAGTTTTTCCATGAATTGTACACCTCTTTGAAGAATTTTTCATTTTGCTCAGCTTCACAGTCTCTAATTCCAGATCATGCCAATTCCTCCTTCTCCTTTTATCTAGTCCAGTGGATCTGAAAATGCTGTGTTACTCTTAGAGTAATGGAATGTTTGGTGAACTGACAAGTCCAGAAAAAGAGAGAATTCTTAAATTCAAGTAAAAAAAAAAGAACAGTCCTTCATCCATGCCTCACATCATGTTTTCTAAAACAATCCTTCCTCCCACTCCATATTCAGTTTGCCTATCCCTTTCCTAGTGTGACACCCAAATACAGCAGACACCACCCACAATAGCTTCACATAGGACACACAGTCTTTATAAAACTTAGCGAGACTCTTGCTCTTTGCAATGGCATCACACCACAAAGCTGCTTAATTTGTCACCCACTAAAAATGAACACTGATTCTGCTCTGCAGCACAGCTGCTTAGCTTCTTATTTCCTGTGTTACATTTGATTTTTCCTTCCCAGCTGTGGCTTCCACTGAATACCATCTTACTTATTTCAGACCCTTATCCTAATTTATCCAGAATATTTTAAAGTCTGTCTTCAAAACATTAATAACCCCTTCCAGCTGAGCACCGTCCACAGTTTTCAGAAGTATTTTCTAATTCATTATGCAAATCATAAAAGAAATTCTGAAGAGAACAGGGCACGTGACAAAGCTCTTGAGAAAATGAACTCCCAGCACTTGGACTATCAGGTCATTGAAAACCAAACTTTTATTACAGTTTTTCAACCACTGCAGAAGTCACTTTAGAGATACCTCATTTAAATTACGTCCCTGGTTTGCATAGTACAGTGTCAAGTGAAATAGTGTCAAAAGCCTTTCTAAAGTCAGAATGGATCACATCTAATACTTCTTTCTTAGACTTTCTGCCAGTTAGTCTGTCAACACTGGAAGTTGGACTAGCTCAAAGTAATTTGTTCTTGACAAATCCATTTCGGTATTCCCTTGCTACTCGCTAAGTACTTGCAAATTATTTAATAATTTATTCCATTTTTTGGAACACCTGGTTTATAGTTACCAATAACTTCTCTTTCCCTGTTAGAGAAGGCATCCATCTCTCTCCCTCCATAGTGCTCTCAGAGTGCATTTCTCTCCTTCCACGGCTTCTTAAGAGCCCTAATGATTAAAAGATTTTTTTAGCTGATTTCTAAGTACTCTGAATTAAACTCCAACAGACACTCCTGATTTGAAACCACCTAAACCTTTAGCCTTCTCTTCTGCATTCTTTCCCACACTTTCGGATTCCTTCCCTGAAAGCCCTGAGCACTGACCACATAAGTTTCTCCCTTCCACTTCTCTCCTTCCCACCCCAGTAATCCCTTTTTCCTCAAGTAAAAAAGCTCTTTAATGGAGATAGATTGTGTCTTACCATAAGCTCTAGTTTTGTTTAAAAAAAAAAACCCAACATTACAGCTGGGCATGGCTGCTGATGCACTCTACCTCACTAAATTTTGAAGACATTTTGAGGAAATTCCACAAAGACACATCAGTGGGGTAGGAAGGCTTAGAGACGCTCCTTTTCCATGGAGCTGGCAGAGCCAGCCATTCTAGAAGGGGAGCAATTGCTCTCTGTGGAAGAGCAGTGATGGCAACGCCGCTGCCTTCCCATGGGGCGTGGGGAGGGGACCGGCAAGCCCTAAGTTCTGAATCAGCACATCATCCACCTCCCTGACGATGTCTGTGTGCTTCTGGAATGGCCCCAAGGGCTGCATCTGGGCCCCGGATGTACAAACTCAGCATGAAGATGGCAAAAGAAACAACACTGATGTTTTAAAAGCAATGTTACAGGTTGAGCAAAGTGTTATCTTTGCTTTTAAATCAACATCAAGTTCATGTGAAAACCAACTTGCATTGCCTTTTGGTGGATGCTAGTGAGTCAGGAAAATGTGGCAAGTGGAGCTACAGTTGTGTGAAATTGGTGCATGACTGAAGAACTGACCCAGCAGCCTTGTACACACAGTCCCTGTGCTGCCAGCATCCCACCACTGTGGTGAAGAAAACCTTATTCTGCAAATCATTTCAAGTTGTAGAAAACCAAATGTCAGTCTAACATTGCTGGCCAGTGATTTTCATAAAAGCCAGTTGAAATAGGAAATTGCATATTGTTTCAGTTCATTCATTCAGGAGCATGGGACATATGAATGCTTAGACTGCTGAATGAGGGAGAGATGCAGCTTCCTCTCAAGTGAGAGAGAATGAAAGATTGAAATAAAAAAATGTATATTGAATTATATATGCTCCAATGGAGCCACATTCTAATGCCCAGCATACAAGGCTCTTTATCATTTGAACTAAGCAATGATTTTAACTCTTCAGCAGTTGCAGAAAGCTGTTTCACCAAGGTGCATTTCTGAAGAGACTGGAGGAGCTGCTGTCTATTGCCTGAACTGGCAATGAAGCAGGAGCAGGGGTAAATGTAAAAAAGCTTCTCTTACATAAAATATTCCTGTAAGGGGACCACCTGCTATTTATACCTGGCAAAGAGCAAAAAGCTGTGCTGCAGGTGCAGAAAAACGACACTGATTTGTAACAAACCTGCAAGAGCCACTGCAAAGCCACAGCACAGCAAAGTGAGCTTTAGCAGCTCTTTGGACACAAGACAAAGCAGAGCACATCACGAGGTGATGACCTACACGCCAGCTCAAGAGCAATCAGCTTGGGAACTGCAGCACTTTCACCCTTATAGTGAAATGCACTGGAGGATGCTCATACAAAATAGAATTCTGCAGTGATGGTTAAGTACTCTCAGACTGGGAGGAAGGGGGGGGGGAGGGGGAGGA